>VZTZ01011577.1:306040-433533 GCA_013400955.1 Drymodes brunneopygia | reverse complement strand
GAGGAGAGGAGAGGAGAGGAGAGGAGAGGAGAGGAGAGGAGAGGAGAGGAGAGAATGCCATCTAGATGTCTTTTATAATGTGCAACAGGAATTTAATCTGGCGTCATACTGCATATCAATCACACTGTAAGTGTCGCCAAAAGCAAGTTTTAAAATTATTTCTACAGAACTTAGTATATAATCTGGCTGGCAGTGAAAGGGAACGTTGAGGTTGGTGCAAAGTTTTATTCTATGTGAAAGGTAATGAATCATCATCAAGGTTGAAATGCATTTCAACTTAATGGAATGTGATTTTGTAGGTTGCTTTGAAATATGCTGGTTTGATTCTCAGTAAAATAAGTGCAAAATGTCAGAATTTCACAGAGAATAAAATTTTCTGTATTCACTGGTACAGATGTACTCCAGAAATCATAGGACTCCAATGTGCATTTCCTTTGAAATTTTCTTTTACTGTATTCCTAGTAGTTGTTTCTCTCACGTGTCATTCAGTGCAGTGTTCTTCGATTTGTACTTGTTTTATGAGAATCAGATTTTATCTAGACAATATTTTGTAGGTTTCTGAACCAGGATGGATTGTCTTCTCTTCCTTGCCTCCCCAAATACCTCTCAACTGTAAAAAGGCAAGGCTATCAAAGTCTCCAAATACTTTACTATTCTAGAGTCAGATTTTAACATAATTCTATGCTGTTGTGATTACATATTTACTTAGATGTGGATTACACAGAAATTGCTGGACAGGAAAAGGCCAACTCAAACAATTTTCCAGCAACCTTTCCAAGTTAAATCAAAGGAAATGTTCAGGCAACAAAGAGTTCTTTACTTTAGTGACCAATGCTTAACTACTGACTTAGATTCCTGTTTCCTGGTAGGTTTCTCATAGATGTTGGAAAGATGTTTCTGGAAGGTCAGGAGGCTAACCATTAATTTGTATGTGGCTTTTTCACATGAAATGTCTGTGACTCCTATCCTCTTTCTATGTAAGTGAAAGGTTTGGTTGTGGGTTTTTTTAGGAACATGACTAACTAGAAATTTAGCTCCCAATTAACTTATTAATTGTCAGTAGCATCTAAGCATCTTATCTGCAACTAAAAGTAACAGAAAAAATCTGTCTTTTCTGACACCAACATTGCAAAACTAATAGAGATAATATTCCCTTTATTTTCATTTTCCTAGATGGTGAAAAACAGGAGTGGGTATCCTGTCTCAGTGGACAGAAAAGTCAAACCTCAGCTGATTCAAGTAGTGCCAGAATTTTATCCATGAGGTTCAATCAGAGGGACAAGGATTGCTCCACATATACACTCCTTGTGACATTTTTTAAGGAAATGCTATTTCCTAAAATTTGCTTTCACTTTACTGAAGATTTTCTAACACATCAGAACATTAAGCTATGTTGAAAGTAAATAGAAGGTATAAAAAATATTATTTCTATGCCCCTATTAGGTTTACCTCACGTTTAAAACCGCTTCATGAAAAGTAGGCAAGAATAAACATTGAAAGAGAAGGTCTGGAGGTATCAGAGCAGGTGTCCTGTTGTAGCTTAGGCAAAGAAGCAGACTTGCTTATTAAACAGGATGAGGTTTATCACACCATTTATTCTCTTGTACCTCTAAAACTGTTGCAGATGAACCTTACTACCCCATCGTGGAAACAAAATTAAGTCCCATGGTTGCTATCCAAATGTAGTTGGAGAATCCCCATGTGATTGCCATGTGCAACTGAAAGTCAAAACACCTCAGAGAGGGGTGGCCCTCTGCTTCAGTCTGTATCTTCATATTTATTTACAGAAATATGTATGAAAATACGTGACACATGCACATACCTGTACATATATGTACATATATGCACATGCTTCCTGAAGTCCTAAGAACCTAAATTGCTCTTTTTAATAATTTGGCACTTTTCCCCACACTTCCAGGACAACAAACATTGTGTTGTGTTCTCCTAGAGACTAGAGTGCTGAGATCAGGTTTTCCATTATCCACTTTAGAAGAAGATTAAAACAACTTAGTTAGTACCCAGAAAGTGTATAACTATCATTGTATCCCAGGCTTCATGTCTCTTCCTTCCAGTTTTTCAATTAGTTTATATCCAATGTCATTAATCAGATTTCTTTTGCCTAGAAATAGAAAGAATCACAATCATAGTGATAGTACCTTTTACTACAAACATGGAAAAAATCCTACTTCTCACAATCAAAGAAGAATTTTTAATGAGCTTTATAGGTTAAAAATTATAATAGCTAAAGACAGAAAGCATGTCATATATACTAGCAAGGACACAAGGTGACAGTTTGAAGATGCAGTCAGAAAAAGGTATTGTATTTTCTGACACATTCTGTTGAACTACCATGGACAGATGTCAGGAATACATATATATATTATATACACAGAATTACAGATAATTTGCCATGGATATTGGGATGCATAACACACTAATGAAAGAATGGATTCATCAATAAACAAATGTTTTTTCAAGTTCTCATAGGGTGATCTGAGTTTATTTGTCCAGCTCAGATAGAGAGGTGTCATTGTGGTAGCTTGTCCCAAGTCAGTTCTATCTGATGCACAGAATTAAAGAACTGACAGAAACTTTCTATGATTTTCATTAAATACAAAAATATGCTTAAACCCATTCTTTAGCATCCTGAACATAAGCATCTGTGCTGTAGCAAATAACCTACATGGTTTATGGCAGACAGTTTATGAAACATATGTTTTAAATTGCTTTCAATTCTTACTGTAAATGACTGGAATTATTCTGTATGAATTAAATCTAATGTAATACAGACGTTCAATGTGTTAAAATTACTGTTTTAGGGACAGCAGTTTCTGAGCACATTCTCTCAATGAACCCAATTCACAGTCAAGACTTTCTACTGCTTGTCAAAAGTAAAGGCATCAAACATAACATAGCTGTTCAGTAAGAGAGAATTTAATGTGTAACTGGTCAACATTTTACACCTAATCAGTCCTCTTTGAAAATATAGGCTTAGAATCAGAATTAATTAGTTTAGGCTTAAAAGTCTTCTTTGTCAATAACACTTATATAAAATACGTTGTCCATCAGAAATTTTTTGTTTGTTAAATTAGTCAGTTCAGCATTTTCTTAGCTACACCTTTCCCTGTAAATAATACAAGGTACTATACTTATTTCTGAGCCTTAGATCCATTGAAGGTTTCTTCTTCTGCAGTGCAGTGCAGTCTTCCTTTCTATCAAGCCTTATCTGGGAGGCATTATCTGCCAGGTACCTGCAGAATTGAGCAATAATTCCCCATTAAATCTCTATAAAGAAAGAAAGACAGTTCAACAAGCTGAACAAAAAAAAAAAAAATTGGAGATGGTACACTCTTTTATTTAAACAGAAAGTCAATTAGGAAAGGTATGCTCCTTTAATGAACTGAAAGCTCCTGACACTATTTCTGGGATTAGCATTCTGAAAGTTCAATTTTTCAACTTTGCTTAGCATAAGAACGAAGCCATAGCATTATGAAAAAAAAAACATGTTTTACACCAGTTCTAGGTTTGGGCAAGCCAGCAAGAATGCACATTTTACTAAGTCTTGCATAGTAACCATACTTAGTAAAAATTCTTTAAGCTTAAAGTAATCCACTTCTTCATAATATGTCTAAAATTTAAAGAGTCAAAGACAAAGTTTATTAAATTTCCTCCATTAAACTAAGCTCCAGAAAGGCAAATATCCTAATTATGAACTTAATTTCCACTCCCCTTAGCCCTGTGTCACATCAACCTATTGTTAATTTAGAGTTTGTTTGCTTTGTCATAGGAGTATTCGTTCACAGTTTTCTGCCCTACTGAGTGATCCTATTAAATATAATCCCATTTATTTAATCTCCTTTCTGAACAACTATTTTATCCATAGCTCTCTCTGCCATGGTCCTGGAAGTCTTGCCCTGCCTAGCAGGGGTTGCAGTGTAGGTCGGAGCTTTCCACGTGCGCTACTGCTAGGAAAAATGGGATTAGCTGTTCTTTCCTCTTTTCCTCTGTTCTTTCCTGAGGGAGCCCATTGGTAGGAAATAACAATTTTTCTGGGCATAGAAGAAAAGAGTATTTTATTTTCATAGACATGGTTACCTTTGCCCTTATTTTGACACTGTCATAAGAAACATCTAAACCGTGAGGCATTTTAAATGAGTCCAATAATTAAAAAGTACAGGATCAGTGCTGCACTTGCTAATTCAAAAATTATATAGTCAGAGAAAAAGATCACCTGCTCTCAAGGTCGTATCTTGTTAAAGTCTCAGATCCACTAAAATTTATGAATATATTTTCAACAGTTTAAAGGTACATCCCAAAACTGACAAACACTGGCAAAAGAAACTATTAGAATTCCTACGAATTGTTCTGTAAAATCCTACACCCTTGTACTGCAGCAAAGAGAATTTCTGAAATGATTGATGTCTGCTGCCAGTGCAGCCAGATGTCTCCTCACCACGTAACAGGAAGTCTGTGCTTCTGATGGGGGGAGCCCTTTGTGGGTTATTGCAGTACCCTGGCCTGCTGACTCTCTCCTTTTCTGGGAGTTGTGATCCATGAGCTGTGAAACTAATAGTTTTATTATTCATTGTGTTTCCCCCAAAGCTGTGAAAAATTAATGAGCCATCCAACAATATTCACATGTTCTCCATCTAAGAGTCTGATCCTTGCAAATAAATCTTTGCTGTGTAGTTGGCTTTGGGCCTCCCTGAGCTCTGATGGTAGCAATGGGATTCTGCATTGATCCAGCACAGCAAGTTCATGAACAGGACTGAGCCTGATGCAGCCTCTCTCTAACATAAGTCTCTGTGATGCCACAATGCTCAGAGAGATGTCTTGCGAGTGTAATTCTTGGGCCAAAGCCTTTTTTTAAAACTAATACTTATGTTCCTTAGGCTGAAACAATTACTTGTGAAAGACTTCTTTGATTATCTTCCAAAATAAGGGCTTTTAGGCAGTATTTTAGTTTGCTTTGATATTTTTATGGCACAAAGTAATGAATGAAGATCATTCCTATACATTTTTACTTTCAAGGAACTTTGGAAGCTAGAAACTGTAAAAATAATCTAACTCTAGAATTCTTCTAACCTAGAAGACTATCTAGTGTCTTAATTCTTTTAAAATACCTATAGATAAATATTAAATAATCAAATGCACAAAATAAAATGGAAATACTACAGTCAGAGAGACTAACATTTCAGAGATATCACTATCCATTCATCTGAATTCTCCTATAATTAATATGCAGTTATTTGTGTATCTATTGTAACTCAGTTTCAGGATACAAATTCAGACATTCTGATGGGAGGTAGGAACATTACAGAGACTAGATACCAATGAAGAATGCAGTGCAATAATATTCTTCATATCCATCCAATGGATTGAGCTTCCAAATCTGTCAAAGCAATTCATTAAAGCATTTTAAATACCTAATTCCTTTTAATGTCATAATTCAACATACTACGCCAAAATACTTTCAGCAAGAAACAAGGAAAAAAGCAACAAAGGTGTTACAGGGATTTAACATGTATTTCATAACTAGTAAAGCTGGTCAAAGATATACAGGAATAATTCCTTAGAAATCATTGAAGTTTGTCCCTTTTGCACTGAGATTTAATTTAATCCTAAATTCACAGCTACTTTGACACTATAACAAGTAGAGCAGTAGTATGGTCACTCTGAAATGACACAATAGTTCAAAAGATTTCTGCTTTGGTAAGGGGTGCCATTATTAGAACAGAATAGCTCTTCTATAACCATATTTAATTACAGCAAAACATGAAATAATCAATTTATGACTAATTAGCAAACTAAGTCTGTGTTGTATTTATCATTAAATTACCTTTAGCTGTCACATGGAAGTAATAGGGTAGCACAATAAAAATTAAGCATTTCTGATATCTTAATTAACAAATAATTCCTTAAGACAAAGACCTATATTACATTATTTTCACCTCTCAAACACCACTAATTCATTATTGTAAAGAAAATTAATTTGTTCTGCATTTCAGTTAATGTTCTAGACTAATTATATGGTAATGATTTTGTTACTGAAAGCTGAATCTTTTAAATCTCTGCTGAAATTTACATGTAAGGCAGAAAAAGAGCCATGTTACATAGATTGGAGGCTAATTTTTTTTGCTCTTTGCAGGGTTTTTTCATAGAAATCCTTATGACAGCTTTAGCATTATGTTTACTATCTCCCATATAGAAATTATCAGAAATCATTTATTTGGACCATTTCTTCCAGTTTTCCTAATATTTATTTAGCCTGCCCTGCATAAACTTCATCTCTTACCAGATCCAAAAATTATGATAACATCTCCTGCATAGGCCAGTTTTGAAGTTTTAAAATTAATCACATAAAAAGTGGATCATTCCCTGTAATCTAATTGTGTTTTGCCAAGATTTCCTGGTGGGAGCACTCAGATTAGTCATCTACTTCTGTTCTCCAGTTCTGCCAGACCTTCCTCCTGGCTAAAAGCAAAATTTATAGCAATAGAAAAGAATGAAAATAATTCTGAACGTCAGTTTCTGGGTTTTGTCAACATATCAGATTTGACCAGCTGTGCTTTCTGCACACATCTGGGGGGAAGACACAGAGCCACAGGAACTTCTGAGGTGTTGATCTCATCTGAAAGGCAGAAGACTGAAGGATGCTGGGACTCTGCAGGGAGTTTAAGATCAAAAGTGCATCACCTCTGCATTGATATGAAGATCCCATTTCTGTTCTAGGTCAGGTAAAATAAACCAAATTACTGCTTGTAAGTACTGTTTTATTTCAATCGGGAGTGTTGTCCCAGGCTCATATCTCAAAAGATTGTACATTTCCGCCTTCAGCTTTGCAACACTTGTAATCAAATGGGGCTGTTACCTCAGCACAGTGGTCACTCTGATAGGGCCAAAGGGTCACGTTGCAATTGTCTTTCCCTCATTTAGACTGTTATATTCCAGTAAAATGAACTTCTCAGGCAGTGCAGAGCAAGCAGTGTGTGGCCTCCAGGGCTGACACTGGAAACTAAATATTTTTATCTCAGAATTTTTAAGACTGATACCACTGAATTCCCTTCTAAGTAAATTCAAAGACAAGGGCTGGTATTCTTACTACCTTTGGAAAACCTTATTTGTGCAAGCAAGAAAATAACTTTATTGGGCCAATTATTCTCTGAATTTTAGCATATGTGACTGTTTTTATCTATAAATAGTTTTCTAAAATTGGACATTGACATTATATCTGTCTTTTACTCTCTGAAGCTACTTAATGATACCATTTCTGTTCTATTTATTATGTCCTTTTCTTAATATTTATGCATGTTTTCTTTAATATAAGCTGGATAGAATGTTTCTGGCTGTAACACTATAAATATAAGAGCTAAAATTGTAGAAAAAGCAAGATATTATACTGTATTCCCATATTTCAAATAATCTAATTAAAGTAATAGCATTAATTAAAGGAATAACATTTTACTGATACACAAACTATGCTCAGTGTTTCCTAATTTTTGCAACTGGCATGACATTGAGCTCCTAAAGTTCAATAAAAGGCAACAAGTCCAGAGCTAGTGAAAGTCAGGGAGGAGGACCCAGCACTACCCATAATGCGAACATTTTCCAGGTAATATTTCTTAAAAGGCAAGTTTTACTCCTTAATCTTGGAACTACATGTGGAATTTCCACTGACACAAATAAAATTCCAAGCCGAAGACAAAGTGAAGAAGTCATCAAGGCTATCTACTCCAAGTAAAATAATTAATTACTCCTTTTATTATTGTCCTATATTTAAGAAAATGTAAGTATACAATATCATTGGAAAAGGAGAGGTGGTTTCGATACAATCATATTTAGATTTGTATCTGAACCTTCTCATATCTAGAAAGAGTTTTCATTACTTTTAATACTCCTTATTCAGTGATATCAAATAGTTTTACAAGTATCAGTATTATATCCTGAAAAGCAGTTAAAAGTTGTGGCATGTGCTTTGAAAGATGAGAAAGTGATTTACCTGGAATAATGCAACAAATAATTTCAAGAACCAGGGACAAATGTTAATGATCCCAGTTGTCAATCATGTACTCTACCCAGGCAAAGATGCTTTCAACAGAAAAAAACAGGTCATTACTACTTGTAAGAAGTCCAACAGTTATGCTTTTAGGATGAAATAAATCACCTTACTGAAGTAACCAAAGTCTTCAACTTTATGGTCTTGTTTGTTGTCTACATACAGTGGGTGAAGAGCTAACGGGTCACTTTCCAGACTAGAAAAGCAAATACCATTAGTATTTTTGAAATCCATCCAAGCTCCAAGTGGTTATACAGAAGTTGGTATACTGTAATTGCTGGCCTGCTGCTGAACTGAACAGGATACCTAGTCTAGACATTTAGGCACAGATGACAGAATCCTAAATTATGCTCTGTTTGTATGCATGTTGTATATTTCAAACACTTAGGCTGCCTAAGTAGACTTCAGTGAGCAAAAATGCTAGGACAATTCATATATTTTTTCAAGGAAATCAGTTTTTATAACACTTTCTCTTTCAATTTAATTCTAAAATTACTTTTATTTTTCATGTCATTTTGAAGGAGTAAGGTTTGAAAGCCATAGCAAAAAACTTCAGGAGGCAAGTTCTAATTTTCTAGTACCATCCTGTGATCTCTACTAAGTCCAGTTCTTCTTTCACGCAGCACAAAACATCTTATCTTCAGGTGAAGATTTTCACTTAAATCAGGGAGTCCTAACTACTAATCTGACCTCTCCAGCAGAGACAGAAACGAGAAAGAGCAACTTGGGATGCCTTTCCTCAAAGGGAACTTCTTTTGTGCGTTATAGGGGATTATGACCCTCTTTTAGTTAGTTTGATGATATCAAATATTTTATCAGATATTCAATATAAACAATAGCTGAGTAATTATTTCAGAGTAGTAGTTGCTCAGAGCATTCATTCATGACTGGATATCCAAAAATTTTCTAATGAAAATAAAGTTGAAGACAAAGCAGCCTCTTTAAAAACATCCTAAAGCTTGATGATCAGCTATATATGTCCATTCCTAAGGACATATGATAAACCTTATTTTCTACCTTCTTATTTTCTAAAGGATGAAAAGGTGTTGTCTTCCATGGACTCCACGACCCAGATGGAATGCTGGGTAGCAGATGGATAAAATAGTGGAGCCACTGGCGGCAGCAGTAGCACCAATTCTGGGATTCTAGATATGATCCCAATGAGTTTTCTTCCAGTTAGAATTATGACCTGAAGTTAACTCAGCTTCATTATTTTAATTCAGCTTTTCACATCTATCAAAATTCCAATTGCAAACTAAATCTAGAAAGAAGAAAGAGGACCGAAAAGGAGACAGGTAGAAGTGATATCTCTCACAGCTTTTTTTTGCCAGGTGAAGAGTGAGATCATTCTCATTCACTTTATTATTGTCAAGTAAATACTTCCCACAACAGGCTTAGTAATTGCAAAGAGAATAGGTTTCTTGGGGATGTTGTGGAGTCTCCCTCCTTACAACTACTAAAAACTGTCAGGATACCACAGCAAGTGATTGTGGCCTTGCTGAATTAGGGAGTGGCCTTGATGAGTTGTTGGGTGGGCCTTGCTGCATTGGGTGAATTAGGAGCCTTGGATCAGATGACCTCTGGAGATACATACACAGCCCTGAATTTGACATCCATGAGGCCAAAAGGAAGAGTGAGCAAACATGAAGCAAGCAAATGGATGTCAACCCTTCAAATAAAACAAGACAAGAACAAGCCAAATTGCAAATTCCAACAAAAACCAAATCATGCCAAGGCAATCTCTTTTTTTCTTCCTCAAACAGCCTAACACTCTCCTGAGCAAAGGAAAGCACTGATCACATGTATTGGGTTTGTCTAGAAAAGCTTTTGATAAAGTTGCACAAGACATTACACACAGCTACAGAAGCATGTGCCAGAAGAAAACAGTACTGGGTAATGCCAAAATGCCAGTTGTCATTACTAGCATGCTGTTAACATAGCTGCATTGAGCACAGTTTCACATATGGTTTTTAAAACTTTATTCCACTGTTACTCAGATTTTGAGGGGGACAAACTGGGGGGAAACTCCATCCATATACGTTTATTAGATATAAATCAAAATGAAAGAGAGAATAAGCATGCTGGAGGACAGTATCTGAAAATAAAGTTATAAATTTCAAGTCAAGGTTCAAAAGGTACTACTTAGTTATATGAGCATATCACCCTTGTAAACTCATAATTTCTTACAGATAGAAGAGTTTCATATGTGTTTAGATAGAGATATGTTTATTTCTATATATTTGTATGTATGCAGATATCCAGATGTGTATATGTGCACATATGTATATGCGTGTAAATACGTATTTATATGCTGTGTTTATTTGTGCATGTGTACTTAAACATCAGCCAAGGCAGGTGAAAAATAATGTCATGGACAGGATCCCCCAGTGAGGAACAGACATTATTCCATTTCATGGGGTCTTCTGAACAGGAGTCAAATCAAGACTTTAGGAAGTTTTGACAGTCTGCAAGGTCCATTAATTGAGTTATTAGCAGTGCCTCATTGGAAGGGAAAAGGCTATGATAGATCTGGTAGGCATTTGACCTTTCTGCTGAACAGATCATTACTATCAAGTAAGATTAAGAGTGGTTTCCTGTTCTAGTTCTGACTTGAAGCTTAACCACACTGGGGAAGATCATATGCTGCAGGAATTGATTTACTGTTGGAAACAAAAATATACCAGAAACAGTAATGGAGAACAAAATTGAAATCCCCATCCCTCCACCCAAAAGAAAAGTACAGAAAGAAACACTTGTGAACATGTCTGCAGCATTTTCATAGCAATACATGAACTAAATAAAAAAGATTTTAAAAATAATATACTGAAATAATTTGTCATCTACATGTACTGATACTTTAAAGTAATTTTTCCTAATTTTCATTCTAACGAAAATCTTGGCCCAATAATCCTCCCATACCATTGTTTTGCAACAAGTACAAAGGCATTCCCCAGACTCAAGCTCTAACAGGAGAAAAACCCAAACAACATCAAAACCAAACAAAAAATCAAGGAATCAACCAAAGTATTGCTAAGCCAAAATGTAGTATGCATCCCTCAGTTCTCATTTCTAGTTTGTAGAATTTTGCTTAGCAATATCCGTTGCTTTGGAATTATCAGTTACATTATTCAATAGAGAAAAGTGTGTGCATTTCCAAATGTCAACAATAAGCAACAGCAGATGTATGGAAAAAGAGAGCAAGTTGACCAGCTGATTACTGCTGATTAGTACTTCATGTTGCAGTCACTGCAAGTAATCTAACCAAGAAAGTGGAGAGGTTATCCAGAATGACAGAGTAAAATTACTGAAAAAGGTTTTGCCAGTTTACACATGTAAATCTTATTTAGATGGTGATACCAGCAAAAGGAAGTGAAGTAACAGGTCATGATAGCACAGAGTTTGAGGAACAGTGTGGGTGGTTACTGGAGAGGAGATTGATCCTTTTCCAGAGTTCTCAGTCTTATACTCTGAAAAGTAAATAAGCAGCTTGTGAGATTAATTTTAAAAGTGTTTCCACTGCTTCAGTTTTACTCAGTAATTTGTATTGTCCTCAGTTATGAAATATATGAAATAATTTTTTATGGGTGATTCATCCACAAATCAATCCTATAAAAGCCAAATGACATAAACAGACTGACTGCATCACCTGCAGCATCTGATAAGCTTCCTTAGGCTGTCTGTAAACATGACATCTCTTCATTAAACAAGTCCAGGTGCTACATCACAGAAACAAGGCACTTGATTATTCACAGCTTGTTTTTCTTAGCCTGGTGAGAAGTCAGGTCAGTTGGACAAACACTGCAGTTTTTTCATGTTACTGTATGTCCTTGGATTCCTTTCCTATGGACCAGTACAATAAACAGGTCATGTTATCTTCCTTGGATCTTAGCATCTCAATATCCCATTCACTCAGGACGGTAATCATCTCTTACATACATGAAAGTTAGTTTAAAAGAAAAAAAAAAAGTATTTTTCAGTATTCAAAATGACAAGCAAGTCCTAACTTTTATCTTAGTAAGACAGCTATCATATGGATTAAATGGTTTGGCAATACCTGGTATGTCTACTGCATAGAAATTCACCCAGCCTTTCAGGAAGAAGAAGCTATGGCAGGAATGTAATAGAAAACCTCAAACAAGATGGTCTTATTATGCTCAATAGGGAACGGCAGTATGGCCTTGCTGACTTTTGCTTAGTCACTGTGGAACACACTGCTGAGAGGAATGCTCGCAGTGGGGGCTGCTGATAGGTAAAAAAAATGTGGGGAGGGTTTGAGTATTTTCACGGATTTATAGAAATACAGTGAGCTAGCCAAACACTTAAGACAGCTGTTGCAGATGTCTGTCCTTTGGGAAGAAGTTTTCTCAACACTACCTAAAGCACAAGACTGTTATATAAGATGGAAACAAGAGTGCTCGGAATTGCTTACTCACAACATATTCTGAGTGTATATGAGGCACAACGGAAACAGATAATAAACAATTATCTTCAAGTACTGAAGTCTTCTAGTCATTCGTATGATTCTTTCTGCAAAGTGAATGTGAAAATTATTTATTAATTGTGTAACGCATTACTTGTTAAATAGGTAATATCAGCAAGCTAAAGGGCTTCATGAAGCAAGTATTGATAAGAAAGACATCTATAAATTATGAAAGAATGCTAGCTGAAATAAATGGAAATGAAAGACCACATGTCAAAGCCTACTTCTCATTCCAGAAATTTGGAACCTGAAAACCAGAAAACATCAAATGATTAAACATTTCATGAAAAAGTCCACTTGAGGACTATATTAAGAAATTTAACAATACAGTCTATAAAAAAATTGTGTTTCTTTATGCACTTGTGTGGAAAAGCCAATGAAATACATCAGACATGGTGTGCTGAAGCAACCCTATAACTTCTAGGCAACTGAGTTGCACCCATGTACTGAGGAAAAATCAGCAAAAGTTTTTTTGTCTACTTGCCACTGAATTCTTAACAAGTTAGCACAGGTAACACACAGTAATTTATGAATTATTTAGTTCAGCAACTGCCTACATTTACAAGTTTAAGGACAGCCTGTGAACTTGTATGTGAAAGCAAATATTAAACTAAATTCAATGCTAATTATTAGTTCTTGTTTTTCTCTTTTCAAACAACTGTATTTTTGTATTCTTTCTGCTGTTAATGGATGCATGACAGTAAAAGAAGCTTTAGTAGCACCACTCATAACTAAATTCATGCAAGAAAAAGAAAACATTATTGGCAACATACATCTAGGCAGTTTCTTGAATAAAAAGTAAATTGATTACAAAGCATTTATTGAAGAGAAATAAAACATTTTGCATAAATTACCAGAAATAAATGCTAGAGAAGAAGTTGGATTCCCAAAAATGTGGTTGGCCCTGTCAAGGGGAACAGCTCTTAGCAGTTTTATCAAGTTTATACATTGCAACTACCTCTGAAGTACCAAAGATGCAAGATCCCTGTTTCTTTTCTTAAGAAGTGTAGCATTTCCAGGCACTGAGAGAAGCTACACATCCCTGGATGGGAATTGCAAAATGCTGCTGTACCAACAGAGCCTTCTGACAGGTACAATACTAAATGCACATTATATGTGCATTCTCTTCTGGAATATTTAAAGTATCTCTCTAAAATCTTATGATTAATTTATTTTAATGTCAGAATAACTGCAGATATTTTATAATGATGTGTTCTGTATGCAATACCTGTGCAGGGCAGCTGTATCAAAGTTGTTGGACCAGAGCCCATTTGCATAAATAAGTGAATATGCCATACAGATAGAACTTAGTAACTGATAAAAGAGGTCACTAGGTAAATCACTACAGCTCAAACTACCTCAGCCAAGTCCTGGAGGGCCCTGGCAGCCTGGGGTACATCAGGCACAGCATCACCAGCTGGGCAAGGGAGAGGATTGTCCCACTCTGCTCTGCACTGGGGCAGCCTCACCTCGAGTGCTGGGGATGATTTTGGTGCCACAATATTAAAAAAATATTAAGTTATCAGGCAACATCCAAACGGGGGCCATGAAAAAGGTTAAGGACCTGGAGGAGAAGCCATATGAGAAGTGGCTGAGGTTACTTACTCTGTACAGGCTGGAGAAGAGGAGACTGAAGGGAGACCTGATTGCAGTTACAACTTCCTTGTGAGGGGAAGAGGAGGGGCAGACGCTGATCTCTTCTCTGTAGTGAGAAGACCTGAGGGAATGACCTGCAGGTGTGTCAGAGGAGGTTCAGGCTGCATATTAAAAAATGGTTCTCTAGCCAGAAAAGCCACTGGGCACTGGAGCAGGCTCCCCAGGGAAGTGATCACAGCACAGTCTGACAGAGTTAAAGGCACATGCTTTGATTCTTGGGGATGGTCCTGTGCAAGGCTCAGAGGTGACCTCTATGAAGGTCCTTCCAGCTCAGCATATTCTGTGACGCTTTGATTCTGTAATTGTTTCCAGCCCCTTTTGTCTGCTGACTTATTGCAGTAGTCCCCCATGGCTGTATTTTGATGGCATGTTATGATGAAATCATTCTCTGTTTCAAACTTGTGACTCAGATACATGTTTTCTTCTTTCTCACTGCTTAACCTCCTATTTGTTTTCTCCCCTCTAAAATCAGAGGGGGTATGGAACACAAAATAGGTTACAGGAACTATTTTTCAGTATGAGCTGTTTTCCATTTCCCTCATATTTATGTCCTATCAGTCATGCTTTCCCTTCCCATTTTGTGATATCTTGGGTTGCCTGTTATGGAGAACAGCAATGGATATGCCTTAAATACAAAAGACAAGATCTGATATATTGTTCATGCCTGGTATATTTTACTTCTGTCAGTATTTGCGTGAATGTGGGCAGTTGTTGGAAGGTATAATTTGAATGCATTAATTAAAACCTCTTAAAACTGAGGTCTGGTGAGAGACACTTTTTTCCCTCTACTTATCAGATGGGAAATTCCATGACTATATGCATCAGTAATTTCAACACAACTATGTTGTTCTTAGTGATTGTCTAATATGGATCAAAATTTCTTATTTAATTAGGGTCACTTACTCAAGAACAGGTACCTTGCTAGTGTTGATATCAGTAAATTTTCATTAACAGGCACCTGCCTCAGGTGTTTTTCAGAAAATTTTCAGGCATTACCAGAGACTGCATGTATCATGACCCCAAATTATCCTACTGCAGAAAAGTTCTCCTGTTATAAAAATTGTTTGTGTGTGTTAAACAACCAGAGCTCTCATATTGCTTGCAATTATTTATGTTAGATAACAAAAGGAATTGTAAAAACATGATTGCATGGCGTGCATTTCTTCCACTCACTTTAATGACTGAAATGACTGTAATTTAAAAAAACAAAATAAAAGGATAAAGCTGAAATGTACTGGAATTGGAGTTAAAATGAAATAAAAAATACAACCTCTGATGTGAACACTGTCAAAACCTTTCTATGTTTTACAGACGCAGAGGAAATGACAGTGAAACAAGTGAAGTTGAAGTACTAGGCTAATATTTCATCTCCTGCCAAAAAACTCAAATCAAACGAGCAAAAAAAAAACCAACTAAACCCCACAAAACCAAAAATCACACAACCCCCCCACCTATTAGTCTTATCTGACTATTACCCTGCACATGAAATAATCTTTGAAATGTCTTAAAGATGTCAACAAAATGTCCATACCTCATCAATAAAGATGGAAGAACCTTTCCATGAACTTGCAGAGGCATTGACTGTGTAGTCTGTACTCAGAAATATTTTCTCTGTCTATGTATTAGTAACTTGCATGATTTATATACCAGTTCTAGAAATCTTAAACACTGCTACCACCTGCTGGTTAGTTTACATTTGAGTCTACTAGCTCATCAGCAAATTAAGAGAGGAGAAAAAGAAAAAAAGCATATTCTGAAATGCTTTTCAAGACTAATTTTGCTTTGCTATTCCATCAACATTATCTAATTCATCTCTTTCTGTTGTCATAGATGAAAAATTTCAGTGTCATAAGCTGAAAAATCTTGTTATTTGCAGAAAGAGCCACCAATAGTAAGAGTGGTCTGTGATATTACTTTCCTCCATTTTTGCTTTTATTTCCTATAATACATCTGGTATCTAGGTCACTGTAGTTTGCTGTGTAGTCTTCCATGTTAGAAGAGGCAAATATGTTAGTACTCCATATTACTCTTACCGGCTGAGAGTGCTGAATGCATTGTTATGTTGTCTGTAGTTCAGAAAAGAAAAATAAGAAAAGTCTCTTGAAAAAATTGAAAAAACCATCATCAGCATTTCCTTTGCATTAAAAAGACAGATTCACAGTAGTCATGACAACTGAACCCTGCAGGGTTATGCCAGGAAAAGTTCTTATCCCTTAATGTTAATCAAAGGTAATAATAGTAATGTAATTCCATGTTTAAAAATTTACTGCATCTGCCTTAACAATTAACAATTCATACATAAAAGAAATCACTACAATCACTAGTAACATGCAGAAAATCTCTCCTAAAATAATTTCTAACAAAGTTGTGTATCAAGAAGTTCCATTAAATTTCCAAATAAAGAGGAACAGAAGTTCCTGTTCAAGTATCTGCTTGGAAAAAAACCCAGCCAGTAGAGTCTAGCAGTGAAATCCACAGGCAAAAGAACAATGAGAAGTTTAAGACAAACCGCTTGTCTTAAACTTGCTTGGATCAGGATTTACACTCCTTCACATTTCCTTCATTTTCAAAGCTATGATTATGTTCCAACTGAGATTACAGATTCAGATCAGAATATCCCTGGAGTTCAAGTACTCTTTGCTAACTCCAGCCATCTTTAAATGAGGTAATTAGTCAAAAATTGGGAAAATTATGACCAAGGATGGTGATGCATATTTGTCTAGTTTGTCACTGAAGAACTGTGTTGTTGCATATAGTAATTACTTGGTAACATTAAATTCTTCTGAAACTTTTTCCAGAATTCAGTAAAAATTTCAAGATTTTGATATTTCCCTCAGTTGGAGTGAGATGTTAGGCTAGTTCTAAAGTAGAGTTAAATTTTTTTTAGTTTTATTCTCCATGTATTAAAATGTTAGTGTTTGGCACAAAATACAAGAAAGTCTCTGTGCAAAATTCTAAATTGTCTAGTGCTCATGTACGACACAAGTTAAAATTCACTGACTGATATCAGCCAAACCTTACTGCGGTACCAAGAACAGAATCCGAGCCTTCAGTTTAGATCAAAGGGGGGAATTTTGCCATTATGCTCTTTCTTGATTTATCATCCCATTAAAAATGCCCAGACCTGAGCTTACATAAAAAGGTTCATTTAAACTTTACATTTTCAAAACATTGAAGTGCCTCTTTTATTTTACGCCTGTAAGTTTTAATTTTGGTGAGAAGAGAAGCAATCAGACAATCAAAAAGAAAAGACAAAAAAATGTTTTTTGCTGTGATCCTTCCAGTTGGGTTAAAAGCAAGATATGCTAGCAACCTCATAAAAATACCTCACTGCATTTGTAAGATTTCTAGATCATTTTGTATGCTAGATAGCTCTGACCCGTCATCTGTTTTTAAATGCTTATATTAACAAAACTCATGTATTTTTGTTGTATTAGTCAGTATGAAGCCGTGATACTTGGATAGCTTCTGAAATTGAATACGTTTGTCCTACATTTCCTAAAATCATCAAATCTTTATATTGATGAAGTAACAAAAGTGCCTTTAGCCATTGAATATTCTTGGCTAACCAGTTTGGAGAATTAATTTAAAATGGACTACCAAGTAGAGAGGAGAAAAGAAGAATAACAAGGGGTCATACGAGGTGTAAGTTCTGCTACAAAACATGTTAAGGATAGCATTGCCTGCATTGGCTTATTTCTGCTCCTTTTGATGTCAGAGGGACAAAGAAAGGCCATGGTTAGGCACTTTCAAAGGTTCTGTCCTCAAGGTTCAAAAACACTTACCATGACCAGGCCTTTTCTTTCCTATTTCATCAATGCTAGTTCCAGAGCAATAGAAACAAGAAACTAGATAGTGTATGCAGTTACCATGTTAAAAATATTTTTATTATGATTTGATGGTATGTGGCAGTGGCTGAACCTAAACCTGGAAGTTTCCTGTCTTACATCCACACATGTGTCCTGCTGAGGGATCTAGCAGCATGTGGTTTACACAGGAACACCAATCTCTCTGTCGTTTGGTGCGCTGAACAGAGCAAGCTCCAAGAAGCGAACCCTTAAAAGTTTGGAAAAGACTGTTAAACAGCATCAGTTGTTCCACATTTGGCTCTTTCCAAATATTTCCTGAGGTTGCTACTATGCATACTAACTAACCAACTTCTTCTCAGCCGAGCCTGTTCAGGGTGGTTTTCGTATTCTGTATCTGGAAAAGAACCCAAACCCCAGCACTTTAACAAGAGTTGGATTGTTTAGACTTGCATATCAAAGAGACCTTAGAAATTTACTCAGCATATAAATGGTTCTATTTTATTTCTAACAACATCTCAACATCTGATTCATTTCTTCAAATAAATTTCTCTTTGGCACAATTTACACATATCTGAAAACCACCATATAATTTGGCACAAGGCTACACATTTGGCAGCCTCTGCTTGAGAAAGGTCCAGAACAAGAGCCATGAAGGATATCACAGGCCGGCACCAAGGTGCATTAGGCGAGTTGCATAGAGAGGATTTCAGAGTGGTTGCTTGCACCAAGTCCAATCAAAGCCATTGCTATTATTTTCTTGCTTTCAGGAATATTGAAGTCATGTAGAAAAAAAATCATGTATGTACCTAAGCCTTTCTCACTCCATTCAGAGTGCCCCTCCCTACCTCAGGCTCACTTAAGACCTAGAATTTTCCATTTCTCCGAAGATATTTTCAGAGTTGTAATCTTCAGCATATAGAACTGCAAAAGTAATTTTTTTACAAGTAGTCCATACAATAATTTCAGAAATTCAGGCATTGGACATTTTGTTTGGGCATCCATCACAGCCTATATATACACTGAATAAAGTCCTATCTCATAGTCATTTCTAAAGTTATGTCCAGAAAAAGTTTGCATGATGTAAAATAAATTCCATTTCAATTGGGGAAAAAAATAATCTCTTCTGTGTATATATTACCTTAGTGTGCAGAAGGGAAAAGTAAAAAAAAAAAACAAAATAAAAACAAAGAAACCCCCTCAAAATACAAACAACCAAACAAAAGAACAACTAAATCCCAAAAACAACAAGCTCACAAGCATTTAAATTCTATAAATTATTAAAAGTTGTAGAATTACAACGAATAACTTCGTATTCCTATTTGAGGAAGGAGTAAGGTGATCCAGCCAGTTAGCTCTAACTTGCTTATTCCCAAGGAAAGCACAAAAAACGTGGATAGAAGTGACACGACCCCAACACCTGTGCTGGATCACCACATGTGGCCAATGCCTGGTGACACAGAGGCACTAGCCCAGCTTTGGCTCATGCAGAAAGTAGCACCACAGTTGTAGCCTGAGCATTTTCATTCCAGAAATTGTACTCCAAATGATGAACCTAGTTTGCTGAAGCTTGGTTCTCAATAAAATGTTGCTCAACTGCTTTACAACAATTAGAGGAAAAGAAATATCATATTTCTTGTGTTATTTAATACTAATTAATTTTATATTCATTTGTTGGTATTTTTTAAATTCTTCTTGTAATTTGATTTACTTTTCAATGAGACCCCCAAATATTCACACTGATACTGTGGCTGATGGCATTATTACAGAGGTTCTTAACATCTTTTAAAAGAGATGGGATTTTGAAAGGCTAGGCAAGGGACATGGAAATAAAGCCTTCTATCTGTCATTCAGTGGAGATTCTGGAGGTTGCTGAGGAGGCAAGATAAGGATGGGAGGTGGCCCTCCAAGCACCTGAACATATGACTTGAACATCCCTCTCAAGTGGTGTGGTAAGTGGCTAGATCTCAACCACGTGACATTTTCATTTCCAGTTCTGTTTTTGGGACACATCTTTGAAAGACGAAAATTCCCCTGAAGGCCAATTGGATGAGCTTGAAAGTGCAGTGTTCACCTGGAAAATTTGCATGAAAATTACCATGAAAATTCTCTGCGTTACATATTCTCCACTAATATTGTCTGCTATTATTTCAGTGGAGAGACCACAACTGGACGCTAAGCCATGTGGAATTAGGGATCTCCTGACCCTTTGTAAATTCTATTTCTCTTAGAAAATGTTATGCGCAGAAGTACGCGTCTGTCAAGATATTTCTGCATTTGCTCCAGAAAATAAATCTTGCCAATTATAAACCTCTAAGGAGAGAGTGACACACACTGAGGAAGACAAGAAGGAACATGGAAGCCAATTCCTGCTCCTTCTGCTTATTCTTGGAGAAGGTACTTGATATTTCATGGGCTTTTTGACAAGCTGGGATTTTTATTCCATTGACTAAAAAGTCTTTACAGGAAAGAATTTCTTACCTTTCTCAAGAAATCAATGTAAAGTGGAAAGATGAGCTTCTTAAATGCTCCTAGGGAAGCTGGTTGCCTGCGACAATTAGTGAGTGGCTCCTTGTCAGTGCAGGGAATGGGAAAGCAGCTTATATTAATCCAACTCAATAACTTCAGGGGAACAACTCTTTTTCTAAGATAAAGCAGTCTGTAAAGGAAAAGAACAATAAATAGAAATTGCAATTCCAACAAACATATGCCACCCTTACAAAACTGTTTTGAAAGATTTCTCATGTTCACCTGGTCAAAACAAGACTGTTTAATGAAGTATTTTAATTTGTTAATCATTTGTGCTCTTAAATAGCAAATCATATCTGATCCTGATTTTTCTAACTCTAATCCTACCAGCTGCCTTTAAATGAGGGGTTTTTTTACTTAGACCATTTGAATTTTGATTCTTTTAATCATATCTAAAAGTTTTCTGCCCCTACTTCTGGACTTCTATCCAATGAGCTAGAAATAAAAATGTGTTCATTTTATTCCTGTCACTCCACCATAACCTTCCATGCTGTGGGTTTGGTTTTTTTAATTCTTTGATATTGGGCATATCCTCCATCTTCTGGAATACCATAGAGATGTCTTTTCAATCAAATACTTACATCAGAACCTGTCACTGAAGCAGGTCATGTTGTGTAAGTTGTTTCATAAGTCACTTTATTTCAAAAAGCCATCTTACAGATAATATTTTCATCTCGAGAACCAACATATATGGGAGTGCGATTTAGCTGGGTTTTTTTAAACACTTATGAAATATAAATTCATATTTCAGGAACTATGTCTTTCTCAAAGTTTTAAAAACCATTCAGCCATGTGTTCTCAGTAGCAAGAAGAGCAAATCAATAAAGTTGAATAACCAAATGTGGTTTTTCTCACGGGATCTTTCTACAGTAAAGAAAGTTGCTTTTAAGGAGAAATTATATAGCACTATAGTAAATTCATGAGAAAAAGCAAGTAGCATGAAACATGTAAAAAAAATTACCTGAAAATGTGTGTAAGGTAACAGTTTGCTGAATAAACTTTAAAAATCTGTAATCACAAGGGCCAAGAGAATAATGGCAGAAAAATCTGGCTATATCCATTGAGTGGGCCACAAAACACAGGGTGACTGAAAGAGCAGGAAACACAAGGTGATGTACACTGGCAGGAACAATCCCAACTCCACTTACAAAAAAGGAGGTGAAGGCAAGTGTCCATTACCACTTCCTGAAGCAGGACTTTGGGGCTACAAATTTAACAAAAGCATTATCTTCTTCCTTTTTATAAGCTATTTTATAGCTATTTTATAGTTCTAGAAGGCCACAATGAGAAAAGGCTCCTTCAGACACTTTATTCTGCAGGCTGAACAACACCAGCTCTCTCAGCCTGTCTTCAGGAGAGGTGCTCCAGCCCTCTGATCATCTTGATGGCCTCCTCTGGACCTGCTCTAACAGGTCTACATCTGTCCCGTGCTGAGGGCACCAGAGCCAGATGCAGAACTCCAGGTGAGGTCTCACAAGGCAGAGTAGAATGGGAGGATAACCTCCCTCAACCTGATGATCACCTCTCTTGTGGTGTAGCCCAGAATATCATCAGCATTCTGGGCTGGGAGTGTACACTGCAGGCTCCTGTCCAACTTTTCACCCACGAGAATCCAGAAGTCTTCTGCAGGGCTGGTTCTGTGACTTCTCCCTGTCTCTACTTACATCTGGGATTGTGCCAACTCAGGTGCAGCACCTGGCACTTGAATCTGGTTAACTTCATGAAGTACTCTTGGCCCAAATACTCAAGTTCTCCAGGTCCCCCTGGATGGCATCCCATCCTTCTGTTGTGTCAGCTGCACTGCTCAGCTTTGTGCCATCTCCAAACCTGCTGCAGGTGCACTCGATCCCCCTGTATGCGCCACTGATGAGGATATTGAAGAGCACCAGTCCCAGGAGAGAGCCCTGAGGGGCACCACTTGTCACTGGCCTCTGTCTGGACACAAAGCCTTAGACCACAACTCTCTGGCTGCATCCATGCAGCCAATTTCTTATGCACTGAATCAAATACATGACCAAGTCCATCTATTAAGGCCATATCTCTCCAGTTTGGAGATAAGGATGTGATATGGGACCATATCAAAGGCCTTACAGAATTCTAGGTAGATGACATCTGTTGGTCTTTCCATGTTGACTGTTGCCAACGCTCCATCATAGAAGGTCACCAGATTGGTCAGACACAATTTCCCTGTAGTAAAGCCATGCTGGCTGCCTCAGGTCACCTCCTTGTCCTTTATGTGCCATAGTGTATCTTCCAGGAGGATCTGCTCTATGACTTTTCCAGAAATAGAGGGGAGGCTCACTGGTCTGTAGTTTCACAGATCCTCCCTTCTCCACTTTTTAAGATTTGGAATGATATTTCTCTTTTCCAGTCACCAAGGACTTCATTTGACCACCATGACTTTTCAAATATGAGGGAGCGTGGCTTGGGAACAATAGCAGTCAGCTCCCTCAGGACCTTGGGATGTATCTCACTAGGTCTCATAAACTGGTGGCTCTTCAGGTTCAAGAGGTCCAGCTCTTTCCTTTTAGTGAGAGGGAATTCACTTCCCCACAAACTCTCTCTGTAGAGAGAAAATTTGTGCAGCCAAAGCTCAAGTGGAGTTGAAGCTGGTCAGAACTTTGGGGGACAACAAATAGAGTTGTTTTCAAATATATTAATGGCTAAACACAGTGTAGAAATTACATCAGCCAATTACAGAATGAGGATGGTCATCTCACAAACAGGGACATGAACAAGGCAGAGGTGTTTAATGCAGTCTTTGTCTCTGTCTTCAATATGGATGACAGACCAGGGAGGGTCTCAGTGCCCTGAGCTGGAAGACCATGGATGTGAGAAGGATCAGTTTCCTGTTGGTCCTGAACTTGTGCAGGATCTGCTAGCTAATGTTGTAAGTTTTTAAGAAGGGCAAGAAAGAGGTCCTCCAGGCCTGTAAGTCCCACTTCAGTGCCCAGTAAAATCATGGAAAAGATTATTCTGGGAAGTATTGAAAATTGCCTGGAGGACAATGCAGTCATTGCACCCAGCACAACTTCATAAAATAAAAGTCCTGCTTGTCAAATATAATTTTCTTATAGGATAGGAAAACCCATCCAGTTGATGTAATCTTTTTGGATTTCAGCAAAGCTTTCAATACTGTCTCTCACAGGATACTTCTGGAGAAAATGTCNTTAGAGAGTGTCCATAGGAGGGCCACCAAGATGGTGAAGCATCTGAAGGGGAAGCCATAGGAGGAGTGGCTGAGGTCACCTGGTCTGTTCAGCCTGGAGGAGACTGAAGGGAGACCTCATTGAGGTCTACAACATCTCACAGGAAAGGGCAGGCACCAATCTTTTCACTCTTGTGACCAGTGACAGGACTCAAGGAAATGGCATGAAGCTGAATCAGAGGAGATTTAGGTTGGATATCAGGAAAAGTTTCTTCACCCAGAGGGTGGTTGGGCACTGGAACAGGCTCCCCAGGGAAGTGATCACAGTACCAGCCTGACAGAGTTCAAGAGGCATTTGGACAATGCTCTCAGGCACAGTGTGTGACTCCTGGGGTGTTCTGTGCAGGGCCAGGAGTGGGACTTGATGATCCTGATGGATTCCTTCCAAGTCAGGATATTCTATAATTCTACAATATTAAGTTGAAAAGTAGCAGAACTCAAGACAATCTTCTGAAACACCCCTAAAGCCTCCCACTCCTTTAACTGAATTCATTAGAGGATGCTTGAAATCTCTCTGAAATGTGCCATTCTTATTTCAGTGTAAATATAGCCTATTACTCAATACTAAAAAATAACCACCTGCTGAAACAGGTGGTTATTTTGTTTCACCTGAAACAAAAGAAGTATCTGACCTTTATTGGAATAGTATGCATCAAGTTTACTAGAAATGATTAAAAAAACAAAGTCATGGGAATTTTGTGAAGTTTTTGCCAAGTAGTCCCTAATAGTTATCACTAGAAAACTATTAACAACACAAAGCAACAGTAATTGATGCTCAAATATTTCTGTGTTCAGTTACCTCACATTAGCAAAAGCTCACTTCTAATTTACAGATTCCATTCTTTGGGCACTGAAGACCATGTGATCTGTACCAGTCCCTCACACCACTGCCTATCAGTCACATGTGCCTTTGGTTTAAGCAGATCATCAGAACTATATGGCTGAAAACATTCAGGTGTTTCACTGATAGTGTGTCAAAAGACATCCCAGACAAGGGGCAAGACAAAGCTCTTACTTAATGTCCTGAAATGTTTCTGAGTGAAAGAGCTTCTTGGTGATAAGAGGTCTGCAAATGCAAGACTCAAGAGTAATCATTGTCTCTACCTAAAACAGGGAAATAACTTAAGCCTCTTTAAATATTAATTTATTTTTTTCAGCAAAATTTGCAACCAAAATTGTACCTCAAATCACCTTTTAAGGAAAGCTGCTAGATTAGGCTTAGAACATTCCCTTCTGAGCAACTTTCAGAGATAACATAGCCCAGGCTCCTGCTCAGACCATTTCCCTTTCTCTGCTAGAAAATCCTTCTTGGGTGCCTATCTATCTCATCCATGTCACCATGAAACTATGGATAAAGCTTTTAGCTCGTTTTCTCTAGACAAAACTAAAGGAGTGATTGTTATTGCAGTGTGGATGGCCTGACCCTTGACAGTGATTACAAGGGAAACAGGTGCTCTGGGACCTAATGTCCAAAAGTCAGATCTGTGGCAGACAGGGCTGGTAGTACAAGGTACTCAGTCAGGTCTCTCATTCAGCAGAGACCAGATACAAAAATGCACACTGCACAATACACACTGAACATGTCATGCCTTAAAGGATCTGTGCTGTTTCCCACATACCTTTATTGTTATCTCAAGATATGAAGCATAGTTGGCATCAGTGTATCAATTCAGTCACTATTCAGATGGAAAAGCTTTCCTTCAGAGACCTTTGATGTACATTCTTAAAACAGGGAGGAAGTAAACACTAGGACAGTTTTATAAGAGTAGCTTGTTTTTATAAGTAGCTTTTTCTTTAGAAAATGTCTCCATAGGGTTGTTAAGCCATGGTACACAAGATACTTAAATCTTTTTGTGGCCTCTGAAATGCATAAAGCAATTGAGGTGCTTTACATTTCTCCAGCCGGTGTTTACTGACTGCATATTGGCAGTATATTGTTTTCCATTGGTATTTCTTTGCTAGGTCATAAATGAAAAGCTTCTTGGCTGTATTTCCTTGTAACAAATTTTCCAGAGAGAACCTCATCAATTTTCTAGTGAAGGCCAAGTATGGTGGCAACAAAAAGTAGATTTTTCCTCATTTTTTTAATTTCCAATTTATCTTTCAATAGGAAAAACAGTATCTTTTTATTTAAAAAAAACACAGAAAACAAAATCAGCACAAGATAACAGACAGAGCTCATAAGGAATTTAAAAGTAAGATTTTTTCCAAAGGTTAATAAAATCCTATTTTTTCAAATTACTATGTAATATCAGATTCTACCTCTTTTCTCAGGAAAAGAAAAAGTATAAAAATAAACTAACATTATAGGGGAGAATTTAAGTACTGGTCTTCTCTATGTGAAGTCACTGTTTTCAGAAATCATATTACTACATCAAACACATTCACATGTTTATCACTGTACCTCACATCAGAGCTTTGAATCTGGCCTTTTTGGCAGGTTCAGTCAAAGAAGCTCAAACTGAAGTCCCAAATGAAAACATCTACACATCACACTAGTTCATCTGTAAATATAGATATTTTGCAAGCCTGGGTTGGTTATACCTCCAAGGGTTAAATATACTCTGTAAAAGTATTGTCCTCTGAATCCAAATTTACCTGTGAAGCATTGCCCAATTGTACTTTGGTCCACCTCTTCACCTTTTCAGCATTTAATGCCTTCCAAAGTACTGCATGTGCCTGTTTCCAGAGTATCTTGCTCACATGGTTACTGATTAACCTATGAATGCACTTAAAAGATTATGCTGACACCAGACACCATCAAGGCCCCGTGGCTTTTATTAACAGAATCTGTTTTGCCTTTGAATATCACAATCCAACTGTGGTTGATTATGCAGCTCTCAACACATTGTTTTTAATTTCTGGAAGTGCGTGAAAAATATCTTATTGTCCTCTCTATATATAGATTTCACGTATTACAGCAACTATTGGTTGAAGTAACTTCTGTTATCTCTAAGCACAAAATTACTGTGTTTTAGATTTGTAGGCAGCCTAGATCTTCATTATGAAAAGTACATCAAATGTTCATTAAAAAATATATCAAATGTTACATTTTAAGATCAAAATCTGTGCATTACAGACAGAGGATGTACAATCCTTTACATTTTAAAATGTTCTTTAAATTGCTGTTTACGTCTTGCTGGGCATCTATTAATTAGTGGTTTTAAAATCCCCAAAAGCACCATCAAATATATTGACAAAAAGGAATATCACTCCTAAATTCAAGGAAGTGTGGTGAGTTGCTGTAACTAAGTGGAAGATTAAGGTAGCTGTTTGGTAAGTAGTTCAAGAGACTGTTTACAAGTAACAATCAGAATAACAAAATTGTGATAGCGAGTCTCCTCTCCTTTATCATATTTTTTCGTATTTTGTGAAGTGGCAACCCCATGGCTACTGGTCTAAACTTCAATTTAAACACAATGTCTATCTCTCCCATATTAACTCTGGTGGCTCTGGCTGGCTGCTGAGTTCCCGTTACAGTATGCCATGGAAACTGCCAACAGGGGCAACTGTGCATTCCTTGGTTTGCTTCTGCTATTTAATACCCTTCCAGATCATGTTTTCTTCAGGGTCAGCCTCAAAGCAGACCTCATGTAGCCTGAGGTGCATATATCTGTGTCTTCCAGCCGCTAGGCATCTGGCTCCCAAGTGTCTCCCCTGTATGGCTGCTTAGTGAAGAGAGTCAGAATGAGCTGTTGATCACAATCAGACCATGTGGACTCACATTTTCTGTGCTGCTTCCTTTTCCAATCATCTGTGCTTCTGTAAAAGCAGCAGAAAATACTGCTATCATCTGCAAGATGATAGAAGAGCTATTAGCATGGGGGCTGCACACTACAAGTGTCCTAGTGATACATGTCAGAGTAGAACCAGTATGTCACAAAACTGAATAGCATGTGGAAAGCAGAACTTGTATTTAAACACAAAGATTTATAATAGACATTAAGTTTTTTTAAAGTACTAGAGGCATTATCACTGAGTTGCTAAGAAATAATTGTTATCCTTGTCAAGGCACTGTAATTGAAAGCTAACCTAAGCTAATGAGATCATCAATCATGCAGGTTAAGAGCGAACTACACCAGAGATTTGCCTAGCATCAAGGTTTTTGTGCAGAAAGCTATGAAGGTAATGAATAATCACAGAATCATAGGATGGTTTAGACTGCAAAGGACCTTCAAAGATCATCTAGTCCAACCCCTTGGCATGGATCTATGCTCCATAATCCGCTGGGAGGGACACTCTCTTCTAGAACTACTAAAATGCTATGAAGTGTCACCAAAACACCCCTGTTAAGGCATGTGAGTATGTGTATGTGGGCTTGTGTGCATGCTGGGGGGACTTAAAAATAGAAAACATAGCATCTTTATATTTAGCCTTGAACATTCAGAGTTTTCAATTCAGGACTGCTGCAGTAAATATGCTTTACCTATGCCAAGTATGCGAGCAAGTTAGGAATCCCTACGGGATAAACTACACTTGTAATGAGATGTCCCAAAGAAACACTAGTACTTACTTGAAATGTTCAGGAGCACATGTAATTTTGAAATATGAAAAAAAAAGGCAGACTGTAAAGCAGTATACCTGAGGCTTAATTGGCTCAGTTTAATACAATTAAAGTCATTCTGCTGAAAATGATTTTTTTTAATCTAAGACCTCAAAATGTGATACCTTGTTTTAATGATGACATATGTTCCTATTTACATATGAAAAATATAAAGATGTATTATCCTCCAAAAAATATCCTTGAAGCAGAGTTATTGTAACGTCATGAGAAATAACATTGTTACTATTGTGGAAATATATGTTTACTTTCAAAGATAATACTGTTTAACATAGTTTAAAAATAATAATTCAAGTATTAATTTAAAATCTTCATAACAAAGCCAGCATGAAACAAGCAAGCAACCTCTACCTTTCTTTTATCTCAGGTACTCAGAAGACCTCAGAAGACAGAAGGAAAATTGAAGGGAACAGTACTGATTTCTGGTTTTTTTTCCCAGAATGAGAGGTACCAATGTGACTGATTTTGTCAAATGTAATTTTGTTTAAATGGATTTTAAGTCTTTTATCAACCCTGCCTGCTCAACCCAGATTTTCCAGTTTATAAGTCATGTAGATGATATTCCCACAAGTTGAATATTTATTATTTACTATTCTCTTCTACTCAGACAATAGCAAATGATGCCAAGAGAGTCAATTCTTAAAAACCAGCAATGAGACAGTATGGAGGAACTACTGGTAGATTTACTAGAGCTAATAACCCTGAAAAAGATGAAAGCATTGCCTCCTTCTTTTGTCATCCTTACTTGCTTTCTTGCAAGCAAAGATGAAAAACTACAATGCAACAAGTCATTTCCCTGCACTGCTGCCTGGGTGTTCACAGGCATGTGAGTTCAAAGATAAAAGACAATTTGTCATAAAATTTTGGTTTGGTACTTGCTTTCTTTCTGTATGGAATGTTGCAAATACCTGATTACTGAACTGATTTTGTTAGGCTACACAACAAAGCTCGTCTGCACACCCACCAAGGAGCACAGTGTGCAACAGCAGGAGGCGGACTCCCTGGATAATATTCTGTCCTGGCTGCACCCACCCATTAGAGGCAGATGGCACAAGCCCTGAGGAGCCCAGTGGCAGGGTGGCAGGCAGGAACCCAAAACAAGGCTTCCTGAGGAACAAACAACCTTGCCCTGGGCCACCCAGGGTTGTTACAGGACCACTTCTGTCTGCATCCAGCAAGAAACCCATCACTAGCCATCAGGAGCACCTCCAGGGCATGCTTCCTACTCTCTTTTATAGACTAGTGTCGCTGAGGGGATTTTGGCTGTTTTGATCATGGGATAGTTTCTATGGCACCAGGTCTGCTGCAGACAAGTGGAATTCACCTGTATAAAAGGGGGGAAAGGATTCTAGCCCACGAGCTGGCAGTGCTGACTGAGCACGCTTAAAGGGGGAAAGCTAAAGATGAGCCTGGGGTGACACACCAGTATTGTGGGTGACATGGACATCCCAGCTGAAGTGCACCAATGCATTGGAGCCATTGGCAGCAGGAAGCTGTGACACAGTTATCACCATGGAAATGTGGTGGGATGACTGGAGTGCTGCAGTGGATGGCTCCAAGCTCTTCAGAAGGGACAGGTGAGGAAGGAGAGGCTCTGGGCTGGCTCTGTGCTCTGGGGAGGGTTTCGACTGTGCAGAGCTCAGGGACAGAGGGGACAAGGCTGAGTGCCTGTGGGTGACAATTAGAGGGATGGCCAGCAAGGCAGAGATCCTGCTGGGACTCTGTCACAGACCACCCAGACAGAATGAAGTGAAATACTCTATCATTGGGTGTTTCATGACCACCAGCCCTTGTTCTTATGGGAGACCTTAACTTGCCAAATGTCTGCTGGAAACTCAGCACAGTGGAGAGGAGACAGCCTGGGACATTCCTGGGTGTGTAGAATGTAACCACATCCATCTGGTAAGGAGCCTACCAGGGTATGCCCTGCCAGACTTGCTGTTTACAAACAGGGAAGGGCTCTGGGAGATGTGGTGGCCAGAGACCATCTTGGGCACAGTGACCATGGAATCAAGCACAGAGTTTTTGATTCCTGGAGAAGTAAGGAAGAGGGTTAGCAAAGGATCTTGGACTTCCAGAGGCTGGACTTGGCCTGTTCAGGATACTGGTTCAGAGTCTCCTGGGAAACAGCCCTTAATAACAAAGGGGTCCAGGAAGGCTGAACATGCTTTAGGGAGGAAATCTAAAATGCACAGGAGCAGGCCATCTCCATGTGCCAATAGATGAGCTAGCAGGGAATAAGACCAGGCTGGCTGAACAAGGAACTTTAGTAGTAACTTGGGAAAAAACAGAGTATATGAGCTCTGCATGAAGAGGCAGACAGCTCAGGGAGAGTATAAGGACTTTTTTAGGTCACGTAGAGAGAACATTAGAAAGGCAAAAGCTGAGCTAGAACTAATCTGGCCACTACAGTGAAAGACAATAAAAAGTGTTTATAAATACATGAAAAACAAAAGGAGAGCCATTATTGGACTCAGGGTGGAACATGGTAACCAAGTGCAGGGAAAAAGGCCTAATGCCTTCTTGGCCTCCATCTTTAGCAGTAAGGTCAGTTATCCCCAGGGCAACTGGCCCTCTGAGGTGGTCAACAGGGGCAGGGAGCAGTGACCTGCTGAGGCACTTAGACACAACTCTGTCGGACTGGATGGATTCCTATCAGGAATGGAGCTGACAGAAGAGCTCACCAAGACACCTCACCAAGAGAGGCTGATGGAGCTGGGGTGTTTAGCTTGGAGACAAGGAGGCTCAAGGAAGACTTTTGCACTCCTTAAAACTACTTGAAAGGAGATTGTGGCTAGGTGGGAATCAGTAACTTCTCCTAGTCAACTAGCTACTGCACAAGAGGTCATAGCCTCAAGCTGTACCAGGGGAAGTTCAGATTGGACACTAGGAAGAATTTCTTCACTGAAAGTGTGGTTAGGCATCGGAATGGGCTGCCCAGGGAAGTGGTGACGTCACCATCACTGAAAGTGTTCAAGAAACTACTAGATGTGGCACTTAGTGCATTGGTCTAGTTGACACGGTGGTGTTTGGTCAAAGTTTGGACTCAATGACCTTGGAGGTCTTTTCCAGCTTTAATGATTTTATCATGCTGTGATTCTGACGGGGGGAGGTGCTGCTGCCAAGGGTTGGGAACACATTTTTGGTGCAAGGGGAAGCATAGCTTGGGGTTCTGTAGGATTTACTATGAGAGGTTTGGGAAAGGATCAGAGGTTGAGGTGATTTGGAGAGGACCAGGAGCAGGAAACTGAGGAGAGAAGAGACAAAGAGGGCTGGTGACAGTTAAGTAGTTGGCCAGTGGGTGTCCTCATCAGCCATGCCCTGCGCCTGGGCAGTGCAGCCTGTCCCAGTTGCTCCTTCCTTGCTTTGTCACACTTACAACTCTATGTGTACACGTGTGTCTGTGGGTGTGTGCTGCACATGCACACTCTGGGTGTCTGTCTGGATGTGTGCATTGGCAGGTAGGCGGCGTGTACATACACTCTATGTGCTTCTGCCTTCTGGAAACCCATCTCCAGCCTCACTGCTGGTTGGACACAGCGACAGCAGCCTTGCCTCTCCCAGGCTTTCGGCTCTGTCAAGATATACCGTCCTGCAAAATAAATACAAATATTTTAAAAGTGAAAAAATTATTGTATCTTTTTAAACAGGGTAATGACTTACCTATCCATACAGAAACGAAAGTTTATTTATAACTTTAATATTTATTGAGCCTATTAGGGGATTTGGATTCAGGTCCTGGACTGATTTTTTTCTCATAAAAGTCTTCTAGCTTGCTGGGAGTTTTGTCTGAAACAATGCTGATTGAGTGCTCTGGCCTTGACCCACTGATGATCTCAATGCACATGCAAGGAGGCCCACCAGCCTCAGGTCGGGTGGTCTGTGCAGATGCAAAGTGCTTGTCTCCATGAAGTGGCAAATATTCAGTCTGGCTCACCATTTACATTTTAACCAGCTACTGACTTTTGGAAGCAAGTATATCTTATATTCCTGTTTATTAGTAGGATTTGATATGCAGGAAACACATGCATATTTTATTTGAAAACAGTCAGTTTGTGCTGCCATTCCCACTGGAGGAATATTTCAAAAACACATTCTTCTGACGATTTGCAATTGTCTTTAATTTCCTGTTTGAAGCCACTTCTGGCTGATGCCTTTGTCTTTTGTGATTGTAATTCTTAAAGCTCTTATGGCTTTCTTTTTTTTCCTAGGATTTATCCCTCTGTGCTCTTCTAGAGATCAAGTATTTCCTTTCATCCCACTAGTTTAAAAATGTCAACCATTTAAAAATGATGTTCACACTGAATATTTGGCCTGTGCCTGGGACTCCTAAATTTTTACAGTATCCAAAATAAGACACAGCCAGACACCAGCCTTTCCCTTGTAAAATAATGGCTAACAACTGGAAAACAGTGAGGAACAGCTTTCCAAGCTGTCTCTCAACTGTGGCTGAGTTCTCCATTTTAATACAGTTAAAGCTAGCCTGACTGGACCTTTTACTATATTGAATATAGGAGGCAAATAATGCCTGCCTAGCAACTTTCTGGGCTCCCGTTTTACTGATCTTTGAATACTATCGATTTTTTTTTCCAAAAACAAATCCAATGTGGTAATGCAGATGTGACCTTTCTGTCTTACAGAGCAGAAAAGTCTACTCCATCAGGTTTTAAAAAGACTAGAAGAATAATTGAGTCTTTGCAAGGTTGCATGTAACAGTAAAAAGAATGCAACTCGCACTTTCAGAAAAAAATGCTTTGGGTATTAACAACAATTGCTAAATAACAATTATTCTGGTGTTGAAAACATAATTGCTTCTGCTTATTCCACACATTATTCAGGAAAGTAAAGACTATTTACTTTCCCTAGGAAAAGAAGAATGTAATGCACTAAAGACTGAGGAAGCAGTGGAAGACCTTGAGGATTTGTGATGAGCAGTAATAGAGAGTATTTTAGCTTGTTTCAAGGAACACATGGTGAAACTATTGCACTTCATGAAATGGCTAATCTCTTTGCAATCAAGGAGATTAGTCTTGAGTTAATCTAATCATTAACCCAAATAAACTGGTATCATAATCTGGATTCCAGAATTAAATCCCCAGAGAAACTAAGTATCAGGAGAGAGATATTCAGCAATTTCAATGGAAGATGAGTGGCCAATGGGGAGACATCTCCTGTGCCTCTTGGCTACAGAACAAAAGATGACATGAAAGGAAGTATACTTTAATAACAGAAACATATACTTGTGAAAGGGCAAAGATTTTCATAAACATTTACTTGTATGCATATGCAGGTAATAGACTTAAAATACTGATGACCTAGAAGGATCAGTCCAAAACTGAATAGTTTGAAATATCCCACATTTTTTAAACAACTAAAATTTTTAATGGATCTAAATGAGTTCCCTTATCCATAAACTGGAGATTTTCAATACATTCTAATATGTATTCAAACCCAAGTTACATTTGAAAATACTATTCTAATTGCTTTCTACTGCATTTTTTCTATTGGTATTCAGAAAGAGGTTCTGGTGTGAAATAAGCAATAGAATACTGTCCCATACTTGACCTGAATGCCTGAAAATGCCCTGCTGGGAAGAATAGTCTCTCTGCACATACACTTTTTGTTTCCGCTTTTTATGCACTCTGAAATTTTTCTTTGTTGGCTTTTATTCCAGTAAGGAATGATCTCTTACTGTTCCCTACACATGCAAGGAAAAGAGAAGGCACATTCATTGAAAGTATTTATGGGAGCAGAGGGTTGTATCAGGCCTCAACGATGTGACAGTGGGGTTCAATAAGAACCTTATTTTGTGTGAATGTCACACAAAATAAAGTCACAAATACTTCTTATTTTTTCCTCACTTCACATCAGTTTTTTTCTGTGGATGAATTAGGTAGGTAAATGCTGCGTTTCACCACTAATGACCATAAGACACCACTGGTACTTGAATTTTAATTCTATTATTCTTCTCTATTTGATGCATACTTGCATATCCTGGATTTCTGACATTCAATGAAAAAATTCCCTCTAAGATTTAAAATGTGAAATAAATAAGCCTATGATAGCAGAAATTCTTACCATTCCTATGCCAATATTAAGGTTTGGCTAAAGCGATTTCCTCTTCTGGACATCACAGAAGTTTTGAAAGCTCATCTTAAATCAACGTAATACAAGAAGAGTCTGGTGCTGTGCCCCACCTAATCCCCCACTTTGCCACCAGATCCTTTTTGGGAAATTAATCTGTTTTCTTCAAATCTATAATATCAGAAGGTAAGCAATGTGTTGAGCAGTCATCTCCTATGTATCAGCTTGGGAGAACAGATAACAAGAGCTTTCAGAACAAGAGGCAAGAATTCAGTCCTTAACTATCTTTTTTGGAAGGCATGTAATTCAGAAGGCCTGATTGCTGTCTCTGCTCAGTCATCAGAATAAGAAGTGTCTCAAAAGCTATTTCAAAAGCTGCTCAAATGTTGTATCTTGGTCCTCTTTATGTGGCATCTGTCACAGACACACTTCTGCACCAGCAGTTGGACTAGAGCTGCCTCTGAGCTCCCTGGTGCAGCTGTGCAGCACTGGTGCAGGATCACCAAGGGACTGGACAATCTATCTCAAAACAGGCTGGCCTCTGTTAACTCCTGTTGGTATGTCAGTGTAAAGGCATAATGAAGGCACATGTTGAGAAAATTTGAAGTTTCTATTCAATATTGGTGATGTCAAAAAGCATGATCTAAACCCTATTTGGAGCACAAGTTAAGAATTATGCAGAAATTATTTCCTGAGGAATGAAAACCACTGATAATGAGAAATGAAAAGATAGACTCTCTACATTAACTAACCTATCCAGCAGAAAAAATAGTGACATTCAAGTAATTTTAACCACCTTCATATTATTGTCCTTCACTGCTATACTGCATATCCCTGAAGGGTGTGGTGTTTTGTTACACATTCTAATCTGCTTCTACCACAATGCATTACAAGAAATACTTTCAGTTACTACTCTTTGCAAGCTCAGAACAGGTTTTTCATAGAGGAAATTACTTCAACATAGCACTTCAGCATTTGTTAGTTGGTTTTCTACTGAGAATGCATGGATTTTAGGTAATTAATAACATGGAATGCAGATATTGCCACTCTTCTTACCATATGCAGAGTATGAAATACAGATGTTTTTTAACACGAAAACATGTTTTTATAGGAGGACCATATTAGCTATTCCCATCACAAAATACACTGTGTAAACCTACTATATGTTACCCAATTGTTTTAAACTAATGCTAATATGAACATAATTTTTAATATTGATAAAATATACTAAAATATGCAATCTGGAATGAACTTATGACATTTTCTATATGAGAAACTATGTTTCATGGATACCTGATTAGATGGAAGCATTTAATGTAATACAGTGACATCTGCAAATCATGACTTTTCAGGAAAATTTTCTAACTCCATCTCATTTTACAGACTGGAGGTTGGTAGATCTTCAGTATTTGGAGGACTTTGTACTGTCATTTGCTGCTGGGCTCAACTCCTGCAGAATGAGTATCCTCCTGAGTACTCATTAAAATAAAATAACTGTCTAAAATAATAAAATTGATGTCCCTTAGCTTTTCAGTTTCAGTCTTCTGCTTGACCTTCAGATAATTATGAGATGTTTATCACTGGGGAGGGAAGAGTGGTTCCATAGCAGACTTTAGCCTCTCTTCCCTTTAATGTGACCCCAGGAGAGAGATGAAAGCATTCAACTACTTCTGCTTCCTAGGAGGAAACTTGCTATTTTGCTCTCACAGGCTTCTTGCAAGGTTTCCCTGGAGTGACTGATTCTATGCATTGCAAAGGTCTGTCTCCTGGAGCTGGCAAAGCCTGCTCTGAGCCTTTGGATGGTCCTGGCATTGATACTTCTTGCCACCTCCAGTCACTGTCACCCATCAATCAAGCAGCTCGCTGTTATCAGCACCAACAGAGCTGACTGTTGCTAGCAGACAGCACAGTAATCAATACCTTCCTTGGACAAAAGAATTTTTACTAAGAACATCCAGCAAGGTCATTCAACATGACAAACCCCCAAGATTTTCAGTGCCCAAGTACAAATTCAAGAAAACTAAACAATGCCACCATGCAAATACACACACGAATACAAGACAGATAAGGGTTGAAAGAACTCTTAAGTTTGTGGGTTTTAAGCTATCCAGAGACCTAAAGTGGAAACACTGATGCCACAAGTTGGCTAAACACTTTGCTGAACAGTTAGTTTATTCCTATAAGTTAAGATTCCTACTTTATGAAGTCTTCCCTGTCTGCAATGCCTCAATTCAAGTCCCTTTGAAATTATTAACATACTCGATTAAATCCTTAACTTCTGGATCAAAATCTGAAGGTCAGATAACACTAGTAATACCTGCTTTGGGAACATTAGTGCCAAGTATGTGGTGATCTTCAGTCTTTCTCCAACAACACCTTCTTTTTTATTTGATAGCAGAATATTTGCCCTTTGAGTTGGCAATTTTTATGTTACTCACAGCCAAAATAAGCTTAGCAGAGTCTGCTTTATGGAGTTATAATGAAAACAAGGTAAAATCAGTACAGGAAGAAAATAAAGCGCACAGCAAGATAGAGGCAATGACTACTGTGACCTACTCAGTTATTGAAAATTAAGGTATGTAACTCTGTATTAACAACGTTCCAGCTTCCAAACATGCCCATGCAAAAAAAGAGAAGTAAACCAGTAATAATCAGAAAATTCTTTTCTTTCCCATTTTGCCTTTGCACTTCACCATCTATTCTCTATTAACTGCTCTCTTCATTTGTTTGCTCAATCTTCTCTCTTGAGCAGATAAAAGGGTTTCATTAAAGTAAAGCCTAATGCTGTCCGTGGCAGGAGAACTGCCAACCCTGGCAGTTTTAGTAAGTCTATTAAGCTGACCTAAGCATGCTAATACTTAATAAATTCCCTCCATTCACAGCAGTCCATCGCAAATATCCTTTTATCTCCTATGGAAAACTAAGTTATGCAATTCAAATGAGTAATAAAAGACCAGACCCCACACTCTGCCCTATATTTATGTATACACACAGTTGTGTCTAAGAGGACCAGCACATACCACCAATTGCAATCTCTGCTGTACCAGAAGTACTGCTTGAGATTACAGAAAGGGATAACAACTTGATGAAGTATTCCAATGACTAAGATGAAACTGGCATTGGACAATCAAAACAGAACTTTTTTTTATGGATTTCCTGCCATAGTTCATCTGTAGAGCAGATTTTCTAAACCTATTTGAAGGACATCTGCTATACCTACTCAGAATATTCTATCTCTAATTTATCCAGCAAGCAAAGAAAACCCCAACCCCAGATTCTAGAAATTACTGGCATCTTCTGCCATAACCACAGCACTTAAAATGGTACAAAAATACTCTGAAGAACAAGTGGACTACAAAGCACTACTAGTCTGCATCATCCCTTATCAAAGGAAAAGCCTTTATCATCTTCAATATCATTTACAAGTCTTTAGTGCTCCAGAAGTCCAGTAATTACTTGTTAATTGAAAGAAAGCTTTAAAAGCAACAAAGTATCCAGCCTCCAACTCTTACATAAGCGAAAAACAGTCTTTAGCAGTAGAAAATGACTGATCTGAATTCTACTCTCCCAAAAGGTTAACATAATTATTTAGATAAAGTAATAAATATGTCTAATAGGAAACATAGTCAATAAGCAGCATGATTTATTTAAGTGAACATTTCCCTGAGCACTACTGACAAGCAAGTGCAAAAATGATGGTAGAACAGTCCCACAGCATAGTTTCTTTAGCTATAATAGAAAACACTGGCTCACGACAGCTGATATTTTATTCATTCTCTGTTTTCAGGTTTTGCAAAGGTTACTAGAAACCCTACTCGTTTTAGTACATACAAAATTATCATGCATGTGGAAAAATAATAAAAGGACCATGGTTCTGTGAATAAACAGGATCACATTTTAAACTCAAAATCTAAACTGTCCTGACAATAAAAAATACTCATCTTTTTAAGGATTTAGCAGATTAACACTAATCACGCACATATCTTGCTATACTTAGTGCAGCACTTATATATCAGCTACTGCAATGAGGTAAACAATGTATTAGCAACCTTGCAAAGAACCAGAACTCCTACAAGGGAAAAGAAACCACCCTTCTCCATCAAGAAGTGTCTTTCTGCTTCCTCAAGAAAAGGGAAATTATGCTGAAGCCACCTACAGCAGGTGACAATTGTATTGCCACAGCTCTGGTGAAGTCTTCAAATAAAGAAAAGCTTGACAGAGATCTTCTTCCCAATCAGCTGAGTATACCCTTAAGCAATCCTCCTCCATGTTATTTCATTAATTTATTTCCTATCCTTGCACGACAAAACAGTACTTACTCTAGATAATGCAATAGCCCACAGACCTCTTCTCAAACAAGTCATTTCTGCTGTTCTACTGCATGGGAACATCCACTTGTCAGGAAACAGAAAACACAAACGAGTGACAGGAATGAAGAAGCAAAGGAAATTATGTCCTGTGAGTAAACTTACTTTACATAAGAGAAATATGGCAAGTTTTTTTTCTATTCTTTTTAAATAAACAATCTTCCAATCTCATCTGAATGACCCATATGATGCTGAATAATGCATCCATCTAATGAAAGAGGAATTTATTTTGCCCCTAAATTCACATCTAAGAGTTCAGTTTTATAAGGTAACACTGGGTATTTCTGAATTTTTATTATTAAAGCTTATGGGGAAAAAAATCCGCATTTTGAGGGTACTGACAAAAATCTAGTGGGTCACAGAAGGCGATGCACATTAAAGGAAAAAAAAGTAGAATTGTCAGAGACTATCAATGCATTTTATAGCTGCTTTAATGCCATCTTGCTACCCAATGATTCCTCTTGTGGCAGAAGAGGAAGATGTGACATCTTCAACTTACTTTTCTATGAAAATGGTAACCAATGAAAGTGGTAACCAATACCACTACCTCTTAAAAATCCATTTATTTGTTTTTGAGGCAATTGATATGGTTCCAAAAGAAACGTGTAAAATATGCTACTGTTTTTCCTTCAATTACTGTCTCTTGGTATCATTAACACATAAAGGTAAGACAGCAATAAACTCATTATTTCATAAGAAATATAGTATTTTTGTGCACAGCTGTTGATTTATATAAGTGAACTTTATACTCCTAAGAAATACAATTAATATACCAGAAAAGAAGGTTAAAAGTAGGACAGTGATAGGAGACAATGGTTCTTAACACAACTTGCATCCCAGCCTCCAGGTTGAAGTATAATGTTCATTCTTCATATTCTGGAGTGTTAAATAACACTGTAACTACATGCAGAAGACAAGAATCATTCAACATTATCCACCCTTGATCTTTACACAAAATTCCCATGACATCCACAGAACTTCCACAGCTGTACAAACTAGAATAAGGTCCATGGCAAACACAGCTTTCAGGATTTGCTCTACAATAAATATCACAAGCGAAAGAGAGACAGCAAATGTTAACTCTTTATTTGTTTTGAACATATAAAGGTTATACGAAACAATTGAAACTATTTTTATTTACGAAACAATTCTTTTAGAGCCATCTTGTGGGGAAAATAAGCAATTTAAAACAATACATGTACTTTAACAGCTTTTCTACCAAAAAGATCAGTGTTTAGTATGACATCTTCTAGTATTCTTTTAAAAAAATAAATGTCTCAGGCACACTGTAAACTTTATACAACATTGTTGAATCCCCTAGAACATGATGGAAGTGCCTTTAAGAACAATCACATGTTAAAAGATTAGTTCTAGATAGAAAAAATATATATCATTATGTTAAAGATGCTATTTTTCTGAAGAATGCTTTTAGACCAGATTCTATTCAAACTGCACCCAACTGTAGACCACCAAAAAAGCACAAAACCCCAGAGAAGCTGAGCCTTCTTTCAGAGCCCTCTTGAGTGAATCGGATAGAATTATTCAATCTAACTAAACTGGGGGTAAAACAAAGCAAAATAAATCGAAACATATTAGTAGATTTAGCACTTGAGCCTGAAACGTTTTCATTATTAAACATCTTTGCATTTCCAACTTAAAGCTTTGGTAATATTTGCAAGTACTGAAGGAGTTTACACCAGTTGTTTATAAAGAACTCATTACATGACAAGTCTTCTGTTTGTATACACTTTAGTAAAGTACAGCCTTGGGCAGTCAATTTCAGTATAATCGAAAGTCATGACGCAGACTTCAGCTACCTAGGGCAAGCAAACACCAGCTCTGCCTGATTTATGTGTCTCGTCTATGAAGCAAAGTACTTAAACTTTATCCTAGAGAACAAAAGCGCACATATAGGTCATGTATCTTACTCAGTTTTAATTTATGCCCTAATAAAATACTTCATTTACATAGAACATTAAAGCGTATCACATCACATTTATCCAATACGTAATTATTGTCTATTAATATGAAAGTAAAACAGGACATCACATACCACTTGTAAAGCACACAATCAAGAGGTGTCACAGAAATATGCATTGTTTTGAGCTGTTACAATCAGTGTATAGTATGGACTAGCAGGCACCTCTGTTAAGTTATTTTTTTAAAATAAAGAAATTAAGGACAAAAGGGTCCTATGGTACCCAAAACCTCTGACAGCTGTAACTACACAGAACACACTGGCACCCAGACATATAACCAGACAATTTTGCTAAGGCAAGCACGAGTATGTCAATTTTTATTTTAGCACTCCTACCAAACTTTGAATGAAAGAAGGTGTACATGTGCGCTTATAGCTTTTCTTCCCCTTTTAAGAGGACAGTGAGATCTGCTTCCTCCACGCCTGCTTTAAACTTTGGAAAGGAGCCCTGACTCAGGGGCACTTGCCTTAATGAGATTTTGGATTTCTTTGAATTTTGGATGTTCTTTATCAGCTACCAGCTGCAGCAATATCGCTTCGCTAGTAGTAACTATAATTCCAGTACGTGCAAGACGCTGAAAAAGAAAAGAGCAGAGAGGAAATAATGTAAGATATTTGCAAATGTGAATGAGTGAATTTTGTAAGAAAAGACGGATAGCATTTTTAAAAACATCTCCTATTAACAAAAGTGCTGCCAATTCCATTCCAGCATTTCCTAGTGGTATTATTTATAAAGCTAGGATGAAAACTGACTGGGTTTAGATGTTCCTATGGCAAAAGGCTGCCCTGGATTACAAATAAGGCTTTCTACTTGGACTGGATTCTTTCCCCAAGTCAGATTTAATAGGTAGCAGCCCCACACATCTAAATAACAACCCTTTCCCCTTGCCTAACCCAGAGGACAGCTTTCTTCACTTTCATGCAGATGAAAGGCCTGGGGAAAAATAAAACAGCGAGGTCTAACCTAACAGCATTAAGCAAGAAATTATAACAATTTCTCTTTCAGTCCTTGTTATGTACCACCACTTCAGCTTTTAGACTACAGAGCGCACTAGTCGCAATAACCTCTGGAGAAAGAAGGAAAATCTCTTCTACAGACATAAATCCCACTGGCACAACAGCAGCTCTTTTTAAATGATATTTCATTACAAACAGTAACTCCAGAGTCAGTTCTCACAGGCTACAGGACAAAATGTATAGCAAAAGCAAAAGCAAAAGAGGTCTGCTAGATCTTGTAAGTGTGCAACTCAGCAGGGCTTGGGCTTCATGTAGCTCAAGGCATAGAACTTACTGTAAAATTATTGGTCTTTTAAAACTGTGGTTGTTGCTTACAAAACAAAGCTATCTTCAGCAAAGGCTGACCAACCCATGCCCCCCATCATCTTTCCAGCCATCATACCGATGCTTTGGCAGTAAAACTCTTCATGGAGTCAGTCCCTCCCCCATCCTCTACTCAGCTGCATTCTCCACCAAATCTAATGGGATCCTGAATGAGCCAAGGGAGGGCCAGTGGCAGAGAACAGAGATATGTACATACAGCTTTCAACCGTTATCATTAAAGCAAAGAGAATGTCCAAACTTTCTAGCCATTACAAAGCAACTGATGGGTGAAGGTTATTAACTTTAAGGAACCAGCCAGTACAGTATATGTAACTAAAGTCTTCGTAACAATCAACTAAGAAGGTTAGATTTACTGAAGTCAATCCTTCCTGCTTGCCATTATAGCAACAAGACTTGCAATATTCTTAAGCTGAAACAAAGCAGCTACCTTCCTCAGCTTTCCTACTCCTACACAACCATATTTGTTAGACCTTACATGCATACAAAAAGGAAGAAAAATAGAAAAATTAAAATGAAACATTACAGCAATGTTTTCAATATGAGCCTCTCCAAGAATAAAAAGGTTTTGGTTTCAACTAGTATGGATGAGAAAAAGATCTTGACTCAAAAAATCATTGCCATCTGTGAAATGTTGATTGAAAAGAGAGAACATCTCTTTAAAAGCAAAACATACCATAACATGTGAAAAGAGGCTGGAACTGGCTTATACCTTTTCTAGCACTAAATATAATTTTTATAGATTTCAGATTAGCAGAAATTAAGAGATGCATTTGCTAGGTATATTGGATGCTTTCCAAGGAAATTAAAAGTTTTCTTAGAATGCTGTCTTTGAGAAAAAGGAAAGTAATGACAGTATGTTGCATCCATACTGCAGAAACAAGTAGAAAAGACAAAGAACAGAAAAGAAATCCAGCAGGACCAGACTAAGCTGTCTGAATCCAGGACCAAGCGCTGGCATAAGACATCTTCATCAGACAGGGCAGAGATTCAGAACAGTCACAACCTTGAACTTTTGGGCTGACTTATTTCATCAATGAAAATTCTGAGAGTTTTTTGGTTTCTGAGGGTTTTTTTAACTACAAGTTGTTGCCTGCTGTCATTTTTAAGCACACAACAGAAGTGGAGACAACCTGTTATCCAAGCAGACATGAAAGCTTTCTTTATCAATTAAGTCAAATTGCAATTCCAGATGGGAGTTATTTGGGGTTGCTGAGGAAGCTAGTTGTTATCACTGCAAGGTCACTCTTTATTATTCTTGAAAGGTCACTGTGAATAGAGAAGGGCTGTGTTAATGTGGAAAGGCAAATGTTACACCCATCCTTCCCAGAAAGGTAAGGAAAAGGATCCAGGAACCCTGGTCAATAAAACTTTCAGCTCACAGCTTGCATAAATTTGCACAGGAGACAATGTTAGATTCACTCATTAAAAGAATGCAACTAGGAAATGTGAGCTCTATGGTGAAACTAAAGCAGGATTACCCAAGACTTTGGTAAATTGCCCACTCCCCTAAGAAATGTAATGCCACAGTCAATCAGGATTAAGGACATGTGCAATACACGTCCATTTCTCCTGGTCTCCTCCACCCAAGCATGCCCATGTCTCAGGAGCTCTAGCCCACATCCCTTAGTAGCATTTTTAAGTGAGGCTCTGTAACACAAGAAGAGGACAATGTTGGTTTGCGCTGCCATGCCCAGCAGAGGAGGTGATACTGCTGGCTCAACACCGCCTGGCAGGCGTTGGCTGAATCATATTGTAATGACTGATGATGTAAGGGACCACAGCAGAACATTTTCTTTTGCTTACTGAAAAAGTATTGCAAAGGCATACTAAAAAGTTACCTAAAACTGAAAAATTTACAGCTTTTGCAAGCAGTCACACTTTTCAGATCATTAGTTTTTTGAAAGTAAAGCACAGTTAGCTAGACACAGTTTTAACCTTTACTACATTGGCCTAACTTCTACACTTACAGACACAGTGTAAGTGATAAATGTACAAAAACATACACGATAAGGCAAAGAGATCTCAGGTTTTCTATATTTGTTTTGTCTCTTACTGCTGCTGCACCACATTGATTTTGGAAGTCCATGACTTCAGTCACTCCTGTACTCTGTGTGTGTCCCTATGCTCTATATGACAGTTGACATTAGGTTTCCACTTAATCAAAGTCATGGCATTCATCAATCACTATATGCTGGGGATTTCTCTTTAGCCTTGAAGAAATTAAAACTTCTTAAAATCTATGAAAAATTATAACATGCTGTGGTTATTATTAATTTCTATTTCCAAATAATTGTTAGGGCCTGAGGCAAAAATTGCAATACTTAATGTATATATCAAGTTTTGACTTTCAACAGTGATGCCTGTAGGCAAATTAGGAGCACACCATCAAAAAATCATTTGTATGAATTTGCTACCACATAGTTGTATGTGCTTTAAATCTTCTTGCTACATTTATCTCCACTTTCTCAACATTTAGTTTGACTAAGCTCCTAAAAGAAGGGGGGAGGGGAATCTTTACTATAATCAGGGTCTTGCGATTAAGCTTTAATTTGCACTGATGAGGAAAAGCAGAAGTAGGGACAGACAGACAAGGAGCTTTGAACAGGATCACATACTACATTTCACCGCGCTTCAAGAACTTCAACACCTGAATAAATACTCTTTGGAACAACAAATCCAAAAGCTTTACAGCACTTTTACTCTGCTGTAGAGATAACACTGCATAAAGGGATATGCTAAAATGCTAATGTTTATACAGAGTCATCTATATTGTATGAAACAATCATTTTTAACATCCCAAACTGGGTTATGCATATTAAATCATAATTTAAGGAGAAAAAAAAAGGCAGTACTTCTGCTCCATTTTTTATGCTATTTTAAGAATCAGAGCACTCACCTCTTCTCAAATCTACATTTATCCACTGCTTTGTCCATAGAAATTCCTTGTTAGCTTACAATAAGCAAAGAACTTAACATACCAACCCAAGGTGAAGAAAGCCTTGACTAAGAAACTTACCTCAAGAGCAAACATTCTGTCCATCATACTTCTTGATGAGGTGGCATCAGCTACAATATGAACTTCCAGACCTCTGCCAATTAGTTCCAATGCTGTTTGCTGTATACAGACATGAGTCTACAGGGGAGAAACCAAAGGCAAAAAAGCCACCAACAAACCATTATTATAAAATGAAAGTAACACAATCACAAATTAGACTTCATAATTAATTACAGGTCAAATATGTATTTTTCTATCCCTGCATTACTAGGGAAGTCAATATGCATTTTAAATGCCCCTTAAGATTGAGACAAGTGCCTGTAGTTTGCAAGTATCTCATCTCAAATTTTATTATGAGACAATATTAAAGACAACACAGAAGTAATTTATTCTGTAGAGGATATCTAAGCTCGAAGTAATATAAACAGAAGGGTTTTTTTAATTACAGAAAGTGATGCTCCCTTTGAGGGCACACAGACATTACCATAAACCAGTATAAGGATGGCAAGACACCTACTTCTACTCCAAAGAGGACAATACTGCGGACTCCAGGGATCTCTGCTAATGCAGCTTCAACTTCTGGCAACACCATTGAAAATTTTGTCTTGGGAAGCACAAGCTTAGCTCCTGTTAAATCAATTTCTTGCACAGTGCTGCCCAGACCTTTGGGATACTGTTCAGTGACAATAACTGGAATTCCCAAGAGCCGTGCACCTTGGAGCTAAAAGGGGACAGAGAGGAAAACATTAAAAAAAACATTAAAGAACAATAACAACAAAGACATTGTTATTACCAACACTAAGTAATCATGAGACTGTATATAAAATAACAGTCTACAATGAGTGATCAAAACTCACAAGAGAAAAAAAAGCAAACATACCAGTCGTTGGCCCACGCTAATGATATCCCCAAAGTATTTGATGGCAGGCCGGAATCGCTCTTGCATGTCGCAACAGAAGAAAACAGTGCTTGAGGGTGTCAGGTTGCCCAAGGTAGTAATCTGAAAAAAGAAATAAAGGTAATGTTTTCCATGGCAGTGGATACCCTTTCAGAAATGCAGCAGAATGAGAGTCTGCAATACCTCTGCTAGACAATGGATTTATGTTACTTTGAGTCAAATAGGAGAAAAGTTTTTCAAGCCTGATTTTGGTATATTTCTAAATTCAAACAAATAACTGATACTGAACAGTATGGTATAACCATCAATATGTAATCAAGATTTTATTAAGTGGGAAGCATAAGTCAACATAAATGTGCATGGAAATTTCTGAACTCTGAAGGGGGCAGAGGAACATACTGCCTAAATTATACACAAAAAAAAATACCAAAAGCAAAATTACATTATTCAAATTAATTTTTAAATCCACAACTCTTGGAACTGATATATACTCAAGATAAATTAAAATTAAAAAAGAATTCCGACTTCACTTGCTTTTAAATATTGTATGTACACATATTTTCAATACTTCCATTGTATAGTCCATTTGACTTGTCTATGACATCTTTAAGCACAAGTCTGGTGAAAGTCCAAAGGCTAGAATGAAAGTAGAGAAGACTATAAATTTTAGAAACTGAACTGAATAGATTTTAATGACAAAAGTAACCTCCTCTATTTTCCCTCATACAGGCTACCAAGTGGAGTAGAAGGGAGGGGATAAGAAAAATCAAATACTTAATTTTCTCACACTTAGAAGGAGTGCTTTACATTTGTATAAATAAATTACTTGAACTACCTGTAGAACCAAACTATAGGGCTTCAGATGGAAGCTACAGGGAAAGAAAAGAGCTACGTACTGTCATTTAGTTGTAAGGCAACTCAAGAGAAATTACATCCATTCAGGAGCTTTTCAGCAGACAGATAAATCAAATTGAACAAAGAGCTTCTGGGAAGTACCCATTAACTATATATACACTTCATTTTCTGCAAACTGAGGTTGTAATGTTTTAAACTGAAACAAAATTACAAAATCTGTAAAAGAATGTATTTCAGAAGAGTGCAAATGTATTGGGTTTATATGACAAGGTTTTGGTAGTGAGGGGAGGCTGTAGGGGTGTCTTTTGTGAGAAGATGCCAGAAACAGCTTCATGTCAAGAGAGCGCTAATGCCAGCAGAATCCAAGACAGATCTGCTACATCGGTCATGCTGGTGACAATTCTATGCTAACATATTTAAGAAAGGATAAAAAAACCCACTGTCCAACAGCAGTTGTGAGAGGGGGGCAAGAATATGTGGGATAAACAGCCCTGCAGACACCAAGGTCAATGAAAAAGGAGGGGAAGAAGGTGCCCCAGGTGCTGGAGCAGAGATTCCCCTGCAGCCCATGCAGACTGTGCTGGAAGCAGAATGAAGGTCCTTAGTGGAACAGAAATCCACCTGCAGTCTGTGGAGGACCTTACAGCAGAGACTTGAAGAAGTCCTGCAATGTGCCTTGAAGAAGGCTGTGACTCTGGAGAGCCCCCATTGAAGCAGGCTCCTAGCAGGACCTGTGACTCTAGAGAGGAGCCCATGTCGGAGCATGTTTGTGAAGAACTAAAGTGTGTGGGAAAGATGGACATTTGGGAAGCGCATGACATACTATTTCCCACAGGATGGACCCCACTCTGGAGCAGGTGAAGAGTGTGAGAAGGAGTGGCAGAGGTGAAGTTATATGAACTGTCCCCAAACCCCATTCCTCATCCTTCTGTGCTGCTTGAAAGGAGGAGGTAGAGAAACTGGGAAGAAGGGAAGGATGGGGAAGAGGTGTTTTTACATTTGCTCTTATTTCTGATTATTCTACTCTGTTATTGATTAGCACTATATTAAACTAATTTCCCCAAGTCTGTTTTGTCTATGATGGTAATTGGCAAGTAATCCCTCTCTGTCCTTATCTTGATGCACGAGCTTCTTGTCATATATTCTCCCCTCTGTCCTACTCAGGACAAGTGATGGAACAGCTTGGTGGGTACCTGGTGGCCAGCCAAGGTCAACTCACCACAAAGGAACTGTCAATCGATAAATATTAGTTCCAAAACTCTCACTGATTCACCACATGCCTCCAGAGTAAAATGCTATTGATCCCAATTCCCAAGGCTATGCTTAATAATCGCCATGCTCAAACATATGCAATGGCCTGTTCAAACCGCTGGGAAAATTACTTGTATGTCAACAATTGTAAATGCTAAATTCCCTCAATTCTGAGATTCATTATACCACTACTGCCAAAGCAGCAAACATTCATAAACATGGTTCCTCCAGTCCTTGTGAGCCAAACAGCACAGATGATGTAACACTGGGCTCACGGATGCCACAGGAAGAAAGAAGAGCATCACAACAGGCATTAGGGAAATCTTTTTCACCAGGAAGATACAACTGCCCTGCAAAAGGTTACCACAGCTGTGAGATCTCCATCCTTGAAGATTTTCAGCATTCAGCAATGCAGCAGCTGATTTGATCAAGAGGTTAGGGAAGGCAGCCTCTAGATACTTTTCCCAAATAACACTTCTACAACTTTATACCAGGTAGTGAATGAGTCCTGGGACCAAGAAAGATTGGACATAAAATTAAATAACCGCCTTGTCCTTGAATACCATCCATCTACAAGCTTGAACAATGCAAAAAGCAGTTGGCAAGCAGTATTAATGTACAATTCAACACCACAGGGAGCACCTACTGTGACCAATTCCAGCTCTGGCATTTACTACCATCACAGAAGTCAATCACAACATTTAATTTTCCTATGGCTCAGCAATAAAAATAGAATAATTGGAGTAGACAGTATTTATAAGTGTGGTTCCTACTCATAATATGTGTCATTTTGCCTTAGAAGTTATATGACAAGCAAAGACTATTGTTTTCTCCTATAAATCTTTCCATCACTTTAAAAGCTGCACCAGGGGAGGTTTAGGTTGGACATTAGGAAGGATTTCTTTACAGAAAGAGTGATTAGATATTAGAATGGGCTGCCCAGGGAAGTGGTGGAGTTGCTGTTGCTGAAGGCTTTGAAGGAAAGACTGGACATAGCACTTGGTGCCATGGTCTAATTGAGATGGCAGTGTTCAGCTCTAGGTTGGACTCGACTTCAGAGGTCTTTTACAGTCTAATTGATTCTGTAATTCTGTAATTTTTTAAGATCTTTCTGATCTACTACAAACCATCACGGACTGTAGAAGGATCTATGTGAAGTTAATGTACTGCCTTGGTATCCACCTTCCCATGCCAATGCAGCAGAGGGCATTACCATCCCTGGCAGAGGAACAAATGTATAGTGTAGGAAAGTCTTCATGAAGCTGCATAGTCTGCCCCCACAGAAGGATCAAACAAACACAAATATTCTTCACAGATAACCACATGGTCTGACCCATCAGCAATAGAACCCCTATAAAATCCATCCCACAGCTCTATTACCTTTACTTTCCATTTTTTTCTCACCCACAGCTCCTTTGTTGCAATTTAAGAGTGCTCTTTCCAGTTCCGGCCACGGTGAATTTGAAACACAAGAGCATTATCATCCTTCTTCATACGGATAACCATGTGCAAAACTTATTATCAGACCTCAAGACTCAGACCTGGTTTCCCTTTAGACCTTCGCCTCCCCTTCCTTACTCTAAAATACATCAAATGCTTTTAGTATTTCTTCCTATAACTCAAATTATTTTCATGGTCCTCCCTGGGGTAGTTTTCAAATCGCAGTCTGGAATGAGGCACTCAATACTACTATCAAAGCAGTGTTTCTCTGCCCACACTACTTCACTGTACTAGAAGGGCCTCACATATCAGCCAATTCACAGCCCTTTTAGGCCCTGTTCATTTTGTACTTTACAGTACAGTATTCCCTCTTTTCATAATTGATGATACTTAGGCTCCTGAGGTGCATTTTAAACTTAAAAATCATCCCCTGAACTCTCCCTCATCTTCTATTTGTGTAGCTGATTATTTCTACATTGCTACTTCCATTCTGAAGTGCATCTTATTCCACCCTGTCTCTCCAACTCGTCCTGATATACTTGAAGAATGCTTCCCCAGATCCTTGCAGTTCCTTCCAGCCTGGGTTCTTCGGCAAAAACAGCATTTGCCCTAAGTTTCATCAAGGACAAGGACAATGAAATAATTAAAAACAGTGGATTTGGAAGCCATTTTATAGAGTATAATTCAATTTTATTCTAATTTGACAGCGAAGTGCAGAAGAAAACTGATTGTCTTTCCAGCCAGGAAGTATCCTTATTATAGACTTCCACTGAATCTCATATGTTTATGTCAAAAAGCACATAACTCCACAGGGAGCTGGAGCAAAAGCACTATATCTGCTTCGCTTTATTGTCAAGTTAGTTTCATATGATTTAATTTATGCCTTCAGATTCATATCAGCAGCTCTCTGAAATAAAGTTGTGTCACCTACGTATTTGCTATATAAAAGCTTTTCCAAACTCTAACACAAGTAATTAATATATTGATTTTCATATTTATTTCCGATTAACTTGCAGTCTGAATTGTGGCAGAACAAGAGGAAACTGGAAGAAACAGATGCTAAGATCAAAGAGTCAACACTTGCTGGTGTCACCTGGAAGAGCAGATGTGGGAAGGACAGAGTGCAGCAGAAAGCAGTTTGAAATTAAGTTTCATAAATAGTAGCTAACACAGTCCATAAATGAATTCATGTAAGCATTTGCTATGTATAAAGGAAAGGTTTAGTTTACTAGTTCTTTAGCATACCACGTAAATCCTACTGCTTGCTTGTTTCCAACGCCATCCACCCCTTCTACAGTCATGTGACACCTCCATTTCACATCTGCTAACAGTGAAAACCACCCAGACCTCCCCAGTGCTGTATCCCAAATAGACAGGGTGAGGGCAAAACTACAACTAAACATCAAACCCTGGGCTGGCACATCAATGCCTGTTTGATTTCACTGCAGAAAGAGGCAGGTTGGGCAAGGATTGAGAGCCACTGTAGCCACACAGTACCTGCCTGAATCCACCCTGCATATAACATCGGCTCAGCCACAATAACATTAAACAACTTGAACTCACAATAAAAGTAAAAAAAAAAAAACCTCATCAAAACCCAAATGACCTGAAGTTCCTCTCAACAGTACAGAAGCATTTCCATTTGTTGCACTTTCTCTTAGTTAGGATTTTCTGTCCTCCAGCTGAAGGTTACCCACAGCACAACCAGAATAGGTATGTCAAATGGCCACGTAACCTGATGCAGCTCTTTTACCCAGCTAAAGAAGTCATCTCTAGGATGGACCTATCATTCTGGACCTTGTCCAGACCAGGATTTAAAGGTACACTATCCTGAGTTACAAACAGCTTTAAATCCTACTCTAGAAAAGACCTAGGTGGAAAGGAGAGGTGATTTTTCACATCTATTTAATCTCTGTTGATTATTATTAATCAGACAAAATGTGATTGTGATGAAGTACTATAATTATAGGTTCAGCTTTACGAAAATATTCACATATACTGGCTTTTTATCTGTACTTTCCCTGATCAAAGTCCAGGAAATCATGATACATACAAAATGAAATTTCCTCACAGTATTTGTAATGAACAAGAAACTAGAAGCAAAGAAGTAATCCCATTTGACATCACTAGTCACTTCATAAATCTCTTGCCAAGGTTACCTGCTAAAAGGGCAGACTGGAGGATGTTGCAACCTTGGTATTTCAAGAATGGCATAAAAAAGACAGCAACAAAAAAAAGCTGCCACCTTTTCTTCTCCTGTATTTCTAAAAGGAAATCTGTAAGATTCAGTTGTACTTTGCTGCCTATCTTTTGAAGGAAAAAAAACGGACTAAATTCAGTTTAATGTATTTCAAAAGAAAAATAGGCTACAAGTATTTCAATTTAGAAATATAAATATTTATCTTATGCTAAGCTAATGCACAGCCTTTTACATGCAATTCAGCATTTAAAAAGGGCAGATGTACATATAACTAATGCAATACAAAAGTCTTCAGCAAATTTTAAGATTACTAAAATGCTTGCTGTAGAATAAAGACACATAAACAAGGAGTCTGGATTTGAGGGAAAAATCCTCTTTCAATATTTTCAGCTCTTTTTTCCCCCCTTCTTTAAGGTTCCAAATACTGCATTTCAAAAAACGTATTTATTTAGTAATGTACTAATGTATCAAAATTTATAATTTCACCCTAAGATCCCCAAATAACTCCCCCGCATTTATGCTTTGGCTTTTCCTGGTCTTCAGAAAATGGACTTCGGTTCCTGAGTTAGTTCTAGTCCCAGACTATCTGAGCAATATCAGATATGTGCAGTAAGAGCAAAAATTGTTATATTGTGTATAAATTGTTATATTTTATTTACCTTATCATTCAGCAACAGTTGAATATCATTCTGCAAGCAGCTTTTCTCGAGAAAAATATGCCTGAGACACCAACCTGTCTCAAAAAACCACCCTGAAATAGACCTGCTTTATGCAATGTTGTCAGCAATGATTTTACCCTTTTAGCTTCAGTATCTTAAGGTTTACCAGCTTGTAAACATAGAGGACAAGTCCTCCTGAGGAGAAGTCACCTTGAAGTTATGACAGCAACTGTGAAATAGCCTCTCTTGGGTAACTCCTCTATTACAGAGCTCTAATGTGCATATAGCTGTCTTTTCTTTGGATATCACCAAAGTATTTTTCCTTACTTCTCCAAAGGCAGCTACAACACTACAGCAAAATACAATAATATTTGTAGCACTATTAAACTGTATTTAGAGGTGATTAAAGTGGTCCTCAATTCCCTCACCCAAACTATAAATATTATTCTGTTAAAAGACTTTTAAAAGACTTAAAATTTATGAAAAGCAGATGCCTCCTTTCAGCTAGTACTCATTCCCTCCAGCTGGGAAAGGCCTGAGGAAATGTCCCTTTTCACTGCAAGTCTGTGGCTGAGGAGATTTGAGTTGAGGAGCAGCAGCCAGGCAGAACATCCCGGTGTAGTGAACCCTACCAGCCTGACGAACACTGCGTGGCCACCAAAAGTTTAAGTGGCTGTTTCATGTCAGGACACCCAAACCAAACAAATGTGTATATATATGAGGATGGTACAAAGGCATAAAACAACAGGGGAGCAAATGTTCCTGTACAGACCAAGCCTTGAACTGAGTTCATGGAGTGGTTTTCCAAGGGCAGTATATGGGAATTTCTCCATGAGATTACTGCCCCCCTCAGCTGCAGGGACAAGAAATTTAAACAGCCCAGTCAAACATCATTTGTTGCTGGCATTTTGTGAGCTGTTGTATCAAAGGGCATTCTTCTATGACAGACCTGCACAGGAATCAAAAAGGAAGGAAAGCATTCCAGAGATTATGGGCCTTAAAGGTTAAAATGCTACCTTCAACTAAATGCATAATATACTTCATAAAACATGCATATAAAAACACTGAAATTATTGTCTAGGGATACAGATGCTAGCATCTCTGATTTTTAATTTTAAACCAAAAATATCTTTCTAAATATGAAAGTCTAATCACCTCAGCAAGCAAAAGCTGCCCTCTCAAAACATACATTCCAAACAGTGATTCAACTGACTATGCCACACACAGAGTTGACAAATCAATGTCGTGTGTAACTGCAGATAAAACACCGGGAGGGAGGGAGGAAGGGAGGAAAGGAGAGAAGGAAGGAAAAAAATAATAGTAGCAATGCCTGAATGAATACACAGAATAATATTCCCATCACTAAGTCCTAAAGGTCTTTGGTATCATACCAAATGTTTCTCAAACAAGTGATCTCTGAGCACCTGTCTCTGGCTTAAGGCAAGCTGACTGATATCATTGTGATGTGTCAGCTGAGACGTCTACAGCTCATTCACAGCTGCTGAAACATATCAAGGAATAACCCACAAATACCATCCTTTTCATATCAACAGCTGCCATTGTCACAGAACTGCAACAGTATTGGTGTAAGAAGGCAATCAAATAGGCAATAATGCAGAAAATATTGGTTCATCCTGAATCCCTGCAGTCAAAGCTGTCTAGCGCATTTGCACCCCTGGGAGTGATGTATCCTTCCTTGTCTCCATACTGACCTTTATTCCAAGACGTATGTCCTGCTACAAATGCTTGGGCTGCATTTACAGTTTCAGTGCAGAAGACATCTGCAAGAGAGTCTTTGCAGAGTAGTGATCTGCATGCACAAATGAGAACCAAAATTCTGACCTGCAAGACTGTTACATGGCCAGATAACACAAATGCTGTTTTTAAAATCCTTGATTTAATTAACACCCATATCAGCTCTTTTTCAAGTTGGAAAGACTGTCCCCTTCCAGTTTTTCTGACTGGGCCCCCATAAATTCTGTTTACAAAACAGAAACAGGAAAGTTTTAAACTGAATATGATGACTGTATATGATGAGAGTTAGTAATAAGTTATTAAACTAGTTTGCTCTTCTTAACCATTCTTTCCATACCAAAAGTTAAGAAAAAACCAAAATATTCCAAAGGCATCCTTGAAGCACAGTGTAAGCAAACCGGCCACCTTGAGAGTTTGCGGGTAAAAAAAACTATGATTAAGCAGAGTTTACAAAAGGCATGAATTAGCCATTTCTGAAAACATTAAGAGAAGACAAGCAATGTTTCACCTTTTATGATAACACTTTTCCAACTTCTTAGAAATTTCGGCTAGACAAACTAAAACTTCTTAATTATAAATTAGAAAGAATGTTCTGAATGAAAACAGCAATGGTGTGGGGTTTATTATTGGTGTTTGTTTCGGTTTGTTGGGTTTTTTTAAGTTGAATTCTTTGATGTTGGAGAAAGGAAGAGGCAATGTGTTTTGAGTGGAAGTACTACAGCACAACTTGCACCAGTTTCTAGTGGGCATAAAAGTATCTTCATAGGAAAGCATCTGTAACTGCATCTATCTGACAGTCTGGCTTCCTGGTTTGTGGCTACAGAACTACCAAGCTATAAACCCGTATATCGGAAAGGGCTTTTCGAGACAAAGAGGGAAACAGAGGTCCTGAGACCTACAAGACAAGATATCGAGCTCCGGCAGAGCCCACTTAACCGGAACCATTTGAGTTTCCACCTCGCAGCATTACCTCCGGTTAAGGCCGGGGAGCACCAGCCGCCTGATTTAACGGAGAGCACTGATTACTTCGGCGACCTGACCTGTTTTGCCATTCATGACGCCAAGTAAGTTCTGGCTTCGCTGAAGGCAAAGCCCTGTTCCCACACGCATGTGGAGCAAAGTGCACCTGCCTTCCCGCCTTAGGAAAACAAAAGTTTCCACGGAGAAACCAGCGAGCGCAGGCTGAGGGGGCTGCCCCACGGTCCCAGCCCGCTGCGGCATCCCCCACTTCTTCCGGAAGGGGCCGGGGGCTGCGGCGCCGGGACGGGCCGGGCTGCCGCCCTCACACGCACCTGTGGCGGCCGCGCCGCCGGGGCTCACCTGGATCTGCAGCGGGACCAGGCGCACCTTGCAGCGCTCGTTCACCAGGAAGCCCTTCGGCAGGTCGATGTACTGGCTCCACTCCTCGGCGAAGAGCTGCACCACGAACTTGCGGTGCATGTCTATCTGGTCCCCGTACAGGCTGAGAAACTTCTGGATCAGCAGCTCGTAGCCGGCGCCGTGGGGCACGCTGGCGGGCCGCGCGAAAACCGAGAAGCAGAAAAGGACAGGCACGGAGCCGCCGCCCGCCGGCGCGCAGCCCCCGCCGCCCGGAGCNGTCCCGTGGAAGCTGGGAAGAAAACCTGTTGGTAGAGCCTGAAACATGCCCCGTTGCTTTGAAAAATGATCCAGCCGCGATCTGTATGGGAGACTGGTAGCTGAGTTCTCGCACGAGGCTTCCTTCGGAGCTGCTCGTTTCTGAAGAGGTGCCCGAGCTTCCAGCTCAATTCACGGATGAGGGGAAGTCAGCAGGGTAGAACGCCGCCCCATATTTTTTCCTTCACAGCTTCATGCTATCTACCATATTTATTTTTTCTCCAGGAATGACTGGCAGCTGAAATTGTTGCCCCTACTTTTGCCATAATTACCAGATTTTCTGTTATACTAAAGTGTGCTTGGGGAAAAAGATCTGAGTAGTGTCATACACGCATAGAAAGCAAATATTCTCTATTAAAAACAAGTGGATATTTTCATGCACTATGCCAATGCAGTGGCAGCACCATCAAGGTTAATGCATTTCTGCCTGGCTAAATACCAACAAGCTGAAGCTTGAGTTTATTAGGAGGATGGACCAGCTCTTCTATGAGGAAAGGCTAAGAACTGAGATTGTTCAGCCTGGAGAAGACTTCAGGGAGACCTAATTGCAGCCCTCCAGTACCTGAAGGGAGCCTACAAGAAAGATGGAGAGGCACTGTTTTCAAGGGCATGTTCTGACAGGGCAAAGGGGAGTGGCTTCACACTGCAAGAGAGTAGGTTTAACTTAGGTATGAGGAAGCAATCCTTTACTGTGAGGGTGGTGAGGCACTGGAGCAGGCTGCCCTGAGAAACTGTGGATGCCCCATCCCTGGAAGTGTTCAAAGCCAGGCTGGGTGGAGCGCTGAGCAGCCTGGTCTAGTGAAAGGTGTCGATGTTCAAGGGAGGGGGATTGGAGATAGGTGATCTTTAACGTCCCTTCCAACCCAGGCCATGCTATGATTCTGTGCAAGCTGTTCTCAGGCTTTACTGATTTCAGAAATTTGGAGCTGTCATGTTAAATGACAGTATTATGTTTTCACTAGTTTGTTTGGTTTTTTTCACCAGAAAATGCACTGTTGATATGATTTGATTTAAAAATTGCAAGGATAAGTAGTCTATTACAGTTATGTATTTACTCACTCGTGTACTCACTAGGCACTGAAGCAGCATGAAGTGATAATTTTATACACTACCCAAGAAACACATGTGCAATGGTACCTGCACATTACAGGAAAAATATTGAGGTTATACTGCATCTAGGCAGAAATGACACATATTAAGGTTTTAAAAGGATTCAATCACAAGTCTGAAATATTGTTTCTGCCTTCTCTTACTGCCAATGAATTCTGTGGTTTCATACAGAATTTCCACCTCCTTTCCAAAGGAGATAGTGTCTAACTTATGTATTCAGTCTAACTGAAAACATCTCTGTGGTTAAGAAATACTTTTTAAAATAGTGGAGAGCCTGTCTATCAAAGTTTGGTTTAATCACTTGATCCCATCCTGCCTAGGACAATATTTAGCTGGGGAAAAAAAAGAAATTTTCACCTGTAAAAATGAGATGACTACTTAAGACTGTTTGGTGAATTATATACAACTCTGTTCCACCTGCCAGCTATAAAAAATGTTCAGTAGCCAGGGTTCAGGACTTACTTTAATTATTTGTCCATTCTTACTGTTCTGCTGATTTAATTTATTGATACAGACAGTCATTAATGCTGCTACAGTAGAGGAATACAGGGTGAACTGTTTTATGGCCTAGTCATTAGCTGTCTTGAATCAGCTCCAGTTTTCCAAAAGAAAAGGTGACAAATTGAATACCCAGTGAATTCTGTTTATTTTCTGTGACTTAAACTGGTTCCTATTTCTTCATTTGTACTTTGTTTTAATTGAGTGCAGTTCTAAAATTCAATATACTTTTAAAACATAACATGGGTAGTGGTTTTGTGGATTAATGGTGCCTTTTAAATGGATTTCCTTTTTCCATTATAGCAAGATAGATATATCTGTATTAACAAAATAGGCCATAGCAACTTCTTACCTTTCTACAGCTGCTGTCTGTAATGAATACATTTGAATAAAAATCACTCAGTTATTATGCTGAACACATAACATATTTCAATATGTTAACCAGATTCAAGCTTACTTAAATAGCCACACAAACCTGCTGTCCTTACCAGGTGACAGCTAATCTTGGCCTTGGTCTGTGTCTTATCTCTGCTCGTATCATATTGCATCGCCTTGCATCTTTTCACATTTCAAATTCTCTCTGTTACACTGCAACTTCACAGTCAATCTTTTCACAGGTAGTTTAATCTTTCTTCTTTATTTATTTCTTTTTTGAGTAGCTGCCTGTCTGTGGAGAGTATTGTCCCATAGAGGAAATCACATCTGGTGCAAGCAGATCTCAGACGATGTATTTTTCCACACCAGCTTTGGTCGTCTTCACTTATCAAGGGGTCACCCTGAGATATAAACCTGAGAAGGGACACTTTTCAAGCATCACCAACTGGATGTAAATTGGATTCAATGACCTTTTGTGTGTCTCTTAATCCTACAGCTCCTGTGGCAGTTGCAGAGGTATCACACCATTACAAATTTGAGGCTTAGCCCACCTACAAAATCCAGCATAGCATTTTTTGCTTCACAGAAAGAGAAGAGTATGATGCACTACACCGGAAAAATGTCCAATCATCCCCACTACTTTGGTTTAAAACAGGCATGGTACTTTTTACTCAGTTTGAATAACACAATGTGTAACAGCATTTGTAACACATCTCTGGCATTTCACATTGCAAGTAACATGTCATCAGTCCTGGTACACAGTAAAGAAAAATACTGCTTTTGCTAGAAATTCAGTGTTAGGCACATCATGTCATTTAGGCTATATTTTGATATCTTAAATTCCTTTCCTATATAACAACACTTGGAACAGGATAATGGAATGTGCAATGGTAGCCACCGAATCATAGAGTCATAGAATTGTTTAGGTCTGAATAGACCTGTGTGATAATTGAATCCAGCTGTAATACAGTGCCATGAGGCAGAGCTAAAACATAGACAAGACCTTACTTTTATGTTACTAGTACTAAAAATGTGAAAATTCAAGTTCTCATGGAAAAAAATAGCATTATCAAAGCATTCTGCTGAATTTAAACTGTTTTTTTCTTTCTTTTGCTAAAGCAAATTTTATTAAAATGATGATGCCACAATAGAAGCTTAAATATCAAACTCAGCTGTTTCTTTTCTGTAGAAATTTAAAGGATTGAAGTTGGGAACAGTTACACTATTATGAGGCAGCCATGTTCAAGCTTTCTTGGATAAGCTAGCCCAGCTTTCAACTGATAAAATATATAAAGATAAAATGTAGAAAAATATATAAAGAGCTTATTCACTGAATAGTCATATTACTGTTTTCACAATGATACGTGACAATAAAATGTTCTAGACCTATTTTCAGATATGGTAGCCTTACGTTTCTACCAATATAAATAGTTACATATGTCTTCATTACTAGCATTGAATGTGGTATGTTAATTCTATTAAAGCACAGTCTTAATGAGTATGTCTTGCCTTTGTCTGAATCACAAAGCACAGCAGACAAAGGTGTCAAAATTTGGCAATTATTTCTTCAAGATTAAATATTGCAATTATATATTTTTGGGGCACAGAATAGCTTGGAGTGACACCAGATGTTGGTCAAAAAATTCAATTAAGTTTACTTTTAGGTTTTAATAAACCTTAGGTTTATTATCAAAAGGTTTTCAACATCATTGATGTAAATGTACAAACATTTTTGCCACAGAGACAGAGACTGACTAGGAGAGGGCTTTTTTCATCTCCTGGTGTCAAGCTGGCTAATGACAGTGGCAGAGATCTTCAAATCCATTTTGTTGTCTGAAGGTTGTTACGCCTGAAAACTTACAGCATTTCCTTTATGATATAATTGATCTGCATCTCTTGCAGTCACTCTCCCATCACCTTTGTATACATTAGGTTTTGGGGGTTATTTAGTTTCTGCTTAATTTTTCCTTTGAATCAATAATGTTTGGTCACATGGGACACCAGTTACCATAGTGAAGAGTGTTTTGAATGTTGTCTGTACTGTGCCTGTTGCTTGATCCATAGTTTATTTTTATGTCTTTGATGACTTGCACATTTTTAGATCAAACAAGCTTTAGTCACAAACCACTCTTGAAAGTATTTTCTATGCAAGTCTGTCTTTGGATTGTGTTGTTTCTCTCCAGTTCAGCATAACTCTTTTAGAACTGTAATCCTGTTACATATTCAGATGTCACTTTGTTTTGTTGTTGTTGTTGGGGTTTTTTAAAATTATTATTTAATTATTTTGTTTATAACCTGGAAATTTTCCATTTGGGGCATTTATAGTGTTTACACAATTTCAACAGACCTTTTGCATTCATACTGGGAAGAATTTTTTTACTACCCATCAGGCAGTGTCTTTTCATCTAGTTGCGTCTTAGCACTTATGGACCTTTCCAGTTTTTCCAGTTGATTGGACAAAAATCTGGGAAGCTATGAGACAAGTCTAAGTTCCCCAAAGAACCAGTTTCTCAAACTTTGAAGATCTTTTCCTGCAAATTAGGTGTTTCTTCATGAATGAGTGGCTGCCAGGTCAGCTTCCTTTCCAGTTCTGCTGCCACCTCTGCTGTTGTCTTCATGCTTTGGCATCTGGTTTCTGTCCCCAGCTGTCATGGCTTTTGCTTTTCTGAACAGTACCTGTAATAAGTGTATACATATGTGTTCATATAACTGATATGTAATAGTACAAACCTGATGTAGTTTTATATGTATGTAGCCTTCCCCATGCTGGAAGGTATACATTGTGCTCAAGGACATTTGGTGTAATGGGACACTTCTTCCACAAATGGGAGTAGTTCAGTTTATTGAATTATACTGTAAGTGTTGTGCATGGAATCACAAATGCTATTCATTTTCTCAAACTACCACTATTTTATTAATTTAACACCCGCTTTGCTTCTATTTGTAAACTGTATGACCTTTTTGTAATAATTAAGACGGTGGTTTACTGATTAGAAAAAGGAAGTAATCTGATACATTTTAATAATCAGAACATTTGAGCTCTTCTTCAGCTATCAAAGATGAGTTGAAATCATTCCTGTTGTCACACTCTGAGGGCAGAACCAAGTCTGCAGTAATTGTCCTTTTCCTCTCTGGTTTTGCTTAGTTCTTTGTCAGCTCCTTGAAGACATTAAATTCAGCCAATGGCAGTATTTAAATTAAAAGAAGCATCCAGGAATAGTTACTAATGGAATTTTTTGTAATATACCTCTTTTTAGGGGCTGCAAAACCTTCTGAACTGTCTGTTTTAGGATTCTAGAAATAGCTGACTCTATGTGAAACGTTTGTAAGCTGTTTCACTAGGAGAATATTGCTCAGGCACTGGGGATGGGAGCAAGCCACTTTGAGGCAATGCTTTGACCATCAAGGACACAGTCTGGCAGCAGTCAGAATGGAAAAGCAGGACAGTTTAAGAACAGCTCAGCCTCCAGCAATGAGGCAGATGCCAGCTTATGCCAAGAAAGTCAGGACAGCAGTCATGGTTAGAATCACAGAATCATAGAATGGCTTGCATTGGAATGGACCTTAAAGATCATCTAGCCCCATGCCCCCTGCTTTGGACAGGGACATCTTTCACCAGACCAGGTTGTTCAAATCCCCATCCAACCTGGCCATGAACACTGCCAGGGTGGGACACTCACAACTTTCTGGGCAGCCTGTTCCAGTGCTTCACCACCCTCACAGCAATGAATTTCTTCCTAATGTCTGATCAAAACCTACTCTCTTTCAGTTTCAGTCACTATGCGTCTTTGTAAAAATTTCCTCTCCACATTTCTTGTAGGCCCCCTTTATGTCCTGGAAGGTCACGATTAGGTCACCCTGAAGCCTTCTCTTTTGTAAGCTGAACAATCACTATTCCTTCAGCCTTTCCTCATAAGAGAAGTGCTCCATCCCTCCAGTCACCTTGGTATTCTTCCTCTGGACTCTCTCCAGCAGTTCCATGTCCTTCCTGTGCTGGGACCCCAGAGCTGGATGCAGGGTTCCAGGTGGGCTCTCAGCAGAGCAGAGCAGAGGGGCAGAATCCCCTCCCCTCCCCTGCTGCCCACGCTGCTTTGGATGCAGCCCAGGACACGTTTGGCTTTCTGGGCTGAGAGTGCACATGGCTGGGTCATGTCCGGCCTCATCCACCTGCACCCCCAAGTCATTTTCCCCAGAGCAGCTCTTGGTGTGTTTATTGCCCAGCCTATGTTGATATCAGGGGTTGCCATAGGCCAGGTGCTATTGCAGCTTTGCACTTGGTCTTGTTAAAAATCATGAGATTCCCATGGGCAATGAGAATTACATCTTGTCCAGGTCCCTCTGGATGACATTCAATCCTTCAGGTGTCTCTGCACCACACAGCTTGGCATCATCTGCAGTCCTACTAAGGGTGCACTTGATTCCTTTGTCTGTATCATTAATGAAGATATTAAATAGTACTGGTTCCTGCACAGACCCCTGAGGGACTTGTCACCAGTGTCTATCAAGACTCTGAGCTGTTGACCACCACCCTCTGGATGTGACCATCCAACCAATTACTTATCCATTGAATAGTCCACTAGTCAAATCCATCTCTCTGCAATGTAGAGATAGGGAAATTGTGGGAGACCATGTCAAAGGCTTTACAGAAGTTCAGATAAATGACATCTCAACCCCTTCCTTCTCTGCTAACATGGTCACTATCATTCAAGGTCACTGGGTTGGTCAGGCAGGACTTGCCCTTGGTGAAGCTGCGCTGGCTGTCTTGAATCTCCTCCCTGTTCTCCATGTGCCTTAGCACACCTTCTAGGAGGATCCATCCCATGATATTCCCAGGCACATGGTGAGGCTGGGAGGTCCAAGGTTGCCAGGTTCTCCTTTCTACCCTTTTAAAAGATGGGTACCATGTTTCCCCTCTTCCAGTCACCTGGGACTTCACCAATACAATGGAGAATTCATGACTACCAGGACTTTACAAATAACATGGAGAGTGGCTTGACAACTACATCAGTCAGTTCCCTCAGGACACTGGGATGCATCTCATTGGATCCCACAGACTTAAGTACATTGGATTCTTCAGGTGGTCATGAACCAAATCTTTACTTACTGTGGGAGGAACTTTGCTCCCCCAGTCCCCATCCTGCTGTCCATCCACTCAAGAGATGTGAAAACAGAGGTTGCCATTGAAAACTGAGGCAAAAAATTGTTGAGTACCTCATCCTTCCCCTCATCCATTGTTACCAGTTTTCCAGCATTGTTCATCAGGGGATGGGAAGATTCTTTGAGCTTCCTTTTCTGGTCAACGTACCTGTAGAAGCTCCTCCTGTTATTCTTTGCTTTCCTTGCTAGGTTCAACTCCAGCTTTGCCTTGGTCTTCCTCACCTTCCTTACCCAATCCTACACAACCAACATTCATGCCTATACCTTTCCCAGGTTTCCTGTCCTTGTTTCTACTGCCTATGCATTTGCTTCTTTCCCTTTATTTTGAGCAGCAGTTCCCTACTAAGCCATGCTGATCTCTTGCCTTCCTTGCCTAGTTTCATGCTTAGAATCACAGCAAGGTACCTGTCAGGGCTAAATGATACCTATAACATCCATCAAAGATCACTCAAATGTCTGAGGATAGAAGCAGAGGCAGAAGGGGCCTTAGGAGGCAGCTTTCCTCTCTTCTCCCACAGCTGGGTGCCAGACCCCCGGGGAAAGCAGCTTGAAGAGCCTGTTGGTGCACACGAGGTTTTGATATGAGGTCTGTAATTGTGTAGCATGAAGTATGAAGCTAGATTTGACAGACACTTCATTGGGTGAACAAATTAGCCTTTTAAAATACAAATAGATTACTGTCATGGTTTCACCCCAGCCCAGCAACCTGGCCCCACACAGCCGCTCGCTCACTCCCACACCAGCAGGACTGGGGAAAGAACTGTAAGGATAAAAGCTAGAAAACTTATGGGTTGAGATATAAAGCCATTAAGTTGAGGTAAAGCCAGTTTAATTGGGAAGGCTAAAGGAACACAAACAAGCAAAGTAAACCAAGAAATTCATTCAGTGCTTCCCAAGGACAAACAGGTGTTCAGCTGTTTCCAAGAGAGCATGGCACCATTACATGTGATGGTTACTTGGTAAGACAGATGCCATCACTCCAAACCTTCACTACCTCCTTCTTCCCCCCACTTTATATACTGAGCATGATGTGGTATGGTGTACATATGTGGGATATGATATGAAATACCCCTTTGGTCAGTTAGAGTCACCTGTCCTGGCTGTGTCTTCTCCCAACCTCCCATGCACTCCCAAATTTCTTGCCATCGTGGCAGTATGAAAGCCAAAAAAAGCCTTGTCTCTTTGTAAGCCCCACTCAGCAATAACAAAAACATCTCTGTATTTGTGCTGAGCCCTGTGCTCAGCACAAATCAAAAACAGCCCCATACTTGACACTGTGAGGACAATAAATTATACTCCTAACAAAACCATCACAATTACTTACAGCTAAACTCTGTAATGTGAATTTTTGTACAATAGAATTCTTTCCCTCTGCTCCTTTCTCAGACTGAATAGCTACCCAAATCAGCAAGGTGCTTCTATCACCTTTGCATTTTCTTTTTACATGCCTTTCTCTTTGGCAGTCTTTGACCTACATTGGAAAGTGCAGTTTCACTGATAGGAGGTGTATCAGCCAATTATAAGAGAGAGGAAACTGTCAGAGATTTCTAAGGAGAAAAGAAGTATTTTCTGTCTGTTCTTTTACTGTCAGCATTTATCTTCATTCTATCTATTTTTAAATCACTCACTCCAGTCCTCAGTTTCCCAGTTCTAAATATTTTATTTTGAGGATGTAATTTACTAACTCAAGAGCTTTTTGAAAAGCTTTCTAACTTGATTACTGTCACTGGGAACATCTGCCTAACAAACTTCTGCATTAGCAGAATGTGGTTTTCATTTCTCAGGAGATTCATAGGTTTAATTCCAGGACTCCTTAATCCATGAGTGATTTTGCATTAACAAAAAGTTATCCTTTGCCTCCTGTTTCCTTAAAAGTAACTTTTTTTAAAAAGGGAATAACAGAACATAGGAGAAAGAAGAGGTCCAGAGCACAGGTATTTTTAGCTAGCATGTAAATATCTCTGAGAGATCAGGATGAATAGCCCCATCGTCACTCCAGGTCTGCACATTTAATAGATCGTATTCATAGGAGCAAAGCTGCCTGGCAGTTGACCCATTTTGCAAACACATACATAAATGTGTGTCAGACCTTTAGTAGTTGCAACTCTGTTTCTGTAGTCAGGCTTTATTGCTGTAGCAAATGCAATACAAATACAAATACCAAAGCTGAAGCAAGAATAAAGAAAAGTGCTTTTTGTTTTTCTTAAAGCTCTTTGCCTTTGCAGAGATTTCTACCACTAGGAATAGGGTTTCTGTGACTATTTGTTCAATGATGGGCTGTAAAATGAGTATTTGTTGAAAGTTAAGACTAAAAGAAATCATTAATTTGGACAGGATCTTATTAACACAGAATGATGCAATGGAATATGCAGGGATAATATTATTTCCTGTGGGGGTTCCACTGAAAGGCATCCTCAGTGTTACTTAGAGTTTCAATAACTGAAATCCTTTCCATTTTTCTTAATAGTCTTTGGGGGTTTATGTCCAAATGGAATGACTATGTGGGTGGTTTGAGGTCCAGAAAAGGAAAAGAAAGCAGAACTCTGGTGTCAAATGCAAGGTTATGGCTTTGAGCTGTGTTGCTCAGTGTAATGTGAGAATTTGCTGTGACAACCTCTGCAATGACCAGCACCTGCCAGATGTATGAATTAGCATTTATAACACAAATCCTACTGGTTTGAAAAACTTGTAGTAAGTTTTTTAAAACCTGCAGTTTCAGAAACAACATAATGTTTTCAAATAACTGCTTTTTACTGACTCCAATCTTAATGTCACAGCAAATACCTAAATCTCTTGCAGATTAAGAAACAGATATGTAGAACTATTTTATAACAGAATATCATCAAAATTAGTCATACAGTTTTGTTTTAATATTTTATTGAATGCAACAGGCCTTTTATTAAATGCAACCATGCTATCTAGTGTATTGTTCAGTTGATTTCACTGTGCAGTTTTAATGTACTACTGGCTCCTATACTTAGAACATTTATTTTTTAAACAGAGACAGGATGGTGGTGACAGAAAGCAAGATATTGTGATTTATGGGTTGCAGAAGGAATGATTTCCACTTAAATTCTGAATATGCCTGAATGTACAGGTTCTGAATGTAACTGTGGAATTGCCAACAAAACATGTACAGTGCAGCTAATATGAGGGCAATTGTCATCCACTGTCTGTGTAAATAAAATGCTATTGGTTATTCCCTGACTGTCCTCAATCAGTCCTGGAAACTGTTTTTTAGGAAGTCCTGTTCTGACACTATGTATGTTTTATGTACCAAAGCAAGGCAGAGATTGTCTTAACTAGATCAAAAGTTGTCTTAAGAGTAACTTGTACTGAACATCATGTCGAGAGAGAGGTTCAAGAAAAATACAGACTATAGGATCAGCATTTTAGTTAGGTAGTGTTTAATATTATGAGCTAGCTGAACACAGTGAGTGATCTCAAAAATATTTCACAAATATTTGCTTTCCGTATGCCACATTTCTCTAAAAAATGTAGCTTTAATATAGCAAAAGAGGACGGTCTTTAAAAATAATATGTACCTCTGGGGAAAACTTGCTACGTCAAGCTAGTTCAGAATATACCTGAAAAATGTCATTGGGACTCCTTGTTGTAGCAGAGATCTGCCAAAACCAGACTGAGACAATGGTGAACCATATTTCCTATTGTTTTGATCTGCGAATTTCCCAACAAAACCTCTTTGCTAATGGCAGATTACAGGCATTTCGGTAGATGTAAGCTTCTCTCCACAAAAATTGGATTTTTGAGGCTAGCAAAATGGAAATGGAGTTATATTTTTTATACTCCAAAAGAGGTTCTCCTTATCTTGTGACAGAATATGACTTTGTCATTGCAGAGATATATAACTGATTGCAGAGTTTTCACGTTATCCATAAATAATTTTCTCTCTTTAATTTATGATTCTAATTAAATGCTTGGATAGAAACTGAAATCAATGTATATGGATATATTTTTCATGGCAATCTGTAGAATTTTTTTTGCATTTGCAAAAAAATGGGTTTTGTGTAATTCTAGGTGAGGGCTCAATTATCTCTTGTGCTCCCAGAAAATGAGAATTAGATGCCTACATGCTGACAGGAGATGGATTTAAGTCATAATCTTCTTCTCACTGTTCCCTGCTAGTCAATTTAGGCAGTTCTTGCTCTTTGAGCTGACTTCTGTGGATCTTATTTGCAGGCATATAACTCTTTCCTCACATTTTTTAGGGCTCTGTCGTGGTGTCCTGTGAATTTCACTCAGCATTTGAGCTCTTGAGCTAGGCACTGAAACAATGCCTGCAGCAACTCCATTTCCTTCAGCTACCCAGCTGTGAAATGAGCAGCTCTGCTCCTGAAGCATGATAGCTGCAAATGAAGCAGGAACTTAGATCTCTCTTGTTTAGTATCACAGAATCACAGAATGGTTTGCATTGGAAGGGACCTTAAAGCCCATCTAGTTCAAGCCCCTGCCATGGGCAGGAGCACCTGCCACTAGATCAGGTTGCTCAGAGCTCTATCCAACACTTTCAGGCATGGGACATCCACAGCTTCTCCGGGCAACCTGTTCCAGTGCCTCACCACCCTCACAGTAAAACATTTCTTCCTAATATTCAAATTAAATCTATGCTCCTCCAGTTTAAAGCCATTCTCCACTGTCCTATTACTCCATGCCCTTGTAGAAAGTCCCTCTCCACCCTTTCTTGTAGCCTCCTTCAGGTACTGGAAGGCTTCTATAAGATCTTCCCAGAGGCCATTCTTCTCCAGACTGATTGATATATATATATATATATATGCACTTAAAATGATAAAAAATATGGTTAAGGTAGAAGGTTACAAGGTTACAAGTGGAAGAGCTCTGAGCATTAGGACTTCAAAATGTGCCATACCTTTGGAATTTTAATCCTGACTTTTCCAAAACAGTAGTCTCTTAGTCTCTTTGTATCCAAGATTTTCATTTTGGTTATTACAGAAATAAGGATCCACCCACAAATCTGGAGTACAGTCCACATTTTCATAGCTAGTGTTTTGTTTCTTGCTTTTAAAAAAAAATTTTTTTCAGGACTTAATCCTGCTTTTTTACGAAAATTTACATAGCCAGGGATGATTACAAGTCTCCACCAGAAGACTTTGTTTGAAACCTAATCTTCTCTCCCTATATCTCATTCTATCTGATTGGTTTAATCCACTCCAATTCCCTAAACTGCAGTGTCTCATTTGGGATATACAGTGTTTACTGCCAGTTTGGAATTTCTGTAAAACCTTTATTTTTAAAAACTCAGGAAAAATTTTCCAAAGTTTGCACCATTAAATGCATGTGATGGAGGTATTTGAGAGATGTCTTTTTCAGCCACATGCATAGTATTCATTTAATAGCACAATAGAATTGTACAGAAGTATTGAATTTCATTGTAATGTTAGTGAAGTGAAAGGCAAACTACATGCTGGTTTTAGAGCTGATAAATAAGTAAATAAATAAATAAATACATACATACATTTTCATTTTGACATTTGAATGAATGACACCATTAGCTCTTTATGGACCCACCAAAGCTGGTAGCTGGTAGTTTTCCTTGATAAAAAAAGTTAAATATCAGAAGACAGTTTTGATATTCATGTCCATTTTTCCATCTATGAATTTTCTTATGTTACTGAGAAGTCTTATCATTCAAATGTACCATGAGAAAGATCTGAGGTAGCATTCTATGCCCACATACCTTCAGGACAAGAAGCTGTCAGAGTGAGCTAATGCACAGACATGCCTCCCCAGAGATCCATCTTCATGCTTTTCCATACCACTAAAATTGAATCCTTATACATGGGAAGTACAGTCTGGCACAAATTACTCTGTCTTCACAGTTTCTTATGAGCTAAGACTGGTATAGCACAGGTGTTGCTGCCTAAGCCACAAAAGCTGTCTAGTAAAAAAAAAAAGGATAAATAAAACAAGTACTATTGATCAAGTATATTGCTAAAAAAGTGCAGCCCACGCAGTGGAGAAAATTATTAACATTTAGTAGAAGACACATGTATTTAGAAAAGTACTGTAAGCTGCCTAGTAGAAATTACGTTGGAAAAAAAAGTTTGGAAATAATTGGATAGCTAGGCAAGTTTTAATGATCTCATAGTTAGCTAGATTTTAAAATTACTGTGATTATATTCTGTGTTCAGAGAAAAATTTAAGTTCCCAGATTTTTGAAAGGTAAACATGCTGTAAAGCCAGCATGTTTAGTTTCTGTGCTTTCAATGACACCAAGAACATAACAAGTCCAATGTTATTTTAAACCCCCCTGAGTAACATTTCACATACACAGAATAAAACTGTGCTAGGATTAATAAATCAGTATGTGTTACTGATTCAATAGAATTCTAATGTGTCTAGTTTCAGCATCAGTGACTTCCTCTCTTACTATTGCCAATTCAAGAAATTAGGAATGCAAGTATGTTTTGTTTTTAGCAAAGAGAAAAGAGTAAACAAGAAAGGCAGAATAAATAGAAACAGCAACGGAAATTATGCAAATCACTAAAACATGTTTTTTCTTGAATCACAGATAACACTCTTGTTGTCATTACTCCCAAAGCCATCAGCTAAGTTTTTCTGTCACCTACCATCTCATAGGGGCAGGGGTTGCTACATTTTTTAGCCACATATAGTTTACAATGATGAATGAAAACCTGGCAAAAACAGGTAAGTAATGAACTGTATCAGGCAAATCACTGTATACTGAAATAAGTTGTGTGGATTTGGATCAAATCTACATTTTTAGGAAGTATTTTAAAACCAAATATATCCGCTTTCATAGCATAAGCACTGTAAGAGACTGACAATTCTGTTTATCTGTACTTAACAGTTTGCACTGAATGAGCAGGACTCTTTCCATATTAGGATTCCCATAAAGGGATTGACTCCTTTCTTGCAAAATATATTTCAAATAATTGAATATGCCTTACTCTATTTGCTGTAATGTGGATTTTGGTTTTTGGGTTTTTATTTGGTTGGCTGGTTGGTTGGTTGGTTGGTTGGTTGGTTGGTTGGTTGGTTGGTTGGTTGGTTGATTTGTTGGTCTTTAAGTGAACTGAGATGTTGAGTTCTAAACCCAGAACCACCGCAAAAAGTATCTTACCAGACTTGGACCCTCCTAAACTGGTAACATTGTCCATACTTACTTGTAAGAAAAATTATTTTTGTCAGCATAGCAGTCTCAGTTACATGAAGAAAAGGAGGCACATTAACAAGCAGTTTTCTGCCACTCTAAGTGCCCTTTTCATTTATAAATATGTGTGTGTAGTCCAGCTGACATAACACAAAGCCTCCCACTTGTCATGCAGGACTATGGAATAACAGGAAATATGCAAACCTCGTGATGCCAAAACGGCTTAAAATGGGAATAGGTTCGTGTACCTCCTACTGCAAGGCAGCAACAAGGACTGCTTTGTTGTATTGCAAAACCAGGTCCTCACTGTGGAACTGTGTGGGCTGTGCTTATTGCAGTCTTTGGAGAAACTCAATGAAGTCTATTTTAAAACATTCTCAGACTTGTGGACTTGTTAGTGGCATAGGAATTGCATTTCACTCTGCTAATGACCCAGTTTATTTTAAATTATCATGGCATAAATCACATACTCTATTTGTCTAATTAAGGGTACAATGTGTAAGATATTAATTCCTGAGTCTCAGGACACAAGCAGATGATCTTCTGATGTTACCCTTATGGCCAAATTAATTGCCACATTATGCTGTCAGTTATTGACAGTACTGCTAATAATACACATCACACTCAAATTATTTCTAAAATCGCTGCTATTCACGTGCAACTTTCTTTGGCTGTCTGCTGAATCTTTTGCAATAACAGATATTAAATAGAAAGACATTATTTGCTTGAAATCAGTCTTGACTAAATAAGTTTCATACATTCATATATTCATGCTGTGATTTAATTTCTGCACATTAAATTACTAGTTGCATTGTTAGCTGGTGACAGCCTGCTGAAAATGAACTTTTTTCTTTTTATTTTTTAAGAAGAGTGACTGTTTTGTCTTTTCTCCCATAGTCATCCAGAATTTTTAGATTTAAAAAATGCAGGAAAGTATGCTCCTCCTCCCTTTACCTCTTTTTTCCCTCCAGAAAAAAAGAAAAGAAAAGAAGAAAAGAAAAGAAAAGAAAAGAAAAGAAAAGAAAAGAAAAGAAAAGAAAAGAAAAGAAAAGAAAAGAAAAGAAAAGAAAAGAAAAGAAAAGAAAAGAAAAGAAAAGAAAAAAGAGAAAAGAGTGCAAAATCAACAGTAGAAGGTGCTTTCTATATGTCATCTGCAGGAAATTTGTATATCAATTGAAATACATTCTTTGTGGTGGCTCTTATAGGTATGAGAATTCTATTTAAAAGCTCTATTTATCTGCCTTGGTTGAGGAGAATAAAATTCAGGCCATGATCTGCTTGTGTTTTTTTACTGTTTTCTGGGGATCCCAAGAAAGATTTATGAAAATTAAAGCAGATTGTAAGTGTATTAACTGTACCAGATTCACCAAGACAAGAGAGTGGACGTGTGTTTACCCTTCCAGAGCTTTACCTTTTCTAAATTGTAACTCCAACCTCTTTTTTTTTTTTAATTAATAAACATTTCTATCATCATCAACCTTCCTTAAATGCAGAGGAAAGCTTTAAATAGATACATTAAATCTCAAAAATAATTACCATCATTTATTTTGATCTTTCTCTAACTTCTATTTTTAATATGAGGTTAGTACTCTCCATCTACACCCCAGCTACCCCTCATCTGCTTCTTTACCACCTACTACATGAAATTAAGTTTCCCAGACAAACACTGGGACATCATTTTGCACCAACACTCAAACCATCAGACCTCAGCCAGTCCGAATGTTGGTCTGTGTAAAGGTAGGAAATGAACAGGTTAGTCCTAATATTTTCTCATTCTGAAAGGAAGACCCTTTGTGGTGTCTGACATGAGCACCATCATTATTCAGAGTAACTGCAGTGCTAGTTCGAGAACTTAGGTATCCATGAGGAATGTGACATTTTGCTGCAACATGCTTCAGTGCATCTGCTGGCACACAGCCTACTGGCTAAAAGGAAGAAAACCACTGGATTGAGAGTAATAGACTGTTTTCCACTCAGGGAACAGAGCCTATTGATGTCATAGACATCCTATTTCTTGGGGTAGTGCATGGAACTGAACTATTTTACTCACCTTTGAAACTAGGCAAATTGCCCAGGCTGTCCTGGTTAGACTATGGAAAACACTGGAGTAGCTGGAATTCTGTATTTCACTGGTGGTCACAGCTGGGAAACAAACACTTGTAGGCTCCTAATGCAGCTGTGTTAGAAGAGTCTCACTGCTGTGGAAAATGTACGCAAGAGCTTGGAAACACCAGTTGGCTGATCCTGTAGTGGACAGAGCATGAAAGGTGGCACACAGACATTGTTCTTCCTCCGGTGCTTTCTGTGACCCAACCACTGTTTACAGAAACAATCTGCTTCATCTCTGACACTTTACAAAATAAGTGACCAAATGCTGACACTCATGAACAAGTTTTGGGGTTTTGTTTCTCTCTTCTCTTTTTTTAAAAAAGTGTTTTTCTTCTTTTTTAGTGTCTTTTTTTCTCTCTCATTTCTGTTGCATTTAAGCGATAGAACCTTTTCACTAGTCATATACAGTATCAAGTATTAAAAATATAAATAAATTTTGGAAGTGCTAAGTATGTTACCAAAGCTAAGCAATTGATTTCACTAAATTCTTTAGTATTCTATTACAAGATTAAACATGATACTGTGGATGTCAGGGTGCCATAATAAAAAAAAAAAAAAATCAGAAAATAATTATTTTCCATAGAAAGGATGTAATGTTTACAATGTTGTCATAAAAGGGGTCCTGAAGTATATTCAGCATACACCTATGTAAGAGTTAAAGTAGTTTTGATTTCAACAACCAATCCTTTGCTCAAAATTTCAGCCTAACATGCAAAATTTGAGTTAACTTTATAATAAATACCTCATTATTAAATTTGCGGTTCTTGACTAGGTAATGGCACTTCCAATGGCAAACACCCCCTTGCCCCACCTTTCAGCCCCAGACACTGCCTAAAGAAATTGAAAAAGTGGGACTGCTAAGGAATTGCTAGATCACAGTGACCCCCCTCCATCCTTATGCAACAGTTCTCTTCATTCCCTGTTACGTACTTTAACATCTCCCTTAAGGCATGATGGTGGTGTAAGTATTTGTTAGGTCTCACTACTTTGTAAATTGCAAAACTGTAAATTTTCTTACTTATACTGGCAGCCCCATAAGAAATATTGTATTCAAAAATATGAGTAAGCTATGATATTCATATATTTTTCACTGCATCCTTGGTTTTTTAAAGAAAATCAGTTTAAGTGATAATCAAAGATTCAAGAATTGACACAGGTTCTAATGTCTTGTTAGATGAAGAAAGTAGACACACGAAAATTATTTTTAAAGTGTGTTACAGCCTACTCTCTTATGAGAACCTAGTTTCACACCACTGTTATGATGGAAGAGAGATTTATGATGCCCCGTTTTGGAGAGAGTCTCCCTTTCAGTATTCTCCTGGCTGATATACTGCTCCTGGCTGATCAAAGTGGGCATCACAATGCATTAGAAGAGGGCACTGTGCACATAAAGTATCAAAAGAGGCTGGAAGACAGACTTTGTACAATCAGACTTAAATCAAACCAAGAAAGAATGGTTTAAATAATCTTGTACTTTATTTTAAAACTTGGAAAAAGCAATTATTAGAACATAAAATTTAGTGTATTAAAAATTCAGCTATATTCTATATTCATAAAATAATGACCTCTAGCAGTCATTACTAAGAGTATGGAAGTTATTTGTTAGTCAATATGCATGACATAAAGTGCTGCAATAATTCTTTTTATGCTATATAAATGATTTTCCCCATTAAGTGTGCGGATTTTTCTCTGCCTATTGTTGATCTGCTGCTACACATTTCATGAAAGTTTGCTTTGTCTTCAGAATTTGACACTCCAAACAGTCAGTTTAATAAATGAAAGAGCACAGATTATGACAGAAAAAAAATCTCAGCAGTGATGTTAGTATTTGGGTTTGTTTGGAGGACTTTCTTCTGCTTCAGTTTCTTTTATCTTACGTTCCATCAGAAACGTCCTCTGCAGAAATGCTTTTTTCTTCCAACCAGTGTCAAGCCTTTATTTCTTACAAGACATATTCAGAAGTATGTAAACTACAGAAAAAAAGTTGTTACTGGCATATATTCTCCCATTAGATAGAACATGTGACACAGTATCTTTATATCATTTTTTACCATGTGTCATACCATGTATCATTTATGTTCATTTAGTGCTAAGAAAAAATACCAGATTCAGCATTTGTATTCCAAAGTTAATATAAAATAGATTTAAGTTATGTTTTACAGGTTATTTGCTGAGAAATTTGTCTCAAGAGGTAAAAAGTAATCAGTGAAAAATAATGATCAAGTAAAGATATAAGACATATCTGAATGTAAATATCAAATATAAAAAACATTATTCTGGATAACTATATATAAATACTGGTAATGAATGTTATTGTTTTCTCATACAAAAGCTTGTGTAGGCTGCACCTTTATAGTCTATTATTTGGTTAATTAATTAAAGCTTCATTTTCCCAGATAAGATCATCTCATGTAATTCTTTGGTTAACAAGACATATGCTTTCTTAGAACTATCTAAAAAATAAAGAGGATCCGTAATTGTAGATGGATTAAAACCTTCATCCACAAGTCGAAATTTTTGTTGTTTGAATGTTCCTGTCATTTCCATTTTTTCCTGCAGTAGAAAGAAAGATACATTATTCAAAGGGGACCTGTTTTTCTTTTGCTCACATTCACATTTGTTTTTCAAAGTCTTACTTGTTGAAAGTTAGTTTATTCTCATTGTGCTGAAAAACTGGAGTTTGTGTGCTGCTGCAGACCCACACCAGACACATGACTGACAGAAGCTAGAGCCCATTTCTTTCTGCATCCCTGTGCAGCATCTCTTCAGTGTCACATGTGGTGTAGCCCTAGCATGCCCAAGACACTTGATCTTCTTCACTGTGCACATCATAAAAGGAACCTACACATCATGAAGCTTCTGTGAGTAAAACCTGTTATTACCAAGAACTCCCTGGTGATAAAACTCAGGAAATTTACTATATCTGTGACTATTTTCACCTCACAAAATGGGTTGATAGAATCACATACTAAATCAGCCATACTCATATTCAGCCAGGTCCAAAGGAAGATGGATCTTGACCGTACATTTTGTTTTCAGACTGCTCCAGTGCTGTGGTGTCCCTTGGAAAAGTGGTGCAAGGCATCTCTAGTAAGACTGTCTTCTCTGTTCTCTGTTCTAACTACCTCTACACAGCCCAGCTTTATGACCTCTCTCCATCATCTTCTCTTCTGTCTTTATAATTCTCTATATATGCAAACAGTCTCTGAATACAAAAAATTAAGGATTACATTCAACAAAAATGTCAAAGAGCCCTTTTATCTAATTCAGGCATACCTACAGACTTTATGTACCTGCTCTGGTTGGTCTAAGTAATGATCTGACATCTTCTAAAATATGATTATATATCAGATCTGTCAGAGATTCTATCCTTAAACAATGACTATTTTTTTCATCTGCTCCTCAAGCTTAGGGGACTCCTCCATAAGCATGCTCAAAAATATTTTTCTGTTTGTCTTTATCATGATATTTGCAAAACACTTAATAGAAATGAAAATGCTCATCAGACTTCATTTATCACGATTATCAATATTGTATGCATTTGATACTCTTACATTTTTTCCTAGCCCTATGTAGTCCACTGTATTATATTTACATTTTTACAGTCTTTGGGGGAGGGGCTATTTTTCCCCCAAAATGGACAGTTACTAGAGCAAAGTAGTGCACAAATAAGGATGTCTTTGGTGATTACCATGGTGACAACAATAACATACTTTTTTATTCACCTTTTCAATTCACCCAATATCTTTTAAAATGCTTTAACATTTGTCCTTGTTACACAGAAAGCAATATTCATTTTATTGTGCACATACACTGTTTCCTGCTTTAGCTCTATTTCTCTTTTTCACTGAATAAAATGGATTTTAGATTCTTTTCTCCAGATGCAATTGTTCATGTTTTTAAATCTGAGTCTTTTTCTTTCACCATGCTCATGCTTCTAATCTCCCCAAATCCTTTTATATGATCTCTGTCCTTGCTCATTTGTACAATTTCTCCCATTTAAACATAATCTGCAAATTCATTGACTTTTTGTGTAATCGCTTTTCCAGGACTCCATTAATGACGACAGCAAATAGGACCAGGTCTAAACCTAATCTAGTGATACATGAACAAGCACTTTTTGTTATTCACTTAGCTATCTCTGTGTTTAAATGATGTAGATGTTTGTATACAAAGTGCAATTATGCAGCTTACCTGGACTCTTAAAAAAAGGGGACAAGCATAACTTGGTAGATAGGTCACTACTTGCTTATATAATTGCTCCAAGTCTAATGATGCATTGTGCTTTAAAATAAGAGAAGCCATTCCTGCTTTTCCTTCATGAGCTGCATGATGGAAGTGAGATGAGAATTTTTTAACATGAATAAAATTAACATTGCCATGATAAACCTTACAAAAAATACTGCAGTGCATTAACAAACCAACATTCTTATCATAGTCTGTATTTCAATAAAGCTGCAAGATCTCATTCATATTTTATGTGGTATTACATGTACTTGGAGATCACTCAAGTGATCAATTAAGCAATAATGCTGTAAATGAGTGGGGCGGGTAAGACTAAATGGAGTCCTATGCTCGATATAATCGATAAATGTGGATAAACATCAACAACATTCCTCTGTCAAAAACAAGAGTGATGAGCCTCTTTCCTGGATTAGCCAATTATGTCTTCATTTCTGTTTTAGTCTTTTTCTCTTGCCAGTGTCTTTTCTCAAGACTGGATCTGAATTAACAGAGTGATTTTAGTCTTAATGTTTTGTCTGGAAAAGGAAAGCACTGAGAAAGAACAAAATGGGTAAAAGTTAAAAGCAATGAACTTCAGCTAACAAAAGTAACTAAATGCTTTAACCATCAGCTAGTAGTAACAGCAGAGATGTTCTGCCAACCTTATCTTTGTTCTGATTTTTTGCTAATGCTACAAAATCTGTAAATTTGATTTGTTTATCCTTAAGTGCAATTATTAAGACAGTCAGATAAACTGAGTAGCTAAATAGGTAAGTGTGGTATAGGAAATTTAGCATCTCTCATACATTTGAATCTGATTTTCAGACAGTCCCTCTGATGTTCTTGTTTCATGGCTTTAAAATACAGATAAGTGACACTTCTCCTGATTTTAAACTCCTTTATCATTTTGTGGTGGGTTTATCCTTGCCAACAACCAAACAGCCAGCCAGCTTTGTGCTCAATCCGTTCTGCCATGGGATGGGAAGTGAAAGAAAGCAAAGCTCAAGTGTTAAGGTAATGGCAGTTCCATAGGGAAAGCAAAAGATACATGTACAAGCAAAGCAAAACCAGGACATCATTCCGTATTTCCCATCATCAGGTCGATGTCTATCTACTTCCTGCAGGGCAGGGCCTCACTCAAAGCATGCAGCGTTTTTTTGGGGCAACAAGTGCCACAACCACAAACCTTTCATCTGCTTCCTTTCCTCCAGCTTTAATAGTTACTCATGGCTATCCTATGATAGGGAATATTGCTTTGGTCAGTTTCAGACTTCTGTACCATCTACATCTGCTGCCAAGTTCTTGCTGTCCCCACCATTCTCATGCATGGAGAAAGCCTTGGGACTGTGCAGGCTCTGGTCAGTGGTAGCCAAGCACTGTTAAGTTATCAAGACTGTTTTAGCCACCAATACAAAGCAGAGCACTGAACAGTCTCCTGTATAGAAACTTATTTTTATCCCAGTGAGACCAAGCATATATTTTAAAAAAAGATATAGCATGAATGAGAATCAAGCCCATATGATTTAATGAAAAACAACCAAAAAACCCATTAAAAAGAAATTAATATATTTTCTTCCTTACAAATTTGTTTTTCTCTTTGTATTCTTTTTCACTTTCTTCTCGGCTTTGTAACTTAACTGTTAACAGTTATTTTATGAGACTGAGAGAAATAAGACAGAAAAATGTCCTCACACAGTTTCCTTTGGAATTACTTTAGAATTACCTTGTTGACATTTTATTTGGACACATGTCTGGATTTTCCACAGATGTGAATTTAATAAATCTTTATATTTTAATTTCGGTTATGCAGCTATCACAAATTCAGGCACAGTAAATTTTCAAAAATACTCTTCATTGTATACAGATAAAAAATGCATGATTCACTGGCTCATTCACAATCGGGTGGTATTTTTGTTGTCTGCATCTACGTTTTAGCTGGGTATTAAATAAATGACTCAATCAAACATGATTCATAGGTTTAAAACACAAAATAGAAAGAGTTATGAGGGTTGACAATGAACCTGGGAGAAGCAAATTTATAACTAAAGCTTTTACCTGGCACAGACACACCATACACATTTGCTTCTTGTATGAAGTCCAACATTACAATGACATCAGAAACTTCTGTAGTGGCAACGTTCTCCCCTTTCCATCTAAAATGTGTGAAAAAATAATTTAATCCCATGACACCTGCCCTTTTAAAAAAGCTACAGTAGTAACTCCATTAATTTCAGACTAACACTTCCTCAAATTTTTTCACACTTGTCACATTGGAATTTGATCACCAGAAGATAATGTTGCAATTTAAACCTTACTGGGTATTATAGCACAGTAAGGGCCCTTGAAGATCAATACAATTGTTTCCAAGTTTTTTACATGTATATAAATGTGTCAAATGTGACCAATCTCTGCTACGTGCTACCTTTTTCACCACATCAGTATCCGACTTCCTTGCTCATAACAAATCCATCGCTAGTTATATGCTTATTGAAAAGAGTGTTCAAAGAGCTGGAATTCCTATGAACTATTCTGAAAATGAACCATTCAACTCCACAGAATTATTACTCACAGAACACTTTTGACAAAATTAAGCCTCTATCATCCACTTCAGAATCATTATAAACTATATCACAATAGCAATAAATTGAACAGTTCCAGTTGAAAACAAATACAACCACATATTCTATTCTGTATATCTTTAATGAAGAAATATGAAAAGAAACAATAATTTTACCTGAAGGTATCTCCAATCCTGTCCCAAAAATATAAAAAATTGTATTGGTCTTGAACCATTAGGTCTCCAGTATTAAAATAAACATCTCCCTTCTTAAATACCTCACAGAGTAATTTCTTTTCTGTGTGCCTTTTATTGCCAGCATAACCGAAGAAGGGGTTCTTTGCATTGACTTTGGAAATCAGAAGACCAGCCTCACCTATACAGAGAAGTTGAAAAAATATAAATCTAAAATATCACGGGATATTTCTGTACCTGACATTAATATCACTTACAATATTGTCCACTCAAATTCACAGTCATTTGTATTTCTTCCTGGTGAATCATCAGTTTTCTCCCAGAATGGTCATCTATCAATTTTAAGCTCATTAGTAGTTTATTATCCTCTGAAAGTGCACATTTCAAGTTAATATTGAATTAACTCCCCATGTGTTATTGCATTTCCAATGATGAGTTTCAGCTTCATTAGCTAATGAAAAACTAGTTAATCAAAAGTAGGTGCTCAGCCTAGGCATTATGTCCCTATTAAGTCTGTTTTCAAAAGTTCTGAGAACACTGAAATTTCCACAGTTGTTTGGAGCCTGGTGTTAACAGCACCAAGCTTGTGGGTTTAATCCCTGTGGGGGCCACTGACTTAAAGAGTTTGACTTGATCCTTGTGGGTCCCTTCCAATTCAGAATATTCTGTGACTCTGTGACTTCTTAAGAACCTTCATTAAAGTGATATAGCATCATCAATTTACTTTTTGGTGTAAAAAATAAAAGTTTTAAAATAATTTTTTTTTTCCTCAAAAAATAGGGGAAAGGATTATCCTCTTATGCATGTAGAGTACCAGGGTGTTAGTTCACAGAACATGGAAAAATTGTATGAAATAACCTTTTTGGGAGCAAGTTCTGAACAATAAAGCTTAAGAGTTACATTACTTTGTAACAGAGACAAGAATTATAAACATGAAAATATATCAAAATGCTTCCAAAAGTAGGCACAATTGTTAAATTAGGAATGCCTCCTTAAAAAAGAGCTGTCCCCTTTTTTCTCCATAAACTGGTAGTGTTTAAAGTAGAAGTATTTAGTTCACTGGTAGTATCACTGCAGCCATAATGCTCTGAAGAAGTAAGACATGGGTAAGACAAAGATTATAGACAGAGATAATACTTTTCATTAGACTTAGTGGTGTAGTTGGAAAAAAATTAGACCGAGTGTCTAATTAGAGCACACATTCCCTTCAGAGGTCAGTCTGGCATCCCTAGAGATAAATTCCTATAAAATTCCAGCTTTTGGGAACATATCTCCTTCAAAGTGCCCAGCTTCGATTACCAACTGTTAGAGAATCTCATAACTCCTTTGAAAAATCTGTTTCAGCTCCCTATTAAAGCTGCCTGACCTTTAATGAGTTTTTCTTGCTTCAGTTTTAGCTGGTACCTTCCCACAGCTCAGTGTACGCTCCAGTAGCTAAAAAAACTTCAAAAAATTGTGTAAACATGATTTTTGATAAACATTTTGAGGAAAGCTATAATCAAGCAATTTTGGATTTTTGTTGGTTTGAGTTGTTTTTTTTTTAATTACTAAGCTGAATCACATCACTTAGTCAGAAACACTTAATCTCTCATCAAAAAGCATTTGCTCTAATCCACCAGTCCTTCCAGTAGATCTCTTAGGAAACCATTTCCTTATATTAACCTCCTTTTAAAAACACAGATGTCACTATGCATATATTCAAAGATAATACCATGGCATCACTTTTGAACACTACTCTTCTGTGAATATATCCAAGGATCTCCTGAGTGCTTCTGATATCAGCACTGGTATGTTTAATGCTGTTTTATCTGAGATCAAAAATAATACTGCTTTTTTTTTAGAGCAAAGAGTAATAGTTAATTTGGTAAATTGCTGTAACACAACAGCAAGGCTCCTTAAAACAATTCTCTGAAGTATTTTTATTGAAATCAATAGGCTGTAATATCCTATTAAAATACATACTTACCTTTCTTAATTTTTTCACACCAACCATGCTTATTTCTAATTGGTTCATCTTTTTGGAAATCATACTTGATTAAATCAAATGGGAAAAAAAGCTAAAAAAGGAAAGAAGTCATCGGTTACTCATCTACACAGGGACATCTGGTGGCAGCAAATATACATAAGGAAACCTGTACTCCAGTCTTGCACATCTGAAAGGAGAATGCAGTTCCATTTAAAACTGAAAATACTCTGTTTGTAAACTCATGCCATTTCCTGAAGGTAAGCAACATCAAAGCAGTTTTGTAAATGAAGACATAGAACTGTCCTTTTGTTAATTTTCTTATAATTTATGGAATCCATATCATCAGTGGAAGAGCTATGTGAGTTAGCATAATGGAAGTATTATCTCTAGTGTTTAAGTGATATTTAATGGTGGTGGCTGAAACGATGTGTTCCTGGGGTCTTCTGGCACTGGAAACAGCTGGTAAGGGAAAGGCCTCATAAAGGAAAATCTGCTTCGTGTTGGGCTTTACTCTTGCTTAACTAGCCTCAGTTCTTCCCTCTCACTTTCTCAGGCTGCTGTGTGGTGGTGGGAAGTGAGCACCAGCAGCAGGGTACATCCTCCCATGGCTCCAAGCAAACTGAAGGAGAGAACAAGATATTTCTAGCAAAACTGGCAACTGCAATTTTTTTTTTTCTTGAGTACACAGCATTTGACTATTATTTTGCTCCATTTTTCTGCTGTGATATGAATCCAAACTGGACCTTTAAGAGATGCTGCCTGATGCTATTTGGACAACTGTGTTTGCAGTGGTCCTAATTGTCTCTTCATTATTCCAAAATGACAATTTGCCCAGTTTGTGATTCCGTGTTGCCTTCTCAAAGAGAAATGTATCAGCAATCTTTAACAATTAGTGAAATCAAGGATATGTAATTATCTTCTCCTGAGAATTCTTGGCAATAGGGGAACAATTTTGTAAAACATGAATATACACCTGTACTCGTAACAATAAGACATGCAATTTAACTTAAGGAGGTTTATATGAAAGTGATTGAAGTAAAGGATAGGATGTTAAAACATAAACCTCTTTCCTTTTCTGCCACTAATTTGGATGAAGAGTTGCATCTTTATCCTAAATTGAAATGTTGTTGCAAATATAAAAAAATTTTTTTTTCAAAGAAATCTGAATAAAGAGCAACTTGAGTCCCAAAATTTCAGTCTCATATGGAAAAAACTGGTTCATCGAGTCCTTTCAATGTTCAGCACTGTGTTTTTCTCCTACCCTCAGTCTGAAACAAAAAGATATTTTTAACAATTGATCAAAGGAAAAAGGTCATAACCTGCAAAGTAAAGTAATGATGCAAGAATGGGATACTATTTTAATTAAGTGAAGGGTAATTATTTTTATTGATCTTAGATTAAATCATTTACCATAGTCAATAATTTGAGAGCCAAAAAGTTTGCCTTAATTAGAAAATAATTGATCATTCTTGAGGAACAGAGTGGGAATGGGTCTTTTCTTTTTGGCTGTCTACATTGAAATGCTACTCTTTTTCACTTTCTTTTTTTTTACATTGATATTTATTACTTTAATAGGTTTCATATGACCAAATGCAATGAGTAATATAAATAATAAGAATGAATTGGTATAAAATGAAATGTTATTATCTTTTTGTGTCTGATTAGAATAGCTTAAAATAATGCATCATACAGAGTAGTATTTTGACAAGATAAAGCTTTTGAACTCTGGAAGAATGAAGAATTATTTTAAGTTTTATAAACACTCAGAAACTGTAATTCAGTATCTGAGATCATATAAAAACTGTTGAGACTATTATTATATATAACTATACAACACTGTATACATCTTTTTTGCCTACAACTTCAGAGTATTAATGAGGTGTATTCTAATTAGGCTTTTGAAATAATAGTCATGAAAATACATAAATAAAAGAAAATACCACATCTTGTATTCAATATGCATAATGAAACTATACAGAGTCTATGCAAACAGCTGTGCCTGTGCAAAAGTCTTTTCCAAGCTAAATCATTCTGCGATTCTAAGCAGCTTGGTTTTAATATTAAATACTAGAAAATGAAAGCTCCACAGCAAAGTATTTAGTCTGGGCACAGACTAACATTTGGTTCACCTCATTATTTAAACTCTAATGGGACGAGGACCTGAGCTGTTGAAGCATTACCATATTATTTTCACAGAGTACTGCATGCAACATTCATCATTTTAATCTACATCTTACTCTCTGAAGCATGACATAAATGTAGCAAAAAAAAAACCCACCATTTAGCTAGCTGAAACTGAAAGTGAGTTAATGTGCAACACTGTCTAATTACTATGCTGCCTAGATGGTATCTAGTAACAGCTTCCCTCACCTTTTCTTTTTTTTTATTGATTGGAAATATGTGAATTTAAATATTTTTTTGAAAATAGTTATGACATTCCTAAAGTTTCAACTTACAGAGAATGCTCAGAGAACGTTTATCAGAAAACAGAGATCACAAGCTTTTTATTACTTGCTTTAGAGATGAGGTATTTTTGAATTCTCTGGGAGAATATTGGTTTCTAAAACAAAGCATTACATACACTAGATTTAGTTTCAAGCATCTTTAAAAACTGAAATGTAAGAAAAAAAATTTGGAGCATAGTGTCATCTTAGAGACAGTTTTAAAAATATACTTGAAATGCCTTATTTATGCTGTAAAGAGCAGGTGCATAGGTCCTCCACACAACTTTGTTAGCCAAAGTAAACAAAACCAAGAAACAAATCTTTTAAGCTATGTTTGATGTTAACTGAATCATGACATGTAAGAACAAAATACTTTAGAATATGCTTGTAGTACCTTAGACTATTTTAGCTCAAAAATAGTGCAAGGAGAAGAAAACACATTAATTTTCATTGGCCAATGAATTTAAGAGCTTCCATTGCTTCCATTGCTTGTATTTATACATCAGCATTCTTCCTTTGAACCCAGTTTTCCAGGATCTTAAATTTTCTTAAAACTAGCTTTGTTTATTTTTAAACTACAAAATTCATCTTCTTCTGCAAGTTCTACAACTGCATGAAGAAGTGCATAATACTAATTCCAAATGGCTGTGTGAAAGACATTTTTATGTTGAAATTATTTATGATTTGTTATAAGATCTAAATGTTTCTCAGCTCAACTTTATCTATACAGTTCTATGTAAGAGATTTAGATTCCTGTGGCAGTTTGAGTATCTATGCTTAAAATAATAAAAAATTACATTTACAAATAAAGTTTGGAATTTTTTTTTACTTAATGCTTTTCAGGTGAATGTGCCATGGGTTATTTTTAGCCCTTCTTATAAGCTTCTTGGATCTCATTAATCCCAAGCTCCCTTGTTGTCTGCCATCACTCAGAATTTATTTCAGTATAAGAAAGAGATTTTTATATATATTTGATAGACACAACTGAGGGTCCTCAAGATTTTTTCCATATCAGTAATGTATGTCATATATAAAAAACTGATTATTAACATTAGCTAGATACATATGTACATCAGACTAGATTAACCAGTAATTTATTTTATTACTGTGTTAATCAAGACACTGTACTTTTTGTAAAACATTTTAAGTTTTACCAGCTGAAAAGCTATTCAGAGGCTTCTACTTTTCTGTTCATTGACTCTATGTAAATATCTTTATTGAAGGATTTATTCATATTCTACAGGGAGGCTTTCAAGCACATGAACCAATCCTTCTTATATAAAGAGCACAGTGTGAAAAGAAACAAGTGCAAACAAGAGCACTGCTTTTAGTTAATGTCTTAAATACAGTAACTTCTGGGAACTGCTGTAACATTTATCTGTTTCTTCCTATTACCTCATGTTTTCCAATATTTTTATGAAAATAAATGTGTTCTATAGAGCCTTAGTATTTATCACAAGCACTTGTCCCCAGCCCTTAGCAGTCACCGACCGAAAAGTTACTTTGCTCATTCCAAGAGCTCAGTTTGCCTCTTAAAGGTGTAATTTTTATCTGTATTTCACCTTTACAAACTGTGCCACTGTCACTACCTACAACAGAATGCACTCCTATTTCTTTTCCTCCCCCCACCCCACTAAAAATGTTAAGACTTTGAAACTTTCTGCTATTATTCCCTCTGTACTCTCAATACCTGTATATCTAAATGGCTTTGTACTGCATTTACTTTGTTGCCAGCTGTGCTGTAGAAAGAGAGCAGTTTCTTCCTTCTCCTTTAGTGTATCTCATATATGAGCACACAAGCCTCTTTTTCCCACTTTCTCTGTTCTCTTTCTTTCTGTTCCCAGTTTAAGAAATAAGTGTTTAGAAAATTCCTAGAAAGCGTGTTAAAGGATAGCTCATGTTGTCCTGTGTGCCAAGAGAACGTTTCAAAAGCTGTTGTAGCATGTCTTTGAAGAAACAGCAAGCATTAGGAATCGGGTGGCTGCGCCTTGTCTGTGCCATTGTCTGCTTTACAGCAGGAGACAGAGTCTGTTTTCAACCTCAGATCTTTCACAGGTCAGCACATCAGAAATCATGCTGCTCTCCTTTACATATCACTAGTTGTCTTGTGGATGTCATTTAGACTGAAGTAAAACAAACAACAGCTACTTCAGAAGGCATTGTTTAGCAATCTGGAAGCAGCAAAGTTTATTAAAACCCACCCAGAACAAATGCCTGAAATAAGTAAAAATGAATTTATCTATGGCATTAAAATACATATTTAGTGTCCCATGCAAAAATCCCCATACTACTTGATTAAAAATACAGATGATTAAATAAATATGCAGGTAGTTTCAGGTTTAATCTTTATCTGCTGTAGACTTTATACGGTATTTCAAAAAGGTTAATGACTTACGACAAAATTCTGCCAGAGGTTCTACAATACTGAAAACAAGTTTACTCAAGTTTGGAACATATGCAAAATCAAATACAAGGCATCTGGCTTAGAAAAGTCTGAAACAAAAATTAACATCAGTTGTAAGGTTCCTGGTTTACCTACTACTCCCTAAATTCTAGACTCCTGATTTCCTGTAGCAGTTCTGGACCCTTCCGGAGATATCCATCAGCATTGGATGGCCACTGCCTGCTACAGAGCATCAGACATGTAGGACAGAGAATCAGTGGAGCCATCTTCTTAAATTCCTGGGCTCAGTGGTTTCTGAGCAACACACTAACTCTTGTGATGTTTTCTGAGTGGTTCCAGATTCCTCTCTGCAGTCTGAGCTCCTGTATGAGAAGTGAAGAATTCCTCTGGCCCCAATGTGTAAAGCAGTCTGTAGTGATTGTAATGTGGTGATGGAGTACTGAAGCTGAGGACCCTGGAACATATGCTGTCTAGAAACCTATTTATATGTCATCAGAAGATACCGCTGTTGCATTTCCAAGCAATGGTTTTACACCACTTCCTAAAAGGTTTTGTTGGGACATTTTGCTATCAGTTCTCCTAAGGAGCACAAATGCCATTGAAGTCAACAGGACTTGTATATAGATAGGTATCAGTCAATTTAAAATTCTAGGCAATGAATGAGGTATCATTTATTTCAAGAAGAATAAAAACTGGCATAAACAACAACACAATGATAAATATGTAGTCTCATTGTAAAAAGGCTTACTAGACATCCTTTCATATTATTAGCCAGAGGTTGGGACATTTGTTACTTTGTCTGTGACTTTCAAATAATTTAAAAGATTGTCCTAATAGGATCAAAAAGAAAAAGTCTATCTGTGAATTTCAAGCAGAAGTAAATTCTTCATTTACTTAGAAGAATGGAGGACAGTCATAATGTGTAATATAAATAATATTAAATCCTCCTCCCCAAGACCTATGACTGCCATTTCAAAACTGATGAAATACAGAAGGGGTTTTTTTCTAGTTTCATAAACCTAGAACACAGCAAACACATAGAGCAGACTGTAGATAAAGGGGTGTAGCATTTTAAAATTCATAATCTTGCCAAGTTTTCTCAGTCACAATAACTCAACAGTGATTATATATGTATTGTGTTACCTTTGACATTTCTAAATACTGATACAGACTAGATGCAGTTTGAGTTAATTATGTTTACTTGCGCCTTGGTATAAAATATCTATTAAATTTGTATCTGTCTATATGCTACNAATTATTATTAATTCCCACTTATGCCAAATATTTACATAGCAATAGGCAATATAAACATACACTATAAACACATCTCTAACTATAATTTGTAGAACAGTAAATCAGAATTGGACATTTGTACCCTTATTTCAGCGATGATGAGTTCTTAGGTATTAAAATAAATCCAACTTTTTCTTTTGCCCTCTAATGCTGTAGAGACCTGAAACTATACTTGGCAACTGTCAGACTACTCAAAACTGTCAGAAGAGACCCAAGGTCTTTCTGACTCTTGTGAACTCCATGAAAAATCTCAGTGTTATTGCTGAGGGTACAACTGGGTTGGGTGCCAAGATTTTACAGAGGGTCAACTAACTTGAATTAACTGAGTTAGAAAATTTGTCTTGGACATATGACTGTACTCAAACTAAGAAACACAACTTTCCAGCAACACTAAGTAAGTAGAATGTAAATAAATAGTCACCTTATAGAAGAAATTGGTGCGTCCAACAGATCCAATTTTTCCTGTGTGGTTCATGAAACAAATGTTTCCTTCAGTAGCACCATAGAACTCACAGATCTTAACAGCACCAAACCTGTCTAAAAATTCCTTCCATACATCATTTCTTAATCCATTTCCAACTGCTAGTCGGACTTGGTGATTTTTTTCTCCTTCCTTCTGTTAAAAAAAGAAAAAAATATATAGTGTACTGATAACCGCATTTGATTGTTGCATATAGCGTGGGAAAAATGTACCTTCTTCAAAATACATCCAGTAAAAAAAACAAGCAGAAAAAATAACACTCAAGAAGTTAAAGAAAGCTGAACAGCTGCAAAGGAGTAAGCTGCAACCTAAAACCTATTATCTTGTTGAACAAACAAATTATTTCCTGAAAAATTACTACAACGATTTATATAAACACTTCCATATTTTAAAAGTTGTATTGTCTCAGTCTATTTCTCCCCAGAGGAATTAAAAAATTGGGAAGAACAGAGGAAGACAGGAATTATTTCTGTCTTGGGATTAAAGTCAGAAGAGATGAATAGTTACTTTCTTCTGTTTTCAGACTGATTATGAGGAAACAATCAGATTTCATACACTTGTAAAATATGTTTCTTCCCACATATTGTGTGTGAGTCATCTTCCATACTTTTTTCAATATTAAGACTTGCAAGGTTTTGTTCAATGTTACTGGAATATATTATTTCTTAGCGATCTTGAGTCTTTACTGTTTTCAGCTCCCATGTTTACCGTAACGAACACAATAGTATGTATCCAGTTCAGTAGGATCTTCTAATTTTTTAATACATTTCCAAACACTGAGATTGCATAGACTGCCTTTAAAATACAATCATATTTAAGCTGAAGTACCAGAAGGCAAAAAATCTGTACTGTTAGGGGTTTTTTTCTTTTAATTTCACCTAGTTAAAATAAGACTCCCTTTGTAATCATTTCAAGTGGCAATACAGAATGCTCTAGAAGTTAGAGAGCTCAAAATAAACACAGGTACAATTTGTTACCACATACCTTCAGAACTGCATAGCACTCTGACACTGCAACACTGTCTCTATACACCTCTATCTACCCACCTCTCTATATGCAAATACACACATCTGCACACACTCACATTCTTTAATATATATATATAAATATGTACACATTCAGACACATATCCTACAGAAAATAGAGAGTCCCTACTATCCACTTTTGAATTATGACCCCCCTCCCTCCCACCAAACCAGTATGAGTTAGTTATGGCTTTATAGTAAAAATCCATTTTAACACCTTTAGTCTCACGTAAAATCACAGCAAATTATTTTTGTGAAGAGATGTGGTCAGCTGAGTGAAACATGAATTTTCTGAATAATTTGGATATTAAAAACAGTAAAGCATCTACTGAGTACATAGACAGAAGTGTTCCTCAGAGGCTTATGTCTTGGACAAATTAAATTTTTCATGAGGATGTGAATTCTTCCTACTGTAAGGAAAAATCGCAAACACAATGGAATTTTAAGTGCCTCTAAATCACAAAGACCAACTATGTTTTATTCTTCCCTCTCCAAAACCAGTTACTCACAGAAAGATAAAAATGTATTCATTCATCTTTAGAGTCTTCCTTCTGCAAAGTACGTTCTCTTGCTGAAGGGATTCAGCAAGGAAAGAGCCTATTTCATTAGATGCAGATAGGTGTCGGCAGATTAAAAACTGAGGCATTATCCTGCAATTTTACCTCAAAACTATGTCACTCATCAGCCTCCCTGGTCACTAACAACTCTGTTTTTACAACAACCCAATTCTCGCTTTTTCCCTTCTATCTTCCCTTCTAGATGTGGAAGTATTTTCTAAACACATAAGCACATACTTCACTGACTTAATGTTAAATCATTATTTACAAGTGCTGCATTACACAGCACTATGAATCTGACATGGACATAGCCTGGAACAAAGTATCTAAAAATTGCCCACAGATGTCTTTTTTGCAGCAGTTTGTTCTTTCAGCTTCAGACACAATATCACAACGCAACAGTGTAGGTTTTTATATACTTGAAATTACAACATCTGTTATATTACATATTCAAATTCATTATATTCTCAATGAACAGCAATAATATTCTTATTTTTTAAGACAAAAAGTTTCAGTGTTACTTTGAACTTAATCAGGACAGCTTTTAATGGTTTTTTTTCCCACAGAAAATTGTCCACCACTTTTAGAATATTCCTGTCAGCTCAACATAAAACTTTTCAAAGTGGGTTATTTTCCTTGCAATTTCAATGCTAAACTGAAATGAATGTGTCCATAACCAAACTGCAGTTATCTCTAGCTGATGCCACTGAATTATTCAAATGTACTGCCTCTGCTAAGATACAAAAAATAGCTCAAGAGATACTTTCAAGGCAATTCTTTGTTCCACAATAAACAGGAGAAACAAACTTATGCATACACATACACACAGTAATTAAGTGAGTCTTTCATCTGGCTAGAACAAACAAAACCTCTAGAGACTGAGATAATAAAAAGGTGACTTTGCTACTACTATTTTTACTTTAAGAAAAAATAAAAGCCTTGATAGCTGTTTGCTGAAAAAATGAACTAGGATGAACTAGAAGACAGTGGCCTACACTCACTATGGTGTTTGGGTTTTTTCCCCAAAAGAACAAATACCACATCATTTAAAAATGCAATAATTTCAGTTCCTCACGTTACTTTGGCTGTTTTTTATTAATACAGCACAAAGTTGTTTCTCTAGTGGAACAGGTGCAGGGGAGTCCTGACAGGTCATCATCCCACTTTGCTTGCAAAGTTAACACCTATCAACTTCAACAATGCAATGTAAAGCCATCTCTCTTTAGGAAGGGATGCTCTTACAACACTCAAGCCATTTGCAAAAATGCAAATAAGGTGTATGATGTTATCAAGAACTGATCACAGAAAGCAGATTTCTTAAAGGGTAGAGCAGTAATTCACTTCTTCACAGCTGAAGTAGATCCACTGTTAGACTGCATTGCGGCAACTGCTGTATTTGTGATTCAGTCAGCTCCACCATAGTTGTACCTGTCTGTCAATACAAGATTCCCAGAAGAGTATTGCAGGAATTTCTGGTGAAGACATTAAAACTATCATGCATTTAGCAGTTTTTCAACTGTAAGAATCAAAATTATTTGTAATTTAATCTCCCAGCAAAACATACATTTAATAAGTATGAAGAAAATTATTAAAATGAGGGAAACTTCAAGCAGTGAGCTTTACTCACATTAGTTTTACATGGGAGTAAATTCATATAGCAATATTTTATCTATTTTTATCTTTTTTATAACTAATATAGGACATTAGTTTGTGTTAGCTTTACATGTAACTAACTTTCACTGTACAGTGAGCCACAGTAAAGAAAACAGAGTTAGCCATTCTAACATCTGTTATCTCTTTTAAACATCAAACATCATCACACATACTGTTGTCCAGATCACTGCCAAAGTCCAACTCTTAGGATAGGCATGTTGGTATCGATGGGCTGAATACCCATGTGGCTGAATAGTTATGCAGTAAATAAAATGCTGCAAGTAAGAGAAGGGAAGGAAAAGAGATGATAATTCCAACAATTACAAAAACATGGTTGAGTGATGAACACTTAGGCTGTTCTAATGAAAAAAGAAATAAAATAAATATGCAGAAACATATGCTTTAAATTGACTAGACCAAATAGTCAGGCTTTGAATTTCCACTGTTTTCAGATGGCTTTTCATCAACTAGTTTACCTTTGGTACAATAAATAAAATTAAAGGAGTAAAAGGAATTCCTAGGAGTCACCTAGTACATCTCTCTTCCAGCAGAAAAACTCTGCTCTCCCTGTGCCATTCTTGACACCTGATCAAGCTGTGGCATGTCAGCCACCTGCCCTGCAACAGTTGGTATGCAGCAACTTAGCCCACTGCAAGAACACTGTACCAAATTTAACACCTCCTACGCTAAAAGCTGCATTTCCTCACAATATCTCTTTTACAAAGGACTCAGTGCCTTCCCCTGGTCAGCTACCACAAATAAGTTCAAATGAGTTCAAAATACATGTCCTCTGATAATTCAATTATGATTTGTGTTTCTGAATTTACTAATAGCTCTCCACAGATAGTTAGGAAAGAGATTTTAGAATAATAGAATGCTGTAACATCTTCCCAAGGTTTCTAAAATTGCACTGTGAATTTATTTTCTTAATTCAGAGTGACCCTGAAATAAAATGGGGGTTCAGTTTCCATCCACTTATTTCTAACAGTAAAGGTGAAGCATTTTTCTAATGCCTTTTTCATTGACTTCAATGCACTAATAAGCAAGAACAGATCTTACCATACACCTGGAATTTTTTTCCATTCATTCTGCCAAGATCTTTGAACTGTGTACCAAACATCTGCACACATCATAAATCAGTTTGACACACTATGTCTCCATCCTGTGTGCTTGTTTCTTTTGATAATTAATTAACTGACAAGTTGAGATCTGCCTTATTACATTAAATACCACATACCTGGGATTTTTCATCTGGCAGTCTTTTCTCCTTAAGTGTTCTCAATAAACTATTTGGACTATCTACATGATTAAGCCTCTTACAGTGCTATCAACAGTATACTAACTGGTGCAGTAAGGATTCAGGTTTGCAGCTACATAAAAATGTGCTGAGCAGCCACTTTAAACAAATACAAGAAAACAAGTTCATTGCCCTACTTTTATTATTTCTGCATAAGGAATATCCAAATGGAGAGAGGCAAAGATAATTCAAGGAAAGGAGGCATGAATTGTTCTCTGTATCATGGCCTTGATGAAACTGAAAGCAATGTCAGGGCCTGAGAATGCCAATATCTGTTAAATATAAAATATTAAAAGACAGATGACACAAGATTTGCATTTAAGTATTTAAAAGGTGTGTATGTAACATTCACCAGTTCTTCTATTGATACATTAGCCCTGAAAAAGAAGCAACAGGTAGTTTATTAGACTATAAGATGGGAGATATCCCACTATTATAGATGCAATACATTTTTCAAGATGCACATCCATGGTTGTCAGTTAGTAATGCCTGATTATAAACCGCAACCAAATTTTTTGAGGAAAACACATACCCAAATTTAAAAATGCAAATAAAAGAAATCAGGAAGAGTGTGAAGAGATGCACCATACAAAAGGACAGGAAAAGCAGGAAAAGGACACATCCTTCTAATTCAGAAAGAGGTTGCTTGCTATTTAGTATAGCTTGCTCTCATTCCATTTTTAATAATTTCCTGATAATCTATTAGATTTATATTCTAAAAGAAACAATCTTCATTTAGCTCTTCTAATAGGAAATGTTTTGTTTAGTTGTACTCCCATCTCCTCAGAAAATATCTACCAACAAAAAAAAAGCACTTTTGTCTGTGCTCCACTCGGTAATATGAAGTAGATCATTGTATTTTTGGTGACTGTCCTAGGAGCACACTAGTCAAAACAAATTACACTAAACTTTTCAAAGGTCAGTTCACAGAATTAAAGCACACACAGATTATTTCTTGTGGTGCATACTGCACACAGTATTCTGTGAGCAATACGAAGCTTCCCTTTGTGAAAGCACGATTGTGATTTCCAGGCTTAAATGTAAGGACATTTTCTGCACGACTTCATTAGTTTAACCCAATAGACAAGTCTAGGAAAAACTAACAGCTGGAAGGAGGGAAATTGGTCAAGTTGTAGGACTTCTTAAGTCATGATCCACCTTGCCAGAACCACTAGTTGACATTGTAACTAGCTTTCAGTGCTGTTTTGGATATGAAAAACTAATGCTTCCTAAGGCATTACAGAAGACATTTTCCACAAAGAACATCTGAAAAATTTACCATTATTAGTGGGGAGAATGAGAAAACGGACACAGGCTCATCTGTGGATACCAAGAGAGGAATGCCAGTATATATAAGTATCAGAAGGCAATAAGAAAAATAGGTGGGTTTATAATCTGTTTTAAAGCCACTTTTAAAAAATGATACTGTTGTAGTTATGGCAGTTGAAAGGAAAATGTTTGCTGTGACATAAAGTCTTTTTTTTAATAAGGTCAATTGATACAGTCTAGAGGGAAAAATACAAGCTTCCAAATCTCATGGCCTTTTCTAAGCTTTAAATTCAGATGTGCTAGATATGCTCATAGTCTAAAAGTTCTATTTTCTCTAACAGTATGTACAAACAGTGTCCAATTACATTTTAGGCACTGTTCATATTGCAGTAAATCAGCAGCACCTTGGATTAAGAATGATATCTTCTTATGACACACACAAACGGTTTCAGATTTTTTTTTAAAGGACAGGCCACTAGAATAATAAATAAATTGCAAATTTCCCCACTGTAAATTAAATTTTAAAGACATGTAGAGATTTTTAGGAGCCTTCCCATGGAAGGTGCAGATGTGGTTGGTTGTAACTGTGTCACATTACTGGTTTGGGGTATTCAACAAAATTTTTATGCCAAAAACCTGCAAGCGGCTTGACAAATTTCCACATTTTAAGGATATCAGAAAGAACAATTTCCATTTCTGAGCACAAATTGAGCTAAACTTTAATGGAGAATAAAATGTGATTACAAGTAAAACCTCTGCATAGAAGAAAAGTGCCTGCTGAGTAATTTTTCTTTGCTTATGTGACCATTAAATCCCTATCCTTTAAGGAAAACTGCTTCTCGGTGAGAGACAGTGCTATCCAAACACATAAACCCTATTCTTACACCCCTTTCCACAACACTTGAGTCAGCTGCAGGAGAATAAATATTCATTCTGTTTCCTTATCCCAGTAGCACTGAATTCCTTGCTTTCTCCTTCTAAACTACTATTGTTCTAACACAGAAGAGTTTTAACACAATAAATCCCTAAGCATCTTCTCTGAAGTCCCTTCAGAGAGCTTAATCCCATCCAAAGTCTAGTAGAGAGACTGCCTTGCCTCGGGTTTACAAAACAAAGTCTGAAAGCTGATAAGCATGGTCTTAGATACTTAGGTAACCCCAAGGAAATAAGAACTGTTACCTGTGCCAGAGGATAACACTGTCTCAATACCAAGGACATAAAACAGGATGCAAACACTGTCTCAATACCAAGGACATAAAACAGGATGCATTAAATTATTAAATTATTGAATTGGAAATTCTAAGAATGATACAATTATTTGTGAAACAGATTTTGAACAGAAGTGAACTCTGTTTTTAACAGAGTTTACCTATTTCATGCAAGGTATCATAAATCATACAAATACTGTCATACTGCATCCCAGCTTATGAAAGTAGAAAATGGGACATAATGATTGAGGGCACCAATTTCTACCCTCTGTAATACATTTCAGGATTCAGGTCTTCTTTACAGAAAGCAGAAAAGAGATGGTGCATTACCATTCCCATCTTTCCAAAACCTTCAGGATGCAATGCATTATTAAATAGATCATTATGTCAAATTTGAAATAAATCTGCAACTGCCTTTGGAAGGTTTAGCTTACAGTTCAGATGTCAAAATTTAAATTAGGTGCAAGCCTCTAAGGAAAATACATCCACAGATTAATAGAGAAATATTTCCAAGGCTTTTGCTAAGAGACAATACAGGGAGCTCTGCTATGCCATACTCTTGTAATTTTTCAGATCACTGTTAATAGAGATTTTGAGCAATGTCAGCCAGCAAGACCAATTTATCAATTTTCTGAATATTCTTCTTCACTGGAGAAGTCATGCTGGTATCTTAGAGAAGGAGCCATTTTGTAGCTATTGATGGCTATTAGCCATCAATGCTGATCATTGTATTTTCGCTATAATCAAAATGCTGCAGGAAAAGTGTTTGGAAGAGGGCAAGCATGAGGATTACTCAATTGGAAGCCCAGCAAAATCCATGAACGTCACATAATGCCAGGGTTCTTTGTACTTGTACCTAAGGGAAAAAGACAACTTCTTTTTCTAACAAATGTTCTTTCCAGACAACAGATTACTAAACCAAATTGGATGCAGAATAACCTCAGAAAAATTCTACTGCAAGAGTCTTCAAGAGCTGTTGCAGATGTGAGTGGGAGGCAGAATGATCAAACAAGACAAAACCAATAAGGAAAGCTCAGCCAAGAGCCTATATGCTACCACAGAGACTTGCCTAAAGCTCAAGTCAAAATTTACAAAATAAGAGGTCACAGTGTGGACTCCAACTGTGAGCAATATACCATTTATTTCAAAGAAACAAATTAAGAAAATAAGGTAATTGCTATGGATTTAATCTGGGTTGATTAGAAGGGTTTTATAGCACTCTGATCTCAAGAACACTGCCCATATAATAACCTGACAGAACTTTAAAACTCGCCGTATCTTTCTCATGTTGCTACCAGATATAGTACTTCTACATTAATGAAACTTAAATAGAGAATCCAAATTTGGAAATTATTTTACTTACTTGAAAACTAAGAGTAAATTTCATAAGGTATTTTAAAACCTTCCCATTTGTGTGAACGTGTTTCTGTTCCAGTTTTAACATGACAGATACTTGATATTTTTCTTCAAGTGCCTAGCTGTCAAACTGATTTGTTTTATAATTTTAATTTTTCTTGAGAAGGCTTAGTAAGCAAGCAAAAACAAAAAAATACCCTATAGCCTCATGGAAGATAGAGTTTAGACAAGCCAGCTCTTAGAAAGTATGCACATAAATTAACAAATAGAATAGTTACACAGCAAATGAATAGCTAATGATTGCATAACCACTGTATGCAGTATATAAATAGTTAAGGATGGTATAAATTACTTTATTTACACAGTTTAAAATTGCTTTTACTTCATGGTGGCTTAGTAAGGATTTAAAAATGGAAGACTTTGTTTCAGAAATGAGGTATATTAATCTATAATTCCTACTTTAAGATAAGAACGGGTGGGAAAAGAAGCCATGCTCTCCCTGTACAGTAAGAGAACAGAAAAGGGGAACAACTAATATCTCAGACTGCAAATACAGCAAAAGTTGTGAAGTTTTGGAGAAAAGGGAAATGACTTTGTGGAAAAGGGAAATGATTTTGTGGAAATCAAGTTAGCCTACAATGAAGAAATTTATAAAAAACTACAGCTCCCCTATGCCTTGATTTTTCTTACAATCTTTGATAACTTGATTTTTTGTTATCCAGTAATTTTTTGTTTATTTTACTGTAGTTAAAACCCCCCAAATAAATAAAAATTAAAAACAAGCAAAATCCCAAAATATAACCAAAAAAAATCAGGTAGAGAAAGTATCACTATTCTGGTTTCTCATCACCGCCAGTAGTCTTCACTGGGCCATCAGCCATGCTCCCTTTAATTCAAGAGCTTCCACTTCAACTGAGGCACACATGGATAGTGCACTGGATCTGTGACCTGCAACAACATTGCTTAAACATACTTCTGAAAAATTTCCTGAGGGAAAAGCAACCCAATGACCTTTTCTATTCTTTGGTCAGCAACTCGAGATATTAATGCAAATTATTATTCTGTTGGAAAACACGACTGATTTGCATTCTCTTGTTTTAGAATACTGCTTAAGGAGGATGTGAATAATTTTCAGATTAAATACTTTGAGTTACTGGTACCTTTTCCTAAGAGATGAGCTGTTTTAATAAAATTCACTGAAAAGGAAATAAACCACTGATTATTTTTTTGAAATAACAAAATGAAATTATGATAGTGGCAAAGGGAGGCTTTTCAAAGAGATTGCATTGCATCCAACTTCTGTACATTTTCACAAACTTCTTTCTGTTCTCCTAAATATCTGTTATCTAGAATAGTTTTATCATTGAAAAAAAAGGCAAATGTTTCACGTTGAACAAAAAGCTGCTAAGCTAGACCAACCCCCTTTTTAAAATATGATTTAGATGATCTCAGAACATGCACATTCCACAAAACAAAACAGTGCTAAAACATAGCATACAAAACATGAGACCTCTGACACACTCAGATGCTAAGAAATGATGTTCTGAAAATTCAGAAATGGCATTGAACAGCAATACTGGTTTTCTGAACTTACCATGCGAAATTCTGTGAAATAGTACTTTTTCACCAAATTATATTGAATCAGTTTTCAGTCTCAAAATCATTCCTGATAATACTGATAGTACATCTTCATGATTTAAGCCATTATTTTTATTAAGCATCTACATATCACCAAATATTTGCAGAACCTCACATAAAGGGAAGGGCAGAAGGCCATGCCCTATACAGTTAAATTTCCCTTTTAGCACACCCACACTAAGAACAATAAATGCACTGACAGACAAAGAGCATCACTTTGATTCCACTTACCACTGGCTGATTGCAAAGGTAACGGCAAAGTTCTCCAATGTACTGGATGACAGTCACATTGTACCTTCTGCAGTCACTCCAAAACTGACTAGCTGAGAACTTCTTTTTTAACACACAGGTTGCACCTTTGTGGAAACAGCAAGGAAAACTAAATTAAGGAAATTACGCTGTGTAGCAGCTTAGCTATAAAACAGAACCTCTGAGGAACTAAGAAAGCCTCGCTCAGAGAACTATGTGGTATTTAAGCTGTTTTATTTGAAGACGTGTGTTCAAACCTGGTAGACAAAGAAGGGAGAGGAAATCAGCCTCCTGGCGGAGACAATAATGCAATAGATCACAGTTTAAAAACAGGAAGACAGCTTCTCTTCTTACAACACTGTTGGTGTTGCAATGTATTTTAAGAGTTTAGCTTCAACTCTTCGTGTTCAAGTGTTTAACTGAAAATATCCAGAAAATTCAGGCTGATTAGCAAATCATTTGGGTATGACTGAAGCCTTATTTCTCAAGAAAGTATTCATCAATGCAGATTCAGACAATTAATCCATAATACAATGATCTTTCCCTTGCTCTGACTTGTACTTGACACATAAGGAAGCAGAAAATATTTGCCATGGAGTTCCAAATAAATCTTTCATAAGACAGTCATTGAGGACACCTACATTGTCTCAGTAATACACGTGTTTTATTGTCAGTGTCAAAGCAATGTCAAATCAAATGGATAAAAAGTTATATGTAATTTAAAAATATATGAAAAAGCTGAGTGCTTACTATAAATGTATTTGTCAATATTTTGAGTTCACCAAAATACCTTTTAGTTCTATTCTACTGTACAATGCTTAGTCTATACATATACTAATGCACCATACACCCTACCAAAATATTGCATATGTCTCTAACTTCCTTTTTAGCTAAATATAAAAAAATTAAAACAGTTGTGACACACATTACAATAACTAATTATTCTCCACAAAGAGAGCTTGTAGAGAGCCTTTGTTATTAGAAAATGTCCCCTCTCCCCAAAATACACAGCTATTCAAAAAAGACTACTCATTTAATTTGAACAAAGCATTAGTTTCCCTTGGGTTAGTGAACTTAAGTGTGTTTTCTGCATTTATATAATAACTAATTCTCTACTAACAACAAAAATCAACAAGCCTTACCCAGCTCAATGCATCCACCAATGCCAAGAAGAGAAGCTGCACTATGATAAAGAGGCAGAGTAATATAAATGATGTCTTCTGAAGTAGCACCAAAAGCCCATAGTCCAGCAGCTCCTTTAAGAACCTGCAAATGACTAATGACTGCTGCCTTTGGAAGACCTGTAATAAAAACAGAATGATGCATTAAAGTGTGTCTTAAATAGAATCCCTGTATAAAGTCTATAAAATCATAAAAGAATCAACTCTTTCTTCTATAACCAAATTGTCAACCTTCTTTTTAGATGGCCATGAATAGACAACTGGCTGTTTAATATAACATTGCATGTTCCTGTACACATAAAGATGAGCCAGTTTGTAACCTCATCTCTTTGCTATTTAAGTGGAAACATGAAGAAACTCAGTGGTTTGCCTGCTATCAAATTATATAGAGCAAGAAGGGACAAAAAGATTTACTCTACATATGGACTTCTCTTAACATAAAGAGGCATCACACCAGAACTTGTTAAAGCAAGAGTCATAGTGACTGTAAGATAAATACATGGAGTAGATCACAGAGCAGGTGCTTATCTAAGAATCATACATCCTTCTATTTGTTTTAGAAATCTTCTAAAACTAAAAAAGAACTTCATAGAACATGTAGACTATGATAAAAAAAAAAAATTCAGTGAAAAGACCACGCCAGTTAGGTTCTTCTGAATGGGTTTCTTCAGGTTCAGCACAGCATTTCTCCTCAGCAACACGAAGACTCTCAGGGAAGGGCTTCTTGGGCTACTACTCTGGTACCTACTACTTTGAGTAGGGGATATGATCTTGCATTGTATATGCATTCTCAAATGCACACACAGATTTCAGTCTGAGTCAGGCTGATGGATGGTGAACAGAGAGAACTGTTCAATTCTTCAAAAAATGTAATGGTTCGTAAAGTTTTCTCACCCATTCTAGCAAAACTATTGTTCATTTGAAGACTTAGCTGGAGCAGGAAGCGTAATCTGTGGAGAGTCTAGCTACACCTCAAGGCTACTCCACTTTTCTACTATAAAGAGAAAAAGGAATATGCCTATGTTGCCAATGAACTGCTTATAGCAAAAAGTTTTCTATAGTTGAGTTTTTACTTCTGCCTTTACAGAGAGACTTCTACAGATTGTGCAAAATACTCCATCTTCTTAACTAAGATTATCAGTCACTGGTGTATCAAAACGTATGAAAATGCTCAGTTACTCAGAATTAATTATTCCATACTCTTCAGACTCAAACCTTATGCTTTTAGTTACATAGTACATAATAGAAATTCAATGTAAATTAATGTGTTACATACAAAGTTTCAAAAGTATTTTAAATTCTGCATAACTGAAATTTGAGACTTCACACAGATATTCTGATTCCAATTGTAAGAACAAAATCATCCTGCCTGGGTAATTCCGTAATATTTTTCCACTAATTTTAACTCTCAACGCTTCACAAGTAAACTCCACCACATTTCTATTAATAGTATAACAAATAAAACCTTCTCTCTTGACAATATTTACAACTTCCTAACTTTTTTATTGGAGACTGACATTCTTATTTCCTAATTTTTCTTGAGAACCTGAAGCAAGTAAATTGAATTATTATTTGTATGAAGGAACAAAGCCTCAAACCACACATGAATTTTCAGTCTTCATGTGGTTAAAACTGTTGTGGTCAACTGAATGAGAATGCCAATCCGCTGATCTTAAAAACATAATGCTGCCTTTCATGTCAGTGATCAGATTTTTTTAAGTCTTAGCTTCTTATGTGCTGGAGCACAATTCAGACATCTGTTTCTAAACTAAAAGGCTAGTAACTTAATCCTATTTTCTGCCTCTACAGTGACCTGCATAAAACATGACTTAATGAAAGAAAAACAAATGTCTATTTGTGTGTTTCAAGATTGTTTTTTAAAGTTCTAGGTAAAATCTTAATAGTTTTAGCTAGAAAGTGTTATGTGATCACAAAATACTACCTCTGATGATTGTAAACCAAACAAAAAAGCAATGTTTTATAAACACCTTAGCTGTGAAGTAATAAGAGGTAAAACTTTTCACAGTATTTGTACCATGTAGCAGGAAAAAACAAAGAAAAGAAACCCATAAATCACCAAATAGAAACAGTTACTTGCAAGACATATGAGTGTTTTTCTATTATAATGCTTCCAGATGAGAAACATGATATTTCACTATTGAGATACTAGAGTTTCAGAAAAATCAAGTTTCTAGATGAAAGATGAAGGAAAACATAGACTCTTTAGCAGACCTGTACCTGTTGTTCCTGAAGTAAATATGTATAAAACAGCTGACTTGAGGTTGTTGGCAGAGCATCGATTAATTGGAACAGGGTCTTCAGATGCAGCTTCTATTTTGTCTAAAAGGGTATGCACATTTGGAAACGTGGACTCTTTGGCCATTATCCAAACACTAACATCTTTTTGAAGTTCAGGAAGAATTTCTTCCAATGTCCCAAGCAAATCTTAAAAATTAAAATGAAACAATATTACTTACATTATGTCTTCACAAAACTAGAGAATAAGTTCTTTTTCTTCTTAAAGTTTTACTTTTTATAACAGAAAGAGAATTTAAAGTCGTCTCTATGCATATAAATAGATTCAATAAAATAATGATGAGCTAGAATGAAAATTCACTGAAAAAAGGACATAATGTGCTAAATTGCTGATCCCACATAGTCAAAATGTCAACTAGCTCTCAAGGCAAACTTGTGAGCCTTGATTACAATAGTTCCTATCACCCACATGATTTTAGGTACCCCTTAGTCATCATTAAGACCAGAATGAAGTGTGGTGTAATTTCAACGTCAAATAAATCTTGAAGAAATTCATGCAAGGCAGATATATACATAACTGCTAATTACAGTACAGGTTTCCTTGGATGCCTTCAACAGCAATCTCCCATTGAGAAGCATTTTGTTTTCAAAAGCACAGAGGTGACTAATTTAAAAACAAACAGCAGTTTAACTAAGGTTTATTCTGTTGGCTTATCAGGAAAGAAACGAGAGAGGTTACCAGACTAAATAACAAAGAAAATAAATAGGGAGGACAATCCTTAAATAATCCATTTGGTATTTATATCTTGAAGCATTTTTATAACATCACTTTCTCAGAAGACTGCATAGTCATTAAAGTACTAATTCAGGAAACATATCAAGAACAGGAACAATACAGCTTTCAATAGAACTCATGTACACCTAAGTGCTCTGTCTAAGTAGTTAACCTTGCAAATATACCTGTGGGTATAAATTTATTTTATTATCTCAGTTTTTATAGATGAACACAGCATTGACATGACTCACCCAGAACCTCAATAAGGCATTGCCAGAGCCAGCATTTGAAATCCTGATGTCAACTCCAAACTCATTTCACAAATACTAAATATGGATACCATATGCACAACTGTTTTGCCAAGGCAACTGAAGATTTTTAATCTTTCAGAAAGCTACTTTCCTAATGACAGACTGATGCAGTTGTTTTAATTAATANCTGTCATCAACTAAACATGTTTTACAAACCTAAAGCCTACAGAGTACATTTTATATATTTCATGAACATTTAGCAAATAGATCTGACATAGTGTAACATGAAAAATTCTGTGTTCTAACTTCCTTGTACTGTAGAATGATTTCAGGAAGGAATCACCCAAATAATTTTAAAAATCTGAAATATGGGTAGCATCTTGTTTGAATCATTGGAGTACAGTCCCAATATAGACAGCATCAGAGTGAAAAAATTTGAATAAAAAATAATGTTAACTGCAGGAAACCTGATGCCATGAATGTCAAAGTTCACCGGCATATTAATTCCGTCTTGCTGTCATTATTATAGAATTGTGGTATATTTTTTGAGCAATAAATAGAAAAATACAACTGTACTATTTCTAACACATGTTACTAAACCAAGTGTGATGGAATAACTATGTACATATTACCTTCTTATACCGATTTTTGTCTTCCTATTATGCATATATGTCTCTCAAATATACTAAGGATAGGTATTGTGTAGGTGCAAGTTAGACTGAGAACCTAGCAAAAGAAACAGAGGTGTTAGAAGTTGCTGGATTTGTATTTCTGTTCTCAGAAGTGGCAAGAGAATATAGCATTCCCTGTCATTCTTTATTAATGCACTAGCTCCATCTGCAATACAAGTCTGTCAAAAAGAACAGGACTTGCCTCTTCTTTTTCTTTTTTCCCCTTTTCTTGCATCACAGGAAGAAAGATGGCAACTATTAACTTCAACGCTGCAGACGCTCTCATTTAAGATTCAAGAATGATATGAGGACACAGCTCCCTTTTAGGAGACTGAAACATATTTACCCAAAATAGTTGAGATTAATCTTCAAATTAAACATACACACTCTTTACTTTTTCTCTAAACACTAACTCTTAAAACCAATGGCTCTGGAGTTTTTTACTACTATTGAGTTATTAAATGATTACACAGCACAATTTTTCTTCTGTGCTCAGGAATCTAGTACTTGGAACAATACATGAACAGCTTGTAATTAAAAGTTAACATGAAATAAACTTCTCAGTAGATAGCAGAGAACAACAGAAACAATAAATGATATCCTGAATAAAAACAAGGTAATTTAAAACAGCCGTATTCAAAGTGCCAGAAACTGGAAGTTACTTCTGGAACATTCATGAGATGGGGTGTTTGGAGATGACTCTCAGTCCTACTAAGGTATTTCCAAATAACAATACTAAAGCTGGTAAACTAACATTTTGTTCCCCAAACAGAAAATTTCTGTGCCAGACATTGTGTAGGGCTGTCTAGTCTTTACATATGATCTTTTTCACCTGTCAGGAAGACATAGCCCTCTTGAAAGAGCTAAAATTTGTACATTTCTAGAGGTACCTTGTATGTGCATTTCATATAGAAAAGCAATTACAGTAAAGCAACTCGGCTATTTAAACTTGGAGTTCCACTCAAGTACTTATTTACTTTTTACACTATGAAAGTCTATCCAGATTTGGGGTTACTTGTTTTGGCAGAAATGTCTCCTCATATAAAATTTGGCAAGTTCCATCTGTGTTGTTTACTTTGCTTGTATACAAATGCTCGCCATTTGCTAATTATTTGGCTCCTACTGGGAAAAAATATCTGGAATTGATTAGGACAGATACATTTTTCCACTTCTGTTTTCTTTTCTTCTCCTCTTACTTTTAAAGCATTATTCAACAAAAGTTTGTGAAACTGTTACTTTATATTCACATGAGTACATAACTCAGTTACATCTTGTCAGAAAGGAAGGAAAATATGTTCTGAACTACTGTCCTAGGCTTCCAGATGCACAAAGGTTTTTATGTTATTTTCTAGCAAAGAAATCATGCAGAATGTTGGCAAGAACACAGTCCCACACTGATGAAAGGAATACATTAGATTATGAGATCAGCTTGTACTGAACAGAAAGTTACTCAGAAAGAAAACTCCATGAAATGGTCCTTACATAACTTTGATGTGTACCCTGGCTGATATGCTCAGGAAGTCATAACAAGTCCAAACTCTTCCCCACACTGTCTGGTCTCAGAAAGTAATTGTTACTTGTACTTGATCCCCCAAGTGACTCAGCACAGCTTTTCACAAATTAATAATAGTAGAAAAGTCAGCTGTGGCTCAGGATCAGTGTTGGTATCTTGAAGAGCCACTGAAGGCAGTAAAGGTAATAAAAGACAAACCATATTGCAAATCACAGTCAGCTCTTTTTTCCACTCAAAGACCATCTGGGACAAGACACAGACTAGAGTAAGAGCAAGTGATCAAAGAGATACGGTGTCTAACACAGCAGGTGTCTTCCACAGGTCTTCTGTGGTCCCCTTGTCCTAAATGTTTAGGTCTAAATAGCTCTTTATTCCAAATGGATAAGAAAAGGTTGTTTTGATAGAATCCATTCTTTTTTCATTCAGTGACTAACATGAGAGATGAGACTTCTACTTGTATGTAACATCAAATGACTATTTTACAAATACCAGAAAATACCTGGCTTACTCTCTTTCTCCTGGATGTAGACATGCTTCTGTCTAGCTCAGAATACACTCACCACCAGCAGCAGAAAGCACTGCTAGTGCCTTAAGAGTAAAGAATCCTGGCCAGAAAAATGCAATACTGCTGGGAGACGTACCTCTGTACAGAACTGCAAAATCACAAGCTGGCTGTGAATAGAAGGGGCCTCTGGAGGTCACCTCAGTCCGATCTCCCTGCTCAAGCAGAGCCATGCAGAGTAGGCTGCCCACACGTGTCCATGCAGCATGTATGCTCCCTTAATAGACTTTGTTATCAGGTCTGATGCAAAGCAATCCTTCAACATCTGAATCCGTGCATCAGAAGTCGTGATGGCAATCTGGGGTGTCCTACTCTAGGCTGAACTCTCCCCGATAGGAACAGACTAGAGATGCTCTGGCAAATTCATTCCATTTGTGCATTTCTGGTGGGTCACTAGACTGCAAGTGTTGTTTAGTAGTATTGCTGTTACACTGCAATAGATAAAATTATACAAAACATGCAGTGTAATCCCTTTTTCAAGTGAGACCTCAATCAATAGAAATATTCCCCAGAAAGGACATAGTGCCTTAAAAGATGCCTTCATTTTAAGCAGTACCTTACCTCCCCCATTTAACTAGCAGCTTTCACACAACTAAGGGTGGCATAGTTGGTAACAATGTAGTAAGAGCAAACACCTTTTGAAAGAGAAGAGCATAGTTTCTTTCTTTCTCGTTTACAACTTCCTCATTTTACAAGTTTCACAAGCTGCTTAACTACTGTTTTATTTAAAACGCAGTTTTAGATTCCAACTTGTGAATCTCTTTCAAGAAAAATTCCCCAAAATGGGTGTGGTGGGAGAAAATGTTTCTGGGAAGGAAAGTGTGAGAAGGTTAAGTAACAAATAAAAGCAACAGCTAAATACTCTGGGAACACAGCAAACAAATGAGAGTAGTTAAAATTAAAAACTCTTTCTCTGACACAAAGGCAAATGGAATTACTGGAAAAGAACAGAAAGACTAAATATTGGCACATCATCTGTATTTGCCTTTTAACCAGAGCCTGGATGAGAAGACAAAAAAAAAGGTACTTGATTCCACTAAATGAATTAAAAGAGCATTGGTGTCATAGAAAAAAAAATCAGACTTTTAGAGATAGCCATTTCTTATAAGAAACCAACAAGAAGAAGAAACCTTGACATTTTTATAACATGCCTGGGGCTTAAGAATAAAACATTCAGTTGCTGAGTTCATAGAATACATTAAGGCAAAATCAAACCCACAAAACTTAAATACTACTGAAACACTCTGAACCGAAGTTAGAAAAAGTAATTGAAGTATGAGAGAAATGCCAGACCAGAAGAAAGTCTGATTCCAAGTGCAGAAGCAAAGACAAGATAATACTAATTGAATGGGGTTATCAAACCACAATGCCTGAAAAATATGCAGGCACACAACAAAAGTGAGGAGCAAAAAACAGCACATGAGAGTGATCTTATAAAAGGCACTATGATAAATGGAACAAGGTATGGAATAAAATGCAACCATAAATAGTATCAAGCCTATTTAGAGGTATCACATCTGTAAAAAATAAAAACATTTTTGAAAATGAGGTACAAAAGAAGCTTCAAGATGCAATCAACTCAGACAAAGGGAGGCTACATCATCGTTCTCAGCAGGGAAGATTTAGCCATAAAGAATCATCAGTGGGAATTGTTTCAGATAGCAGCTGAAGGTGGAAGGTTCCCTTCAGCATAAATGAAACCTTAAGATTAACTAGATATACTGTAAGGTATAACAGTAGAGCCTGCATACAGGTTCCTGTTCTATGTGCCATTACAGACAAGAATTTCAAGAGCAAATTTGGTCTTGCTGAGCACAGGCAGTCAAATTGTTAAGGGAATAATTTTGGCTGTGCTGCAGCCTATGAATAAGATCAAAGGTCATCTAAAATACTGAAGATATCATTTGTAACTATTGCAAGAAATTGAATTGCTATGTTAACCTGTATATCTTTGCAAAGGGTGATAAACCTACATATTCATTTAAAAGTACTTCTATCCAGAAATACTGCCATTATTCTCTGATTTAAAAAAACAATCTTAATTGCCAAACACAATGCCTATGGCAATGATAGATACTAGACCACAAGTTGATTGGTTTTAGTGTAAATACTTTGAAAAAAAAATATACTATGTTCAAACTATCTACACTCCTGTGAAAATGGTGCCACAAGAGGAAAATTCTCAACTCATGTCTATTGATGAGGAAGAAACCCTTGAAACTCACACTAACACTGGATGAAAAGATGTTTAATAGATCTCTAATTACCTAACTGACTGTGTAACCCCAGTGTTAAACATTGCTCTGCAATTTTTATAAACATTAGGGGAAATTATTATCTATAATAATTAGGTACAATATGTTTCTTTCAAGAGTGGTATAAGTTAGGCCTCACAGTCACTGGACTGTGTATAAATTTTTCAGTTACTAAATGTGGACTTCTTTGGAGAGGCTCCTGTATGATGTGGTCAATAGCTGAGGACCTAGCAACTTTAACTTCTTTCACAGATAAAAATAAAAAAGAGCCTCTAAGTCCTGAAGAAAAATACTGAGAAGGCCCATGGGACTGACAGACTTACAGCAGAGACTAAAAGCCATTAATAAAGTAAGAAGTCCAAAATGTAAAATACCAGCTGAGAGACTAATTTGTTGGTATCTCTATTGCACCAGCTGTCTGCACACAGCTCTTCCCTTGTGAGCAGAGGTAGACTCCCAGAAGAACCTACTTCAACACAGTTGCTCTTACTATCAGCTGCTGGTAGCAAATTAGGAGTGGAGAAATGCAGTTCCTCACTCTGCTCTGCAAATGCTTTTTTTACCCATTAGTTACCTCTAATTTAAATAAAAACTTATCTCAGATAGAAGCTTTGATCCACAGTTTCTCCCTCACCACAGTCAATGAACAGGAAGTTCCTAAACATTAATTACCTTCCTCAATCCATACACTCAAAAGGATATATGCATCAGAAGGGGCTAAACAAGGTTTTTTTTTTAATTAAGTAAGAAGTCAAAAGGAAAAGCTGTCAGTTCAGAAGCCTTGTTATCATGTGTTTGGATTATATTTAAATCAGCTTTTGTTTCATTGGCTTGTTTCAATTACCAAACATCTTAAACCAGCAAACCATATGGAGTCAGAATAACAAGATTTATAATTTAAAAATATGTAAGGGAAAAATCTTAAATGCATTTTGGAAAACACAAATTCACAGCAGCAGAGAATAGATGGAAGAAAATTCTGTAATTTAGGTGCCATGGGTGCAAAACCCCACAACTTATGTAACGGGAATGAAGCAAGAAGTTGTGCAACAAAAAAGGCAAAGGAGACTTGAAATAATACTCTTAGAGAGGTGGAATGGGACAACACTAATATGCAGTATTTTGATACATTTTCCTCCAAGCAAGTGTCAAGGTTCTGAGTGGTCTTTGAGCGTTGCAGCTTCACTTTCACTTGATTATAAATGCTATGGCAAGTTTATGTTTTGGATCTGTCTTCAGTATACACATCTATCTAATTAAGCCAAATTTGAACATACAATGCTCAGAATGCCTACAATAGGATTTTAAATACTTTTGACGCATTTAAAAAGAATGCAATACTCCAGAAAGTTGCACCGCACACACTACCATCCCTATTCAAACACATCAATTTCTTCTACAATCCAACACCAACAGTAAGTTTCTTATTATGAAACAACCTCCTATGTGCTCTACTCCTGAAACTTTATTCTTGGAAAACTGTCGTACCTCTGCAAACAGCTGAACAGCAGAAGCTGTACAGTCCAAGTTTAGACCTTCCAGTTTTGCAATGTGTTTGATCAGAAGAAAGATGGGGAGATAGTACTAGAGAATAAAGTATATGACTTAAGATTAAATTTGACTATTTGAGAAGTAATGGAAAATTATTCTTAACAGGTAATTTTAGTGCTTTCAGAGGCACTTTAAGCTACTACTGAAGCAATTAAACACTTGGAACAGGCTGTACTTAGATGTTGAAAACTCTCCTGCAATACACATTTTTTCAGAAAAGGTTAAGTGGATGTTCACAAAGCATGGATATAATGGATTCTGCCTGAGAGACTGAAGTTTTGTAACATCTTGAATTCCCCTCCAGCTCTGTGTTTCTTTCTTTCTTTCTGTGAACATACGTAAATCAGGTTTCCAGTAAATGATCAGGAGGGCCAGACACGTGGGAGATGTGACATTAAAAGCTTTGGATGTAGAAATGAGGAGTATACCCTACCTGCTCCCACAACCAGTATCTTGGGCTCACAGCTACTGACACAGTGCAGGAGAGATCTGAAGCGGATATTGAAGTTGAGGAAGGCCACCACACAGCCCAGCTTGGCCAGTCCGAACCAGACGTGGATGAAGTCTGGCTCGTTCCCCATCAGCAAGGCCACCGTGTCTCCCTTCTTCAGAGCCTCGTGCTGCAGGAAGACCTGTGCTATCCTGTTACTCCTCCGATCCACATCCCGGTAGGTGTGAATGGTCCCTTCGTAGATGAAGAACGGTTTGTGCGGCTGCTTCTCCGCCAGCTTCACAAACTTGTCCAGGACGGTGACAACGCTCCCTCGCAGCCGGTATATCTCCACTCTAAGCCCATAGGTGAACACTTTGAGCAGGTATCTCAGATCGGCCCAGAAGTAGGGGAACAGGAGTTTCTGGATGAAGTGCAAGGAAAGAATCCCGACAGCAGCGCCCGCTACCCAGGAGGGCGGAACTGGGAGCGGGTAAAGGTCGTCCCAGCCAAGCATCTCCCCGCAGCCGGGCCGCCCGGCACAGGGTCGGGCAGGGCGCGGAGGCGAAGGCCGGCACGGGCTGGGGCTCTTCCCGCCCTCTCCTCCTCCACAGCGGGACGCCCCAGGAGCAGGAGCANCCGCCGTGTCGGGACCCGCCGGTCCCCGGGGCTCGGCCCCGCCCTCAGGCTTGGCCCCTGAGGAGAGCAGACACTTGAAGAGTTGAGTTGTGTTCCCAACTCTCTCTGGTGCTGGATTTTTCTGTTTTGCCACTAAGATCAAGGACTGATTAGATTAAGAATGTACAGACACAGGACTGTTATATGAACGCTGACTGGATGTGCATTGAAAACAAACTCAAGGAAATTAAATAGTGCAAAACTAGATCAGTAGATTTCATGCCTCTTTAAAGGCAATACTGTTGGTAGGCTGACACGTTTTTATTGATAACACAGTGTTCCTGGCTTGGAATGTGCAGTGGATGTGTATGTTCTGTCCTAGCTAGGTGTACACTTACAGGAAGACAGAAATATTTAGCTTTCCAGCTGGTGAGAATCACGTCTTCCAGAAAAACATTCTGTGAGAATACAGAGTTCTAGCTTAATTTTCTTAGGTGGAGATAACTTGAAGAGCCAGTATTTCAAACTTCTTACAAGTAACTAATAGGTGGATTAAATGCTGCACTAACCTGCGCTTAACATACAAAAACTCACTCTAGTTATTTGATTGACTGGAGTTTGGCTGTTGTTAACTGCTACAGAAATGTGCATAAATAATGAATAAAGGGGAAGGCTGTGGCTCTTAAGGAAGATGCATACTTATGTGTTGATTTGAAGGACTATAGAGGTTGACAGATACTCTTGTTTGCAAAGATTGCTTTGAAGAAGGCAGAAAGAAACCAGGAGAAGCAGGTCAGGTCAATGGAAAGCTCTGGCCATATGGATGAGAGTGAGAGGAAACGCAACTGGAAATTGATAGAGCACAAAATAGAATAAATACAGAATGGGCTGTGGATAAGAGAGACATATTTTAAATACACTTTGCTGTGAGCCAGAAATCAGCCAGGCAGCACTGTGTTTTCAAAAGTGGCTAATGACTAGTATGTCACCACGTGTCATGAGAACAGAGAGGAAGAATTTTAGTTTTGATGCTGTCAGTGCTGCTAATCCCCAAGAACTGAAATGATGAGCAAGACTTCAACATAAAGACTCTAGTATTCTGAAATACACAGTTTCAAAGCAAAATTGTGGGTTTGTGATCTCTGAATTGTCCCTTTTCCTGTTAATTCTACACAGAAATTGTATTGATTCTCTCTACTCAGTATCCAAGTTTCTTGTAAACATCAGCAATAACTTCCTTCTTATATCCTCCTGAAGGGAGGCAAGACCGTTCTCTAATGCATGAGTTATTTTCCAGTAATTTTCTGGATTAAAAATGGATATAAAAAGGGATAAGACAAGTCAAGAAATATCAACAGTCAATGGAAAAGTCACATAACTGAGGTGAAACCATGCTGGAACTGGATTCAAACCCTGCCTGTGTCAGAATTCCTTTGGGACATTGGATTAATTTCTTACAACATCCCCAAATTGGGTTACTGAGTCAAGCCTGACCTTACACATTCAGACCCTTTTAGATCCTTGGTTTAATGGTTACACAAGCAACCATTAAGATTAAGACATGAAGATCAGCAGTTTCCATTCTCTGCTAAATGAAGTGGTAGCTGGTCTAGCACCTAAAGTTAGGAGATGTTAAATTCACCTTCAATATTTTTGCTGTCTACAGTTTTGGTTCTTAATCCAATGAAAATACATACACAATTGTTATTTTTTTTTTAAGTAAACAGCACAGAATTTGAATGGTTCACAAAGAAATTATTTTTTTTTCTTATTAACTACTTAATATCAGCAGTGAAGACGCAATTATCTGCATGCATGGGTTGTTGAGTGTAACATGGAGAATTAAGAGAACATATGCATTGAATAAGTTAGAAAAAATAGTTGTCTGGGAAAAAAATGTATCTCATTATAAGAACAAAATTACTAACATAGCACATGCTTGCAAGTGGTACGTCCATATTGTGAAAAAACCTTAATTAAAACTATTCCAAAGGTTAACTCAAAAAAACCTCTAGAAAGTTCTCGTATTTTAAATCTAGTTATATTTGTTTTAAAGTAAATAAAACCCTGAAAGTATAGCAAGAAATTACCTGTTCATCAGCTTCCTGTTAAATGTCATGAGCTGGAATCTAATTTACTTTTGACATTATACAGGACGCATAAACTCATACCACAGACAAACCACTGAGCCCTGAATTATTTAGTGCACTGTAATTATTCTGCTCAATTTCGCTTCAACAGAAAACATTTTGATGCCTGAGAGTATGCTATGACCCAACAGTGAAACATAAAGGAGTTTAATTTTCTGCTGGTGGAACTCATATGTGAGAAGTTTTTCAAATGTGGTTAGATAAAGCATTTCCCTGCACCAAAGTCTCAGTATTGCAAGAAATTATGCACTGATTACAGAAATGCTTCTGTAGCATAAAGAAGCTGAAGTTTTGATGTTCTCATTTTGACACATTATACCTTTTAATATCCAGATAACACAATATGGTGCTGTACATACATTTTTATTAACTCTGAACCTGGCTAATATGCCTAATGGGAATTTGCTTGGGCTATTTTAGTGACATAAGTATCAGTTTGAGGGTGGGAGAAAAGTTTTTTTAAAAAAGGTTTTTTGATATCTAGAGGTTTTGGAACCCCTCGGGGGAAATAATAGCATAAATTCTGAAGTCTCAGCTATTTTCTTATTTCTTATTAAAGTAATTTTAAAGCAGTAGCTTTTTTCATCTGAAATAGAAGTTTTGAAATTTACAGCAGAAAGAGATCAAATAGAAATTCCTAGAAGAAAAAAGTCTATGACTTAAAGATAGAATGCTGGCTTTTCAGAGTGTCAGAATGCTGTAATATGGAAGAGGAAGAAAACAGCTTCATATTCTGAATACTGTCAGTTGTTGTCATGGCACAGGCCAGACATTATGGAAGTTTTTCATCATAAGGAAGGATTTAGGATTCAAATCCATAGGAAATGAAAACGAATTTCTATAATATTTTTGAATGCTGGTTTATTCTGTAGTTGTGTGAGGACATTCATTTGAAATACTTATATTACATAAAGTGCCTTGTCTCAAGTCATTCTTTACAGTGTGTCAACACTACAGATTTGTGGCAACCTTTCAAAGATGTAGACAAATGTCATCTCTGGTAGGTGAAATTTTATTAACAGAAAGCTTTACTATTAATATAATTTTTTAAAGCCCCATATTTTGTTTTTAATTTTAGTTAGCTTTGACTAGGCTTAACAGGTAAATTTGTAGTTTTGACTGAATTCATGAAAATGTGTTTGTACTAGGAGCCATATGCATTAGTAGCCCAGTAAAATTTAGCCACAAGCTTCCAAAGAGCATACTGAAATATTCAAATTTTTTCACTCCTAGAACAACTTTTTAGACTGCTGATGAAATGATTTCACAACAGTGAGTGTTTTGGTCCTGAAAACACAGTTTGGGTTCAGTCCCACTGTCAACCAGAAGAGACCTGAATTAAGCAAGCTACCAGTTCATATATTTGTGATTAAATAACTATATAGAAGGATTTCACATTGTAGTCTGATGGTCTTAAACCAGTGGTTTTGATTTTACTCATTCCACAGATTTTGCCTTGTTTATCAGGTATAAAACACAGTGTAAAAAGGGATGCATGCTTTACATTGCTCTAAAGAATAGGTCATCATTCATACAGAAAGATGAAATAAGAGCCAGATGAACAGTAGAATCTGAGTACAAATCCTTTATAAAGGATATTTTGGTGCTGTCTCGGGTGTAAGGTAAACAAGAAGACTTGAAAGCATGGGGAAACTCCAGACAGGACATGAACTGAATAGAAAAGGAAACAGACTTCTCCTCAGTATGAAGTGCCATCATTTTCACATCCTTTAAATAAATAGTTCATTGGCACCAGTTTAAACTTGACTAATGTTACAGATGATTTGAAAATACCTTAACATTTTAAAGTTCTACACCTTAATTTTTTTTCTTATTCTTTATTATACTACGCCACTGCAGAGCATAGTATCCCAACTCATTTTTCTTTTCATGTCATATAACAAAAACATTCTTTTATACAATCTGGCTTGGAATAGGATAAGAGTCTAGAAGAACTCTTCCGGTGATAGTCAGGGAAATTTTCTGGCATGTTGGCCTGTATCAGAACAGCATGGAGCAGATGAGGCATGAAAATCATGATCAAAACTTAAACAACATGTAACTTTCTCTAAGAAATCATAAATGAACTAGATGCCTACCATAACAGTTATTTGCTTCTGCTTTGTGCGTATGTGCTAGGGAGAAAACTTTTAATTCAAGAGAAATTTTTTAAAATAAGCATCTTTCAGATCAGGGTGTTCTCAGTAAGTACCAGTTGGAAGTATGCAGTGTTTTCATTATCATGCTGAATTTCTAGGTGAAAGGGCTGCTGTAGTCATCTTTCAAAGGATTAGAACAGGGTGTTTGCCTTCTGTGCCTTCAGGCATGCATAAGATAGTTTTCAACTTGCCCCTGTTTTCTGAGCTTTCATGTTTTCAACACAGTTAAACAGTGTGCCAGAGAACATCTGCCCCTTATTTGTGCTTTCATTGTTTTGTGCTTTAATTGCATTTGAAATTTTATCTGATGACCGTGACAATAGTATATTATCAATGTTAGCTGGTATAACAGTTCATTCCTGTGACCTCTTCTTGGTAGAAGTACTTCCCTGTACTTGTACTACCATTTCTGGTACTGTCTCTTTGTTTTAAGAACTTAGGTCTTCTATATGGAACAACATTTTCAGAAATACTTTGCCATCTGGACTGTATAACTGGGCTATATGCTAAAATACTGACTTCTTTAAATTCAGTAGCAAAAACTTTCACTCATTTTCTTAGCTTCCTTCTCACATGTTCCTTTTCTGTGGTGTGGAAATGAAGAGGGAAAATTACTCTCTTGAAAGCCCAAGAAGCAACTTACAACAGGAGAGGGAGAAAAGAATTTAAGGTACTTGAGAGTTACAGGTACTTGTACTTCTCTGCACATGTCTCAGCGTTACTGAATCCTGAAACCACAGTCATTTTGTGGTGCAAGAGACTCATTCCTCAACCATCTTCTACAGTAGGTCCTGTTCAATGTGATTGTAAATCAAAGTGATCTTGTATTAAATCTGCTGGATTGACTTGGTGTATTGCTGTGCCAATAACACAGCTAATAGCCATCTCTGACACATACAAATTTTGCTTCCTTGAAGCAATGTTTGGCATGTTCTTTGTACTCCCTTTTTTTTCCTGGGTTTTTTCACCCTTCACAACACAGCTTACTTTGAGAGATGACAGAGAGAAAACCCCCATTTCCTATCCCTGTGGCCCCATTATACATAGTCGGTGTCACCATGCAGCAACTGCAGAGCTACCCAACAAGCTGGGAGACTAAACAGGTGCTGAGGATGCCCCCAACACAGGCAGAAGCACCCTCCCTGACGAGAGGGCAGTCTGGCTGCCCCTGAACACACCAGGGTTTGGGGTACTTCAATATAGGAGCTGCCAACAGTGGTGAAACAAGGCGTGATAATGGATCAGGTCCAGGGTGGGACATGAGGCCAGAGGCAGGACTAGAGACAACAATATGACAATGTCCATCCACAGGGCAGGACAGCTCGGTTCAGGTAAGTGTGGCTGCCCAGCCCTGAACTTACAGCCTTTGGAGCCTTTGGGAGCGGGGGAGAACATCCCAGGTGATTGCTGGTCAGGGCCATTAGGGCAAATTTGTGTCACTACTGTTACCTGATTCTCACAGGTTCTAGGAAGCTAGTGGAGCCTCATTTCTTCAGAAGTTTTCTAAAAAAATTTTCCAGAAAAAAACCCTTTTATGTTCATTCAGGTAACTTGTCATACAAACTGCAGATGACACCAGTCTTATTCAATCACCTTGACTGATAATCCTCATGAAGCCAATGGGGAACAAATGTAGGAAAAAAGTTAATGAGGAACAAATAAGGTGAGTCAATCAGAAACTTTAATATCATTAACTTTACATTTATGTGATATAGTCTCCACTACATGCAAAGAAAATATCTTTTGTATGTGTCATTTCATGGCGTTTGTAAGATTTAAGCCATGAACATTTCAGACAAATTGGCCATTTTCTTAGTTTCTAACTGCCTCGGGTGTGTCTGGGTTATTAAGTGGTTATCTTAAAAATGAGGAGGTAAGTACGTAGGTATCTTCAAATATTAGTCTGGTAATAAGAGAAAAAAGAATATGGAAACCACAAGGCAAGTATAGGCACTTTTAAAGCCAGTATTATGTGAGTAAATAAATATGCTTTTATTTCTGGAAGGGACTTTCTTGCCAAAACCTTCATCTGGAGAGAGCTGAATAACTTTTTATATCTATATGAATGATCTTGTTGCAAAATATTTTCATGCCAGAGTACTGAAAAATAAATTTTTAAGGATATGTCTGTGTGCAGGGGCCATTTTTTTTATAAATGACTTGCTGAAATCTACATTAGTAGCCTGTGTTGTACACTAGTCCCTTAACCACCTAACAATAATTGGCCTATTGGCTATTTGCAGCTTCATAATCTTGTCTCAATGGTGTTAACAGACCACCTGCAGTATGAGTGTTAGTGGTCAGTGAGGTACTAATAAATGTCAAGATAATCCCATTTTGTCTTCTCTCCACTAGAATACTGTTTGCTCTGGTACCACTGTGTCAACAGCATTGAAAATGGCTTTAACATAAGGTAGTGAGCTCTACTTTCCACTGAAAGCAAGAGGAATTCTGGAAGATTTCTCAAGGTCAGCTGATTGTGGAACAATTACAAAAATAACCAGCCAAAATGGCCTCACTGGAATAATTTGTTGTTCATATGTCTTCATACATTTCCATCTGTCTGCAAGCCATAACAACTGAAAACTAATAGCCCAGGGAAATCAGTTCACAAGTTGCTTCTGCAATTGCTACGTTATGCCAAGGCAGAAAAGCTTTTGCCTGACTAGGTTGTGCAATAATCAAAGCAGGCAATTGCCTAGCTGGGGCAAGAAAAAACACAAACTGCAGAAGAGTTTCACTTTTGTGATGGCAGTGACTACAGCATTCTGCCTAGACAGCACAGGCTCAGGCATAGGCAATAAGTCTCTTTTATCATGTGTTCTTTCCTGTAAGTAGCTCAATGAAGTCCTCTCACCTATTAAAACAGCAAGAGCTGGAGGGGAGAGAACCTTTTTTTTTCTTTTTCTTTTTCTTTTTCTTTTTCTTTTTCTTTTTCTTTTTCTTTTTCTTTTTCTTTTTCTTTTTCTTTTTCTTTTTCTTTTTCTTTTTCTTTCTTTTTCTTTTCCTTTTCTTTTCTTTTCCTTTTCTTTTCTTGTTTTCTTTTTCTCTTTTTTTTTCCCCCTTTTTTTCCAGACATCTTCTGACAATGGAGGTAAGAAAGAATGAATATAAACAAGGGGAAAGGAGCAGCAGGAAGAACAGAGAGGCCAGTGATGTGCTGCACATTCTGTCCTCTTTCCTGTGCCCTGTCCCTCAGCATTTCTTTGCTTTCCAAAGGTTGTATATAGTCTCTTTGCATTGTGAGAACTCAAGGAAGGGCAGTGGTGGTAAGGAAAGAAAAAAACCTGCCATAGTTACACCATAAGGCCTGAGAGTTATTCCAACTTTCATACTGACTATTTGTTTGCCTGAAATTAAAGTTCAGAAGTCTTTACTATGCCTATGTACTTCAGAAATAAAGTATTTGCATGCATAAATTTTTCTGAAGGGCCTCAGTGCCTTATTACTCATTTTGGGCTCTTAAATTGCAATGTGAAAAAGGTTGTGTCTGGAAGTTGCTAAAAATCCTTTTCTAAAGGAGTTTTGAGTGTACTCATGATTTGGTTACTCCGTCATTCTTTGTGCTTATTTAATAACAAAGTTATTTAATTTGTGTGCTTTGCAAATACCATATTCATAAACTAGTGGTTAGTGAAGTATTTTGAGAAAGGTTTCCATAGTAATTTTTAGTAAAAATTCCAGAATAATTTCCTTGAAGTTTCAAAACCAGAAAAATTATGTATGAGGTATCTCTAAATATAATCTAGGTAAAGGATGAGCCATTTAACAGGCTTCTCTTTTAAGGGTTCCACAATGAGCCCTAGTGCCCAGTTATTTTTAAAATGTTTTTTTCTACACGGAGCATATTTTTATGGTACTGTCGGTTAAAATTGCTAAATACTGCTGCGGGTGTAGAAGAGACATTTGACAGGTCTGGCAGAGGATAATATATAGACTTATTGCTAAATAAAATTATTTTCCCTTCCTCCTCCCAACAGACAGACTCCAAATGTTCATTTACTGTGTCTAACATTCAGAAGCAGAATAAGCCACATATCATCATCCCTACCATGTTCCTCAAAACCCCACTCTAGGGCTGCATAATTGTCTCTGAAAGCCCTTAACCTCTTTCCCATACTGTTGTTGCTCTTCTTTCTGAAAAATATCTCAGGCTTCAATGCAAACTATAAAATGATTAAGGGGTTTTGTAACGGAAGTGGTACCAGTGTTAAGATTATCTAACTCTGTTCATTTTTATTGTGACCTTGTCAATACCATATATTTAAAATTTTTGGCTCACTGTGGTGAGACTCCTAGTTTATTGATATTGATATTGATACTGGTGTTTTTCTTCATTATTATTTTCTTGTTTTCCTGATCTTCTTACTCAGATAAGTAGATCCATACTACACTTTTGGCATTCTTTTTCTTTATGTCCAGAGGTAAAAGCACTGAGGTTTTTTGATACGGATTCCCTTTATTGTAATCTACATAAAATGCATACATATTGTTCATATCTATGTGGCAATGTAGCTGCCCACCTAACAGGAAGTAAAAAGTATATAGAAAATTAGCTTCTACACAGAGCAAGAGTTTTATGTAATCTGTTTTAACAAGTAAATAACAGTAGTTTTTGTCAATATAGGAAGTTTTGTACGGTTAATCCTTGCAATTCTGTTTATAAAGTCAGGACTGTAGGACATTATGTGTCTTAAAGTAAGGAGCAGCCTGTACTGGAGATTGTTTTAGAACATAATCTACATTTCTTCAGCACTTTTATTTCAAGAGCTACTACTGTCAGCATATGCAAAAATGTGTGAGCTCTAAGATGCAGGCAATATTGAAGACAAAATCAGTATCTGTTATGAAATGGGCCCAAAACCTCATATGGCAATTGTTATTTTTATAATGGTCAAGAAAAAAAAATGAAATCAATTAGTTATTTTGAAAGAATTTCTAAACCTGATGGCAGAGTTGCTTTCAAAAAACATTTTGTGGAAATTTTTCATTTCCTATGTGGAGGATAAATGAATATGACAATATACCTGTGTAGTAAAGAAGCAATAGGATCCACATTGCTATCAGATTTCTGGTATTTAGAAGGCTATGGATGAGTTTATAAACACTTTGCTTTACTCATTCCTCCACATTCCAGGGTGATCTAGTCTAAAAATCACTGTGTATGTAGTTATTTACAATACAGAATGCCAACATGGTTTAATTTAAACATATTCCTTCAAGGCTTTTGAAAGAAGTCTTTGGTGAATTACATTGAATTTTATAAAATTCAATTAAATACTCCAAGCAAAAAAAAGAACTCAAGGAAAAACAACAAAAAAGTTATTGAAACAAACACGACACCAAGCATTATCCAACATTAAACACACTCCAATATTTAAAATATCCCCGTGTTTTTTAATTTTTGAAGTGTTAAGTCTGCATACTAAGAAACATGGATCAGTTTAAAACTCACATTTACCTTTCTCTTTAACTTGGGGAGTTTCAGAATTTTGATATATGTCTAAACATAGTATAAATATGATTCTTGAATAGAGGCTTTAGTCAAGTAAAGAAATATCAAACTTTTAAATATCATTACTTTTAAAATTCTTTATGTCTGTTTGGAATTAGCTGATTTGCAATTAGGGAAAGATTACTCACCTTAAAACTTTTAAATCTATGATTTGCAGTATTTCAGTATATTTAAGTACCAACAGGTCAGAATACTTGGACTGAAATTTTCTCACCCCTATTCCTCTCTGCTGTGTGAAGGACATTTTTATACTCCCAGCAGCTTCCTTTGGTGTTGACTCAGAGTTGATGTTGGTCAAAGTTTAATCATGATACATCCGGTAAAATGTGCCTTACTGGTACTCTTTAAAACAGCATATATCTTTTTTTAACAAGATGCAAAGGAAACTTTTAGGTTTTTTTCTTCTCAATATAAATATATTTTACTGCTTCTAATATACAATTTTTCTTTAAAGCTTTTGAAACCACTTGTATTTGTGTTGCTTTTGACTTAAAATAGCACATTTGGTATAATATGCCAACAGTAATAGAATTCTCGATCAATTTCTGTAACTGTTCTTTTATTAAAACCCTACTTGTAGAAAGCTTTGGAAGAAGTCAAACTTTTTTGACCTGTGTAAAAATTTTATAGTTAATCTAGTCCAAGCAAAGAAAAGAGAATAACAATTGTTTTTAGGCCTGAGGGAACACTGGCAATGCCAGATAAAATTAGCAGTGCCACAAAAAAACTATTAGAATGTTTTGAAACCAGCACATAGAATGGGGATTAGAATGCTGTGCAGTTCTCCCTGAACTTTTTTAACATTAGCCTGTTTTCTGGCAGTTTGTTTGCTTGAGGCTTGGAGCTCCTGCACTGCCTAGTATCTCCACAGAACTTCTCAGGTTTCTGGGTGTGCAAGGTTTTCAGGTGCCTGTGCTGCTTAGCTGCCAAGACTCCAGATGTTTGAGGCTGGATATTAAGAAACTTCTACTTCAGTATCTTCTAGAGGAATAAGTGGGAGGGCAGGTTTTTCTTTTAACACTTTCCCTCCCTTATGTAATATTCTCTCTTTGAGTTGATCTCCCAGAGAACATCTTGAATATTTGACTTGCTTTTCAACTCAAAAAAGAACGGATTTATTAATAGGCAGTGATGGTTCATGTGCAAGTTAAACCATGTACAGGGAGAAATAGAATAATGAATTTGTGGTGCTGCACATCAGCCCAAATACAAGGATTCCCTGGAGGCTGCAGGATTGTTCTGTGCATGACACCAGCTTGGGCAGGAACGCTGATGGTAGGAAATGTATTCAGCTGCTGAGTGGGACAGACTGCAGACCCTGATCAGCACTGAGGTGTTACATGGGAAAAAGCGTCCAGTGGCAAGAACAAGTTCTAAATCTTAGAAGTATAAATTTTAGAAGTTTCTTGAGAAAAATGGCAAGACATGTCTTTGCCAAATAATTTGTTTACATTCAAATCATGGCTATCTCTTTCTGCCCTTCTGATGCATAAGCTTAACACAAGGCAGCATTAAGCTGATAGACTGAATCACTTGTGGTATGTATAGACACTTACATATACGCTGCTGTAGTTCATATATTCAGATATTAACAAACTTACTTCTGAACTTCTTTCCAGAGGTGTTTTTTTTGTACTCCTGGCATGACAAAAGCCTGTATCACCCTCATTTTTCAGATCTCAAAAAAAAGAGTCAGCATTATTAGCAAATCAAAGTCCTGGTATCCTTGCACCTAAAAGGCTTCCAGGCTTTGAACAGAGAAATTAGTGCCCTCGCTATTTATTGTTTAAATCATTAATGTTTGGAGGATTTTTTTGTCTTTCATAGGACTTTTTCCTGTTGCTAGAAATATTGTGGTCTGCATATGAAATATTCAGTCCCTCAATTTTTTTAAGGGTCTTCTTATTTGATAGGGCACTATTGTTTTACAACCATATGTGACATGGGTTACTAAATTATACATTTAGAAGCTTTTCAGTAATAAAAATTCTTACTATAATATTTGGCATTAATTTCTGTAATGGTGATTTGACTCTGGTTTAATCACTAAGTTTCAGCTATTGTAATTTGTTTAAGGCTTTTGTACAGCCCATGACAGAATTCCTTTATGAAAATAAGTTTCTTAAGTAATATTGTTTTCAGAATTGAGTACATGTCTTGCTCCAAAACAAAGGCAAAGTCATCTATACAGAAATTTGAAACAACAAATGAAGAGATGTTACTGTTTTGAACTGGGTGTTTGCTGATACAAGAAAGAAACAATGCAAAAAAACCAAACAAGATGCCAAAGTCTGATACCATCACAGAAAGTACCGAAGGAGAAAGAAAAAACATGAAAGAAAGATTAACACTGGGAGCTGACTGAAGGCTTTGAACTGTGAAGCAGATGAAAGTGTATGGAAAAATACCTGACTCTGCCAGCCATTCCTATTCTTACCACAATAACCTTGCATATCTTGAGTTTTGGCAGGTCACCTAGACCTTATTGATGCATACAGAGGAGATTACTTTTAGTCCTGAGATAAAATTCCTCCTGTTTTTGAACATAAATACAAAGCATAGGGTGGGAAGAATCCAAACTAAGTCATATTCACTTTAAAAGAAATTCAGCAGTAAATAAAGCATACACCTGATATTTAGTTCACCAACACATACAGCTTATGAGAACAACATACGGAACCAATCCCTATGTCCAGTGTGAAGGTATGTGGTTTCCTGGGAATGCTGATCATGGCTGCATGACTGCTTTCTTTGAAGTACAGTAAAATGTTCTCAAGTAACTCCATAACAAGCTATACAATAGCTAGAATCTTAGGGAATATCCGAGAAAAATTTTTTGAAACAACTTCCAGTAACATTTATTTCACAGCCTCCACAGCAGTCTAAGAGTTCCTATTGGTGTATGAAAGTGCTTCTCAATGCCCAGCTCTCCTGACCTTTAAAGAATGGTTTGATTCACTGTTCTGGCATTGAGAGCTCTTCACCCATAGGTATTTCTATGCTGAAGCAGACTCTGCTGCTCACAAAATTGCGTGTTCATCCTCTGCCTTTGCAGGCCCTGGGGAGAGTGAAGGGAGATCCATGTGCAAATAAAGTCCTTTTGGAGGACTTTTACTTCACTATTGTCTGTACATCTGATAAAGGTGCAACACAAAGCACTCAGGTTTGAAAACTTTATCATTAGTAGGAAGAGATTGGTACTTCCAGAGCCAGCTGTCATGCTGGTGGGTGGTATGTGCTGTTGCAGCTAGAGGCAATTAAAATCACCTGTTAGCATTTTTGGTTGTATCTTCATGGAGGAATGAAAACACAGCTGAATTCCTCTCTGTGCTCTACACTGTTCTGGAAGCTCTTAGACTAGCAGAAAGAACCACGTTTTATGCTGGTCTAATCATCTTGGCCATTGTGTGTTACAGCCAGGGTAACCTCAGTGGGAGTTGCTTTATGCAGTCTGCTGGAGAATAAACAGTCTTGGTTTGTATGTGCTGACTTTGGAAGTCATGTCCTTGGATTTGATCACTCTACCCAATGCAGCCTTCTCTTCACAAAGTTGCTGATTAATTATTTTCCTCTTTTGTAAGCAAACTTCCTTCCTTATTGCATTTAGTTCCTTCCATGTTTTGCATCTTACTGCTTCCCTAGTTTATCAAGACATTTTTACTGGTAGCAAAAAAAAACACTGGTGCCTTAAAAAACATACAGGGTAGCTCCATCATTGATGGAGAGGAAATTATTACCATATCTTTTGTTCCTTAAACCAAAAATATATTACAATTTTGAGCTGAACTGTAAACAAAACAGATGTAATTTCTTTTCTAAAGCATTTTGAAAACATTAAGGATAAACACTTTTAGGTGGAGTGAGCTGGAACATGATTTTTTCTTCCCATGTGCAAATGAATAAGCTACTGGCTTTTAATTGTGAAGCCACAAGCAGAATTGTTGTCTTGTGCTCTTCTTTATTTTACCTTTTTCTGAAGACTAACTGTTGGAAAAGAATTGAATATAGAGTAAAAGGGTGAGGAAGAATGGTGACAGTAATTGGCAGACAGTATACTGTAATATATCTTCATAGAATAAAGCCAGATCAGTGACCAGACTTTTCTCTGGGCTTCTTGGAGCTCTCTAATATTATTCTTATTATTAGAAAATAATTATGCCCTGGCCTGCATTAGGGGAAGTGTTGCCAGCAGGCCAAGGGAGGCTCTCCTTCCCCTTTCTTCAGCACTGTTGATGCCACACCTGTAATGCTGTGTCTAGTTGTGAGCACATGGAGAGTGTTTTGGATACTGGGGATAGTTCAGGCCAACATGAAGATCTTTATGAATCTTTATTTCCCATGAGGAAAAACTGAACAAGCTGGGGCTGTTTAGTCTGGAGAAGAAAAAGCTCAAGGGGAATCACCTCAGTGGGTACAAATACCTGAAAGCAGTGTGTACAGAAGGTGGAGCTGTGATATTATCAGAAGTGCCCAGTGACAGAACAAGAGGCAATGGGCACTTACTGAAACATGGGCAGTTCCTCCTGAACATTAATATGTTGATATTAACAATTACAACTTGAGGAAAATGTTTGGGCTTTCTTTTATTTGAGGGTGACCAAACAGTCGTGCAAGTTGCTCAGAGTGGTGTTGAGTCTCCCTCTTTGGAGATAATCAAAACCCATCTGGGCAGCTGGCTCTAGGTGCTTCTGCTGGAGTTGAGGCATTGCACTAGATCCAGAGCTTTCCAACCTCAACCATTCTCTGATTAAAAATCAGGCTGCTGCTGTTTTATAGAAATCTGTGCATGAAAGTACTGGAGAAGGCAGCCAGTATGAGTAATGTTCAGAAATGCTACCACCTTGTGGTGTCTGAAATGACTGAACCTACTGACAGTGCTCTGAAACTCGTCTTCTTACCCATGTGGTCTGTAATTACCTTCTGAAACGAGATTTTAAAGTGCTTTTGTTGTTCCTCAGTACTATTGAAGTAATTTCTTTCAGTAGATTAGATTGGTTTAGTTTAATTAACTTGCAATAAGTAATTAGAAAAGTGTCTACATTATGCTCTTCTTCACATGGTTTAGATAGGCCTGCAAGCAACAGGGAGTTGGACTCAGTGATTCTGGAGATTAATAAATTTATATGGATTATGTAACAAATATTATTGCTCTGTTAAAATCTCACTCCAAGCTCAGAATCCTTGTATCCGATGGGAGATGTCAGTGTACCCTAGATGAAGGTAGTATTAGTCAATATTATTACTATTGCTTGGGTTTTTTTGGTTTTTGTTTGTTTTTTTTTTAATTTATGGTGTTTCAATGCATTATGGCAGTAGTGGCAGTATTAGCACTGGTACTGACAGCACAGGCTGAAAACCAAGAGAAAGTGTCATGCTTGGGAAATAGCTAACCAAACACATCTGCAAAATGGGCTCCAAATACAGCAAGAACTAAGTTAACACAATACCTATTTTATCCATCTGGACAAAAGATCATGTGAATTTAGGGAAATACACAGCAGAATACACAGCAGGCAGGTTTTCCCTCACATAAGTGTGGAGTTGTTTAATTTTTAAATGTAACCAGGTATGTGCACTCAAGGAAAGTACATCCAGCAGGTGTGCTAATGTTGTATTCTCTGATCTGCTTCTTCCTGCAAAACTTTATAGCACCTTTTAACAGGGCTTGGGTGTTCAAATCCAGAAAAAAGCTGGAACTTACAGCCATTTCGGTCCAGTTTTCATGAGAACTCTTTTCCAGCAATATAGCAACTTCTAAGTAAAGGAAGAAATTATGTGCCAGAATTAATGATTTTTTGCAGTTTATCTGTGTTACTCCTGGTATAAGTTGTGGAAAATAATGACCACTAAATGTTACAACTGTATTTTGACATTGAATGTCTATTTTCCACAAGAAATCTGATACTGAGCATCACAAAAAATATTGTGATTAAATATTACATCATATAATTAACAAATATTACTGTACAAACAAACTGCAGTCTATATGCAGTGCTTGTGCAGTATTTTGTTTATGTTCCTAACTGCCTGTTTTGCATTTCATTAATGCCTAAGACATTATGAATCCAATATTTTATGGAGTTTAAAAGCAGAATCAGTATTATGATCTAAAGGACTAAAACATTCAGCTAACTAAAGATACTGGTAGCCTAGACAAAGATAATTCATATCAGTGAGAAATGTAAAATAATGCTGTGTAAGCAATTGCTGTACAGCAGTTTTTCAAGTGCCAGTTCATGACCAAGTTGGTCTGCACACAGTAGTCAGTGTCTGAGAGCAGAAGTGGATATAAAAGAATCTCATTTAAAATGTGGCTTATCTTAAGGGAAAAGTTCAAAACAGAATGTTCTCAGGCATTGTTACCACTTTTACAATGTTTTCAACGTAGCAAACACTTCATTTTGTTCTCTTGCTGAACAGGCCACCGTTTGGTAGTTGTTTTTCTCTCTTGATCTGTAACATGCCTGATTTCCTCTTTGCACTGCTACTCCCATTTCCCCAATTCCCCAATCATTTAGGTTTTGGCTCCTGAGCCCAGTCTTGCTGTTTAAGTTTGCCAGTTAATTCTCTCACTTGGCAACACTTGTGATACAAAGCACACTCAGACGACCCCTCGGACACTGAGTAGCTGCCAGACAGCAATAGCGTTCCACCATTACCAAGCAAGACTGTTTCAAATTGAATAGCTAGCATTCAATTTTTCTTGGTAACTAACTAAAAACTTGCAATAATAATATTAAAAGTTCAGTAAAAAGCTATTAATTATTTAAAATGTAATATGAACACGGGTTCCTGAGATTTTGCATTTAAATGATTCCTTGATGTTACTTTAATTAAGTCAGGCTTTTCTACACAGAAATACAAGTTTGGGAGGAAAAAAAACCAACCAAAAGACCCAAAACAAATACAAAAACTCCTCAACATAACAGAGTAGAAGTAATGAAAAAATTAAATAACTTCCTGCATGCTTTTAGAAACCTCTTCCTAATGTCTTTCTGCAAACAAGAAATTAAGTTAGCCAAAATCAAGTAAAAAATACTGTCCTGGAGCCACAGGAAATGCGAGTTCTTTGTGTCATTGTTGCTAGGCCTCTGCATTTCTTCTAGAGTCAAGTCAGAGGTTAAGAAGAATGACTTCCAGTGTGTCTGTTTTTCACAAACCAAATTAACCACGGTTGCAAGTCAGATTAGAAGGAGTCTAATTATGGACTGCTGGAAACCTTCAAGACCGATTTTACCTTATATCCACTTCTGCATGAGAATATCTTACTTTTGTTTGTCTGTTTTGATTAGAAGGAATTTTTTCTCTATACGTCTTTCCAACAACCACCGCCACACCCCAAAGAGGGACTTCATTTTTTGTCCACTCTGAAAATTTTATTTTGATTTTTTTTTAAACTGATCTTACCTCCTTTAAAAGGAATTTACACAGGTGCAAATATTCATTAATTAGTACTGATAGCAGGTATGGTAGCAAGCGCCCTTCAATTAGCCCCCGGCGCCGTGTTTCGAAGGCACCGATAAACGCTGGAATCCCGGGATCGCCCGGCAGTCATTGCCGCAGGAAAGGGAATCGGTGGGATCGGCTGTTCCCGTGATGGCATCGCTCCGCCAAGCCCCCGGGGAGAGCGGCCG
>VZTZ01011577.1:282179-305628 GCA_013400955.1 Drymodes brunneopygia | reverse complement strand
CGGCGCATTCCCAAGACCTCTCGTCTCTTGGAACGTTTCTGACCGTGCTGGTGTTTAGTCTGGGGTCTCTTTGTGTCCCCTGGCTCCTGCAGACTCTCGGGGTGATATCCCCCTCATCCCCACCCCGCAGGGCCCGTGCCCTTCGTTCCATGTGGAGTCCTCCCCCGTTCCCGGCTGGCTCTCTACCCTCCAGGGCACAACCTGCGGCTCGCACCTTGCACACCGAGCTACCTGCACGGGGAGTGTTTGTCGGAACCCCCAGCGAGCGGGCTCTGCTCGAGCACCAACACACACAGAGCAAAAAGGGGACTTGTTAAGCATCACAATGTAACCAGCCGTTTACCACAACAACGGTAAACAAACACGTGGAACCACACCACGTGTAATTCCTGTCCGTCTCGGCAGGCCAGGGTTACATTTCTGGAAAAATATTAGAAATAAATCACAAGCTCCATCCAAATTAAGAAAAGCAGTGTAAAAATTAATCAAGTATGAAGGGCCAACAAAGGCTGCCCTGAAGTCTCCACTCATCCTCATGTGAAGAAATAATTTGATAGAACTACCTTCTTCCACCATTCCTCTTAAAACTACACGAATTGCTTTTACTTGGAGATATATGAGGGATATTTTACTGAAAGCAGCTGAAATGAGCCAGGAGAAGGGGAAGAAAACAGCCCTGCTGCACAGACTAGTGGGGGCACAACTGGCCTCAGCTTGCTGTGTGACTTCGAAGGATTCCGATGGTAAGGGTGCTCTGTGCCACCCGGGCACGGTGGGTCACCATTTCCCCGTGTACTCTCTTAGGGAGCCTGGGGTGCTGCGGCCCGCAGTGACGGAGCCGTGAGATGCTGGTCAGCCGTCCTGACGAGGGCTCTGATGTTGGCACCGCTGTCCCGCAGCCCTGCGGCAGGCTGGATGTCCGGCTGGGAACACGAGAGGGCAGCCTTGCCTGTGCCGGAGCGTCCTCCGAGGACAGCGCGCCCGTGTCCCCATGCGAGCCTCGGGCGGGCGGGGATGGCTGGGCCCCAGCGCCCTGCACCGGGGTCTGTCCTCATCGGGCACGGGAGAAGAAAGGCAGTGTGGAATTCAGCAGTCCTGTGTTTTGTTTAGGGACTGCAGCCCGTTTGTAGGGTGGGCGGGTATTTTTATTTGTTTTAATTGATCCTTGCGTTTTCAATGCTTAGCCTTGTCTTCCCATGCAGGGGGCAGATGACAGGGATTTAATGGATTCAACTTCTTGTGAGTTGTACAGTTCTTTTGTGTGCATATGAGTATGTTCCTCGGGGTTTTATTGCAAGGATTGACAATGCCTGCTATTTCTGCTTACACAGTTTATCTACTATATGTAGTTATATATAAACATAAACTACATTTATTCAAGTAGTTCAAGAAGTCTTTGAATTTTCTTTTGCATTAATTGAACATGTAGAGCTGCTGATTGATACCATTAAGTTCCCCATCTCCAAAATACACAGCTATACCCTGACTGAGGTTTCTGTTATGTTATTCCATTAGGAGGGATGTCTGGCCAGCTGCACTGCTCAGGAGAGATGCTGCTGGACTGCCAGGAAACAAGTAATTTGAAGTGAGACAGAAATAAAGAGCAGTGATGCCATCAACTCTTGGAACATATGCTGCCCTTGGGTAGAAGGAGATAGGTTTGTTCAGATTTTTTTAAAGGCTTCCTCTGCCAAGCACATCACCTCTGAAGATGCACTCTAAGGGGAAGCCCTACTTTGCAACTACTTTGAATGAGACACATTTCTGGTTTTGAAAATTTCTTTCCCACCTAAAGTCAAAATTACATGTTGTTGAACAGTGGTCCCTAGTCCCTCAAGTGAACTCCTAGAGAGCCAGGGGTCTGAATCCATCCTCATCAGAAGCCACATTGGCTAACCAGGCTATTCCTGCAGTTACCAAGTACCTGTCCATCATCCGAACAAAAACAAACAAACAAACCATGGACCCCGTGCCAGCAGTAAGCAGCACACTCATTGTGATGACTTCTTCCACAAAAAGTCCAGGGAAGTGCCACAAAAATCATGGGAGGGATGAACTATTTCTCCTGTGAAGAAAGAATGAGAGAACTGAGATTCTTCAGCATGGAGAGGAGGAGGCTCCAGGGAGACCTTAAAGCAGTTTTTCAGTACCTAAAGGGTACCTACTAGAAAGGTGGAAAGGAAATTTTTACATGGGCATGTCGAGACAGAACACAGGAATGGCTTCACACTGACAGAAGGCAAGGTTAGATTAGATATATGGGACATTTATGACAAAGTTCTAAAAGGATACTAGGATATTCTGAGTTGGAAGGGGACTGCAATGATTGAGTGTAGCTCCTGGCCTTGCATAGGACACCCCAAGAATCACACCACGTGCCTGAGAGCATTGTCCAAACACTTACTGAACTCTGTCAGGCTGGTGCTGGGCTCACTTGCCTGGGAAATCTGTTCCAGTGCCCAGCCACCCTCTGGGTGAAGACCCTTTTCCTGATATCCAACCTAAACCTCCCCTGACACAACTTCAGGCCATTCCCTCAGGTCCTGTCACTGGGCACCACAGAGAAGAGATCAGTGACTGTCCTTCCTCTTCTACTCATGAGGAAGTTACATTCCAGGTGCAAAATCTGGCGCTTTCCCTTGTTAAACTTCACACCATTGGTGATTGCCCAGACCTCTGAATTGACAAGGTCTCCCCGCAGGACCTCTGCCTTCCAGCGAGTCAATGGCTCCTTCCATTTTAGCATCACTAACAAACTTACTCAGTATCTCTTCAAATGTCAGGGTCATCTATGAAGATGTTGAAGAGCACAGGGCTAAGTATAGAGCCCTGTGGAACCCCACCAGTGACAGGTCACCAGTCTGATGTCACCCCATTCACTGTAGCCCTTTGTGCCTGACCCATGAGCCAGCTGCTCAACCATCACATGATGTGTTTATCCAGCTGTGGCCTGGACATTTTCTCCAGAAGAGTCCTGTGAGAGACAGTATTGAAAGCTTTTTGAAATTGAAATAGCTTCCCTTCATCAAGTAGGTGGTTAATGATGACCTTTGCATCACCCTGGGAGCCCCAGGATCCATCTCAGTGTAGGATGGGCTATCCCATCATTAGCTCTTGCCTCTGGATCTTAGAATCATTTAGAGCCATTATTTCAACCATTTCTTTTTTATTTTAGAACTGCATTATTTGTTAGTTTAAAGTCTGACTGCAAGAGTGTGACAGGTGCCCTGTAAGTCAGCCACAATGGTCTGCCCTTTAAAATTTTGTGAGGTGACAGCCCATATTTGCCATTCACAATGCTTCTTGTCTACCTCACTGGGAGAGCCAAATGCATCCAGATATTTCAGGCCAGTCTCTGCACCAACTTTTTGCCTGTTTGGTTTTAAAGCCAGGGTTTTTCCTCTCTACAGCCCCACTGGATTGGGGAGATGGTCCCAAGAACACTGTACCCAGTGGTGACATTGACAGGGCCAGCAGAACATCTCCTTTCTAAGCAAAAGGCTGTGGTGTGCCATTGGGAACAGGGGCCTTTTGGAGGAGACTATTACGAGCACCCCAGATTTTTTCTTTGGGGGGAAATTTTCAGCTGTAAATTTGGGGGGAAAACCCTTGCATTTAGATAACAGTTTATAGCACTGGTTAGGACATCCAACATGAGCTGTCCTTTCACCAGTTGTCTCCTATGGGTGGGTTTTCCATGATTTGCCTGTAAAGCCAAGAACCAGACTAAACTCGTGGCATTGATAAGTTCCTAGGTTGCAAGAGAGTGGACTCCACCCATCTGAATCAAGCCCTTGAAAAACATCCTTCTTAGATGGGTGCTGTGATGAAGAGAGGCATGAGTGGGACACGCAGGATGGCAGCCAGAACTCACAGGGTTCCAGTTTAACACAGGCACCTACTCAGAGCAGAAGTAAAACAAGCCAGTTGTTATGAATACATATCTCTATCTTCCTACCATTTTAACAGGAAAAAAAAGAAAATGTCAGGAGCTTTCAATAACTGGGCTTTTCACAGCAAGCTGGAGAAACACAGCAATCCTGATCTGGAGCAGATGAGAAGGTGTGAGTTTGTGGTTTTTCCTATGTTTGCTTCTAAACTCTGAGAATGCACTTCCCCTTCTCACAGGTTTTTGGGATTAGGTGATTCAGTAAAGGGCTCCACATTATCAGCTTGGTATCCGGAGCTGGGCAGGTGGGAGATTTGGGCAGCTGGGCTCAGCCACAGCACCACTGCAAACAGCTTTCCTTGACTTGGGCTGGAAGCAGATGTGTAAGCACCTCCAAGCAGAGCCCTGCTGCTTCTTAAAGGAACGAACTGCTGCGGTAAGAAGGGATGATGGGCTCTCAGATTAGGTCCGCTTTCTTTTCCTTTGAAAGAGAAAATTAATTTTAAAAAATTACAGCACCAGACAGAGAATGTCTCAAAACTTCATTGCTTTTTATTGCCCTTTTTCCAACCCAGCTCTGGCCTGGGAAGCCCAGCCCCTGGCCAGGCACATCTCTGCTCCTCAGTGATTTCTCAGAGGCGGTGGATAGCAAGTAAGGGAAAGAGGAAATTATAAGGCAACAGACATAGGAGAAACAAACATACAAATGCCGAACTACATCAGTGAGAAACACCAGTAATTACACACTCAAGAGAGGTATTGGTTGGTTGTTCCAGAGCTGAGCAAGCCCGGTGGTGTTCCAGAGATGGAGCGCGCCCTGCCGGACTTCCCGCTGCATTATTTACACGCACAGGTTCAGAGTCGGCAACTTCCCAAATACAGCCCCGCTACCACTATTAGTTCGGAAATTTCCATACGTTTCATACCCCAGATAATTCCTACACATGCTCGAGGGAAGGGTCTTCACCTGGTCAGGGCTTTTTTGCTCTACAGGCGTGATTTTAAGTATTATAATGCACATAGTTCAGCTATAGGATACATAGCCCTGGAGTGTATTGCCCAGTTATCAATGTACACAACAGACATACATCAACATTCTGATTTACTGCACCCTCCAAGGTTGTCGGTTCCCGGATGTCCTGAGCTAGGCGATGCTAGCCGCTCCCTGTTCCACTGATTCGGTCTCCTTTCCTGTTGATTAGGCTTGAAAGTGCACAAAGATCTTACACCAACGCACATCCTGACTTAAGGCAGTCTTGACACGTTCCACATTCTGCGGCAGGAGGGCAGGTGCGCCCTCCGCCCGGAGCGGAGCAGTGCGGGGGCAGAGCCGCCGGCACGATCCCTCGTCCGGGATGCCCGCTGGGAACGCGCAGTCGGAGGCAGCAGCCGAAGCGGGGCCGGGCCGCCAGGGCGCTGCTCCGGGGCCGCGGTTCGGGTTCGGGCTCGGGTTCGGGTTCGGGGTGCCCCGCAGCGGGGAGCCCCTGCCCACACCCCGGGTGTCGTGTGCGATCGCACCAGCTGCAATCACAGGTGAGGCTGCGCTGTCCTGCCATGTGCTCTCTGAGGCCCCTTCCAACCCCAGGCATTCTGTGGCTAAGGATTGTACATATGTAATTTGCTTAATCACAGACCCCAGTAATCCAGGTTCTAAAAACGAAGTACGAAAGTTAAAAAAAATAAATTCCAACACCACAGTGTTGAAAGAAAACAGTAATTTCATAATGATGGCTTTTGATAGAGATACAGGCACAAAACAGCCGCTGGGCTGGAGTGCAGCTTTATGGTGTTACAGCAGCTTTGAGCACGGTGATGTTGTTAAAATGCATCACCATTGTGCCATCTGTGGAACTCTGCCCCGCTGTGAATTTTGTTCCCCTGATACTGACTGCTTCTGTTGGGTGAGGTGAGTTTCAAAAGGACCCAAATGATTAGCATTTGGCCTTCAATTTCGCTTAACTGCCGTGAATTTAATTCTCTGCCCCATCCATGCACCTCCTGCTCCTTCCCCGTGTCTGATAGAGGGAATTCTTCAGAACACAGGATATATCGATAAAGGTAGGATAAACACCTATACACGACTCAAATAAAACAGTCAAGGGAGTTCATGAGAGCTGCTGGAAAGAAATAGAAGATCCATTATGTCAAAACAAAGTATATTGCTCAGGAGCCACCCCTCTGTGAAGATGAAGGCTGAGTTCTTTGAACCACATAATTTTGTCATTTTCTGAAGTTGCTCCTCTCATGCCAAGGTGTCTATTGGAATAAGCTTTGACCATGTCAGAAAGCAGTGAATAAGTACATTTTCTCAGCCACTGCCTGTGAAGGCTTGGCCCAGAGCCACACAGTCTAAAAGTCACTTCATATTTTTAAACAAGATTTTGAGAAGGCCTGCAGCCAGCCAGGAGCAGAAAGAAGACAGGCAGAGTGAGGAGATAAACTGGGGAGGATCAGAGGCAGCAGCAAGAGAAAGAACATGGCATAAAAGCAAACACACCTGCAAAAAGGCTCTGCTGCTGCCTGTGTTTTTTAGTGAGGAGTGAGGGGGCAGGAGGTAAGTAGGGAGGAGGAAATATGAGCTCTCACCTCCAGGGAGGGATGTGCTGGCATACTCTAGTGGAAAGACCAGTTACAGTGTGGACGAGAAGGAGCATAATTAATGAGGTTTCCAGGGCTGTATGCACTTTGCTGCACTGTACAGCCAGTTGCAGTCCCCCCGCTGTTAAAGCCTGAGGAATACTCTTCATCCACCTGCGCCTCCCCTTTCATTATAAAAGGTTCCCAAATCAAATTGCAGGCAAAGGCTGTAGTCCCCTTGGCACACTGCTGCTAGTACCAGGGGCACTGCTGCTGCCATGCCTGCCTTCATGTAGCAAGTGCTGGTGGATGGCAAGGTGCAGAACGGAGGATGAAAGGCTCCCTAAAGCTGCTTCTTAGCAAGAATTAGCTGCTGCCCTCTTAATAAGCTCAATACCTTCTAATCCTGCTCTTGCACTGCGGCCTGGCTTGTCCTCCTCACCTATGGCAGGCATACGCTCTGGAGGCACTGTCGTCTGCCACAAACAGCTCGTAGTCCCCAAAAGGCATGGTTCTATGAAGCCCCTGCCTTTTGGCAGGAAAGTGGCCCGGACTCCGGGCAGGTGGCTGCAAATGCCCAGCTCATGGCACTGTGTCTTCGTCAGTCTGCCTGTCTGGGGCAGAGCGGTGGATTACCTGCCTGTGATCAGTGCCTCGAAGGATTACTGTAGTGCCAAACATAGCCCATGACCTGCCATTTTTACGCTCTGGCTAACACTGAACAGGGCTGCAGGCATCTGAAGCTTGTCCGAGGGGGAAGCTCTTGTGCACACAGAGACTGTAGCCTGGGCACAGCAGAGCTGGAGGCTGTGGTACCGAGAGTGTGCGGAAAAATTCACATCATCAGAGGTTTATGTCCTAAAGGAGACAGAGGAGTCTTGTAACTTTATTCATGAACAAAGGGAGAGGCCATGGGGCATTTCCCCATGGGGTCTCTCAGATTGTTAGAGGATGCAGACTCCTTTTTTTCCTATTTCCCAGGTGCATCACTCCCTTCCCTTCCCCATTGGCTGAGGTACTTGCGAAGTACAGACTTCCAGATCCACCTACTCTATGTCCCCCTTAATACGCAACCCCTTTTTTGTATATTAAATGATATTCATATTCTATTAAGTCTTTGTTTTCCTTCTCTAAGTTCAGGAATCCAGCACAACATTGGCTGAGCAGCAGTCCATGTCAATTAGTAATATTTTCTGAAACTGATAATTTCTCTCATTACTTCTTTATCTAAAAGTCCCTGGCCCATGTCTACAAGTAGATTCACACAGTCTGTTTGTAAAGACACATTCATCTTATTCCTTTCAACAGCAACCCTGGTCCTCCTTTTGGGAGTTGTAGGTGGTATGAAAGCCTGAGGAACAGCTGGTGACAGTCCTCACCTTCCTCTCTAGGACAGCCAGCTACGTCTATAGTGGAACATCATCATCCATTTCTAGTAAAAAAGGAGATGCAGGCGGTCCTGTTCCACTTCCCCATGGTGTCTACCTGCTTTCTGGGGGAGAATGAGCCATGCTGCAACTAGCTGGAGGCTTCCCATGCCCATGGTGGCCACCCTGATCAGTGAAGAAGCTCCACAGTGCGCTCCTCTAGGTGTAGCTGTTGCCAGAGGCATACAATGAAACCAGACTGTCATAGTACTCAAGAAAGCATCTGTGCACTGTGTACACCTTCCTTCACAGGAACAGGTGACTGCTGCTATTGTGATTTGGATGTGCTTGGCTTGAAAAGCCTGTCATTTGCTGGCCAGTTGGTCAAATGGGTAGCTTTCTGATCACTGACAAGCATTTATAATTAATAGCATTTTTTACTGAGCCCTCCTGGGGGCATGTCCTCTTTAGAAGTAGTTACACTTTTGCTGAGGCAGGTAGAATTTTACTAAAGTTGTTGGGAACATTTGAAGTACTTTGTAAAAGATTTGAAGAGCAGACAGAAGGCAGAGCGAGGGAGGTGGCAAATTTGCAAGCATTTTTGCTGGTTTTGCTGTGACCAGCACTGTCTCAGGGCTTCTGCCACATCCCCACAAGCACTGTGCAGAAAAGGACACCATGGGATGGCTGCAGGGGCACACCTGCCATTAGAAGAGCCTGAATGTATGTTGGTCTGTGTGCCCAGGGTTGTGGGGATGTGCCACCTGCCAGCTGTGCCCTCTTGGAGGACAAGTGGGTAAACAACACGTGGCACTATGCTCTGCTAATGTCACTAACAGAAGGAAGTTTTAATTTAAAAATGTCATGTACTGAAAGCACTAGTCACTTTAGGGCGCTCTTGGTTTTCATTTGAAAAGTGCAGTGAAGTCCTGCAGAAACCAATGTCAGTCTCCCCATGTTACTGGAGCCAGTGTGGAGTGCCTAACTTCCTCATGTCTTCTCAAAGTGAGCACATCAAATAAATCATAGTGTTTAAACTATAAGACAAAACACATTCTAAAGCAAAGCTTTAGGTTTTTAAAATCTGAATCTTATCTATCTATTCTATCTCTGAGTGACATGTAGACAGATTGCACTTATGGGTTTGCTGCCTGTGCCAATGAGAGACCCTGCCACAAGAAATTCCACTTAAATGCTTAATGAGAGCTTGAAGAACGAACTAAAACACACCAGGGATAAGTCCTTTTGGTCCCTGTTCAAATCATTTTAGGGTGACATAGTTAAAAATACTTGATTGTGATTATCTGCTCTCCATTCTGCTTGTAGTGCAAGTAAGTGGGGGGACAGAGCCAAGTGCAGTTGAAATTCCAGCATAACATTTTATATTGGAGTCAGACCCCTGATTTACCAAGCACTATACCGACACAGATAGAGGAACTGTAGGGTGGAGATGCAAGCAGGTAGCAACACATCCGTGTCTTGTTGCTAGCATCAGGGACAAAGCAAGGGTGTCAACGTTTAAAATAGCAGCAGAGCTACATGGCCATTGGTTGGTCCTGTAATAGGCAGGACAGAGATTGGAAGCTGTTGTCCATTTGCCTACCTTCACTGAAATTACTGGGACAAGCCAGAGATGCAGAATGCACACAGCTTCCATTTTCTTTCCTTGAGGACTGTTTAAACTGTGAGACACACAAATATGATGTCTAGCTTGAAAAGGAATGGAGAGAGAGAGAGAGAGAGAGAGAGATGGAAAGATGGGGAACTTTGTCCCAGATGGAAGAAACAAGAGTCAGAGCACAACCATGCCTGTGGGACACCTCACGTTCCAGGAGAGCTGGAAGAGGAGAGAAGTACCATGGAGGCAAGGTCTGGGTGGAGGAGAGGTGTAGATTATATATGGAACTCAAGGCTGAGGCCAAGGGCTTGGTTTTGGAAAATCACAGAGAGCAGCAGAGAACTGAATGGAGGCACAGCTGGGCAATGTCTGGGTGAGTGAAGAGAAGGGGTGTAAGGTAAACAGGTAGAAGGGAAGTGGCTGAGCATGTGGACAGCAGAAGCACAGGGTGAGTTTCATGTGTGCCATGATCAACTGTCTGTTCAAAGAACAGAAAAAAATAGGACTTCAGTGATTGAGGTGAGGTAAAAAAGGTGATTCAGGGATGTTATCCTCAAGGACAAAAAGAGAGTTATAAAAGGGTTGAAAGTCACATTTCTGCACTTCTGTGAAGGCAGTGTTGCATATATTTGTGTGACCACTTCAGGGAGCAGTAATAGATGAAGGATTTGACCCTTTAACTTCTCAGATCTTGCAGAGAATTCTGGCAGCACAGCAAAAGAAGATTCACAGCAGGAAAAAAACCCACAGCACTTTTTGGGCTTGATGAGCCATAACTGTCCTTAAGCACAAGAAGCTGGGGAGCATGAAAGGGTGTTCTAATCCTGTCCTACACTTACCGTAACTGAAACTCAGAGGCAGATCACCTTTGCCCCAAAGGCTAATTTTCTGCTACCTCCTGGAGAGCAATAACCTCTGGTGCATCACCTTGGGTTGCAGTCTGATAAGCCAGCAGGAAGAGGCAAGGACAGGAGCTGGGGGAGGTCAGGTGCTGTCAATGCCAGTGCTTTGGGCACCCTCTCCTAACCCTGGGCTGGGCCAGTCGGGAGGTGAGCTTCTGATCTGTTCACACTTCTGGCAGCACTCATAGGCTGGCTGTGTTCAGTACAGAAATCATGCGACTGTGTGCACCACAGGCTGTGGCGGGGACAAACGCTGACACAAGTCAGCCCTGCCTTGGAGGAGTGGGGATGTGGGGCACATCTGTCAGAAGGTCATCAAACTGGCAATATTCCCTTAGGCAAAGCTCACAGGAATCCTGGCTCATTGTGAGCCCACCCTCAGGACAGGCTCAGCAGGCAGAGGGAGCACTGAGAGAACAGGTCTCAGGAAGAGCCACTGGGAAGCACACCACCCAGCTGCAGCACCAGATCTCATCTCAGAACAAGGCTTTCCAGAGCTGGAGCTGGCCCAAGAGGTGCCTTTGAAGACTGGAGACTTCATTGTACTGGGATTATTTTTGTGGTGAAAGATTTCATGTCGTGGGCTCTAAGGAGATGAACTGCCCTTTGCTGATTTGTTAAAAAACCTAGATTAGCTATAAAAGAGAGCAATTTGTTCTTACAGGAAAAACTAGAGGAGAAAAAAATGCTGCCTTATCCTTCCAGAGAGCTGCACTCAGTCTCCAGTTGGGACCGTGAGAGAGCACACCATTGCTGGGGAGCTTCCAAAGCCAGGGATGCTGTGCATCCATGCATGCTGTGGGAAGCAGTTTTACATTGTCAGGGCATTAAAGGGCATTAAACTACATTCCCTAATGAGCTCTGAGCTGCTGGTGAGCTCCAGCAGCCCAAGCTATCCCCATTTTCTAGTAGCTTACTCAAACAGTCAAGCATGGCCTGTTTGGTCTCCTGATCTTCATGCATAGGGGTAAGAACAGGCCCAGTGCCCCACAGGAATAAATACGGCTCAAGACACACAGAGCTGAGCTGAGCTGAGTTATTTACAGAGGATATGGCAGAGCCAGTGTGCTGCTGAACAGCCGCAGTGTTTCTCTCAGCTGAGGTCTGTGAGGGAAGCTGTGGACAGCCTAAAACCTCCACAGCTGGCATGTGTAACCATGCCCTTCTGGCTCTGCTTGGGGGAAGGGGACATGGAAAATTTTCTCATCAGCATGGGTCTGAGCAGAGAAATTGCTCCTGCTGACAGCCGCCAGTGAAAATCAGTTGCTGGCTTCTTTATAGTGTTGCTTAATAGAAGGCACAATGAGTTTCAGTGAATATGCATTTCCTGTGATGCTATTTTCGTGTCAAAATTACTCTATCAGCAGCCGGTTTAAAATGGGGTTATGATGGAGCACCGATCTTATTAGCTAATTGTGCTTGCTAGTCTGTGGCTCTGTATTTCACAGCCACATTACAATGGTTGGCTGATGGGCTCTGCAGCCAGGATACTTTTAATTCCCCCTGGATTTCATTATTGTGACTGCAAAGGAAGGAACAGAATAGCAGATGAAGCTATTGCTGCTTAGGCTTATGATGCTGCCTATGCCTTGTACTGAGCTGTGCCCTTAGGCTGAACGATTTGGCAGGACTCATCTGGAAGAGTGAAAACAACAATTTTGTATTTGCCTAGGTTTTGTGATACAAAAAAAATTAATCCTTTGACTCAGGAGCAGTTGCCCTTTTTTTTCTAAAGAGTAGGCTATTTATTTCAGTGTGAAGTGTTAATAATTTTTAATAGCTTTCACCTGTGCAAGCACACCATCGGTATATCTGGACATATGTGACATACTCAGTACCCTGTGCCTGATGTGTTACTACTATCAAAATGAAGTGCTGTGTCCTGGCCTGCAGCACTGCGTCATTTCTCACCAGACCTTCTTAACATTTTTAATATCAGAACAGGCAGCAAGGACAGTTTTTTCCCTTTGCAAAAGTAAGACAGTCAAGAGAGGTTCTCTCCAAAAGCTCCATCTGCTGCAAATCCAACGATGCTCAGACAGTGAGGGCTCATTTGTCTTCATATGACTTTTCCAAACACCTCCATGTAAATGCTTAATTCTAGACAAAGCAANTTTTTTTTTTTTTTACATTTCCAGCAGCAGTTGTGTTCATTACAGCAGCTGTAATTGGTAAAGGCAAGGACAAATACTCAGCCTGCAAAGAAACACTCCACTGCCATCCCTCCAGTAAGCATGGCATAGAAAATGCTGTTGGATCCCCTCTGAGCTTTCCAGCAGCCTACTTCTGAGGAGGGTCTGTGAGTTCCAGCACCTCATTTACTACTTACTGCCCTTTCCAGATTAGCTTTTCCACTGTCTTTTCCCTACCTATTGCTGCTGTAGCCTGATCCCTCCAGAAAGGTTAGCTGGAAAACATCTGGGGGTGGGCAGAGCTACGAGGTGCAAATACAAGGCTGCTCCACAGCAGCCTGGATAACAAACAAGGCTTTGCCATTGCTGGGACTTAACCCAATTGATGTCCTGCCTCTGGCTTGGAGGTCATCAGTCCATTCGTCCTTCCCCGCACTTTCTTCACTGTGTCATGGCTGGAGCCCTTCTGCAGCCCAACCCCAGGTTGTGGTCACATATCAAATGTTCAGCCTATTTCAAGCAAGAGTTCATTTGCCGCCATAGCTCAAAACCTCAGTGTGTGCTTTTTACTTGCCTTGATATGTGCTATTCTTAAAGTAAGTTCAGATGGTGATTATGGAAAGGTGGGGGGCCCTGGCCCATGAACACAATAAAGTGAACAGAAATTCAGGCTTGTGTATAGTTCTCCTACACTCTTTATTTAAGCTTTGATTCCTTATTATTTCTTTAAGAAGCTTAATAGCTTTTCAAGCTGTTCATCTTCTGGGAAATTCAGACCTGCAAGCGCTTATGCTGTTTTTTTGGGGGAGCAAATTACATTTTTATAAAGCTGTCAAGCTTCATCTTCATCATAAACAGCATGAACTTCATGTGCTCTTCTGGCAGGCTGGTCTTCTACTGCAAATCAATACCAACCGTTCTGAGGTTTTCTTGTCCCATATGTTTTATGTTGTCCCATAATGCACAGATCCAACACCACAGCTTTCAAAGGCCAGCTGTGATGCTCCTTGTCTGGAGGCAGTAGGGCATCTGTGCCCATAAGAAGGAAGAACTCCTCTGCAGTCCTCCTACCCAACCTTTCAGAACAGGCAGCTAACTTATGCTTTGAAATCCCTTTACTTCATTCAGCAGTGTTCAACATTAGGTACTAAAGTTAGGTTTGTTGTTTTTACTACGGGCAGTGGAATTTTGAGAGATTTGAAAGAGACCCAGCACACCTTCCAACAAGTGGATTTTTCTTCTTGCAGAAAGCAGACACCGTGAACTACCAAGACCCACTAAAGGATTGGAGGGGATTTTCTAGTGGAGGATTGAATTTTCAGATTTTTAAACTATCAGAAGAGGAAAAGAGTCTGAGGTGTTCATGTCTGTATCATTTCCCTTGCATAGGGTGTAACTTCCACCCAATTCATTGCCTCTTGCAGCTGCAGAGGCATTTTTAGATCCCAATTTCAACCTAGCCTTATCTGCCCCTATTGCATCCATCGGTCCTCCTGCAGTATCTGAGTACTGACTGATCTTTAATGTACTCAGTCTTCATGGCATCCCCATCTTGGAGGAAAGGGAGGCACACAGACAGCAAGTGACAAGTCCCAGGCTACACAGGAGGTCTTTGGTATGTTGGCCCCAGGGAGGTGTCCAAATCTTTTAGCCATCCCTCTCCTACTGGAAGCAAAGATAGGGGCAGGCCCTGCAATCAGGAGGAGTGGACAGACCACCCTGCTCCATCTGGCATTGCCAATGCCTAGCAAATCTTTTTTGTCCAAGGTTTGTATTCAGGACTTAATATTTAAAACTAGAATACAAGTAAGAGCTATCAGAAAAGTAATTAAAAACAGGAGATACCACTCTTTCTGGGACTGTGGCAGACTTTTTTCTTTTCTAGGGCACAGGATTCAGGTCTGTGATTTCTTCTTCAGAGGACTGCAGTGTGAAATATCTGCTCACCCATTTGTCTCCCACTTGATTACTGTCAGCTGAGGTAGTGAGATACAACAATTCAGCAGCTTCTGTCACAGGCTTTATTTCTAACTTTGACTGCTCTGGGAAGGGTCTCAGAAAATCTGCTCTGGTGCTGGATTTTCTCCCACTTTATTTTTAGTGTATCTAAGGTAAACAAGAATAAGCACTAAATGAAGATTATGGCAGTAGGTGTCAGAAAAACAGCCTTTTTAGGTTTTCTGTGTGCGGGAGTGCAAGCTCCATCCATTTCACACATTCATCATTTAAATAGTAATTAGAAATTCTAAATAATCGCTCCCTGGACACTAGCTAATCTCCATTAAACATCAAAGTACCAGTGACTAAAACTGGGTCAGTGGCCTGCGGTGGAGGGAAGGAGCCATGCCAGATTCCAGCAGCCTGGGGTCTGGGCTCCCTGGCTCTTAGAAGGAACCCCTTTGCTGCACACAAAATGCTGCATACAGAGGGTCCCACCCTCTACACACAGCAGGAGAGCTCCTTCAGGGGCCAAGGACACATGCTGTGTTGCTAGCAGGGAGACTGGTCCTTCATTCCCAGTGGGACAGCAGGGCTTTACAGGGAGTGGGATCTGAGAAGCCGTCTGCCTGTGCTGTTCTGCAATTGCCAATGCCAGGGACTGGGTCCTAAGGCTAAGTGGTCAGAGGTACTTGCCCTACTGCAAGCAGAATGTCTTGGTAGTGGGGACTGCTGTGTGGTTCAAAGAAAAATCCTGCTTCTGCAACTCCAGTCCTCTGTCTCTGGGTCCCTGCTAATGGCAGGACAGCAGGGTTTTCTTCCACACTCCACCACAGTAACCTGAAATTTTCCTTCCAAGTTCCATGTCCCATTCAGTTCTCTCTGCATATGCTTCTCTCACTAGCCTTCTGGAGCCCCCCTTTAGGTGCTTGGGCTTTTTTTCTCCTGGAAGTCATGAAACTCTTGGTTCAGAGCATTGATCTCTGCCATGTGACAGTGCTTCAGCCCCTCACTGCTAGAGAGGAAAAAGAAAGCTGAAGAGCTCCTGTTTTGCAGTTCTGACACAGGCAAAATACAGTGGAAACCAGACAGGGTTTTTACAACCTGTATGTTTCATGACTCCTGCCCCTAACACCTCTACTGATGAAGGACATCTCTGGAGCCTCTTTTGCTCCGTGCAACTAAACCCATCTAGCCATGCAGCTTCACTGTTAATAAACCATGAAATAGGCACTCTGAGCCAAGGGCACGTACCTTCAGCGGGACTGTAAAACACAGACATGCAGCAGAACACTTTTTGTGCACAGAGGTCCTGCCCAATGGGCTGTCTGGTCCTTTTCCTCCTGATGGTATGGACTCATTGGCCACAACAGCATCAGTCTCTGTTTCAGAAGCAGCAGTAGTTTCCAGACAAGGTAAACCATCTTATGCAAATACAGTGCTGAAGTAGTTTGCAGTAAAGAGTAATAGAAGCAGAAGATATGGTTCAGCTTGGCTTATTACTGCATTAGTGTATTAGTGTAAAAAAAAAAGGCAGCAAAAAGAGAAATATGCTGTGCCTATGGGATAGAGAGGAGGGGGGAAGAAATCTTGTGACTGTATGTGCCTCTGTTATTGCTTCTACTCACCATCCATCTTTAGACAACCAAGCTTGTTAGAACAGCTGTGCAGAGTGGGGAGCGTGTACAGGTCCTTGAAGAACAAGGAAGTGGTGCCAAAAGAGGTGCTGTGCTGGGACATGCAGCTTGCATGGCTCATAATGCATAAGAAGATCTCCTTCATACCTCCCTACTGTTCATTGTCCCACAGATCTCCTGATAAGGCAAAGCACATCTTATTAAGCCAGTAAGCTTCAGACAGCCTTATGAGCCCTGAGAGTCCTGCTCCCTGGGTATGAGCAAGGACTCTCTTCTGCACGTGTGACCACAACCTCCCCTTCCATAGTGAAGAACTTTCTGACTGCTTCTGTATGTGACTGACCTTCAGCACACCCTGTAGCCTATCAGAGAGGATGAGGAACGTGTTTATGGGGGAAACTGTTAGCCTAAAGGGGCAGTTTCCAACCCTCTGGAGAGAAGCTGAGGAGCAGATGTGAGAGATCAGTGAGAGAGAGGAACACTGAGGATCAGTGAGAAGAAAGACAGCAAAAATATCCTACCTTTGCTCTACCAAACCCCGTTCATGTGCCCATCTCAGAAAAGATTAGAATCAGAATGCTTTTCTTGGCACCAGGACAGTATGTCCAGCGTCACTGCAGATAATCAGCTAAAGAGCAGGCACACAGCAAAGTAAAACTTCAGCAAAAATTTGGCTTGCTTCTCAGGAACATGAGATTGTACTGCTAAGAAGAGCATGGCTTACACACATCATATGAAAGATACACAAATGTCTTTCTTACTTAAAAGGAAAACTTTATTTTGATACATTAAAAAATCTATACATTTCTTAGACTAAAATACAGTTTTGCATCAGTATCCTGGCACAACGTCAGTTGACACAGAAAATCTAAGATTAGATCAGCACTGTTAATTTCTTTTCTCTTCCTGCATTCACAGCTTGCAGTATAAAATATTTTAAGTTCTCAAGACAACAATAAACAGTGTCACATTTACTTTTCCCATTCTCAAAGGAGGTGGCATTCCATTGGAAAAAGAAGCACTTGTTAGTTGATCTTGATTCAATGTAAATCACTAAGCCAGTCCAGGGGTTTGATTGCCCTGTTAGAAGTATGAGTGAAGGAGGATGAAAAATTCGTTTCCAGATGAAGCTTTGATGGACTATGACAACGCAAGTACTGTCAAGCCTTTAAAATCTGTTCAGAAGATTTTCATTTTTCCTTAGGGTAGTTTCTGTAGTCAGCAACACAATCCATTATATAGAAATAATTCTTTTCTATACGTATAGGATTCCACCTTCATTTTGCTCTGAAGAGCTCCAGAGTAAAACAAAAGCAGGACATGGGAGATGTTGCTGTGAAATGTCTGAATTGGAATGTGAATTTTCTTAACTACTGTGAAGATCCTGTGGAATATTTTCTATCTGCTCTCCATGGCTCCACCTAACTTCTGGCAGCTGCTTTCTGGCCTACATTAGAAACAAAACCACCTTTCTGTTTTCTCTTCCCTCACTCTCCTAGGAGAGACCATGAAATTGTCTGTGGCGCTGTTTTTCAAATGAGAGATATTCTCCCATTTCAGTTGGAGCAGCAGAGAGGGACCCAACTGATACTAACACAGAGGACACATGATATTTGAGAGTTAACAACATGATTATAGCAGGAACTCCAGTCAGTGCACAACTTCTGCTGGGTTTCATAAACAGTCACCTTCCTAATTTCACCAAACCTTTTTGAAATAAGCTGCCCCTATTCTCACTCAAGCCAGAGAGGAGAGGTGGTACACTTGAGGAACAGTAGCCACCTATGCTGCCAGCATAAAACAGGAACACGGTTAGGAATCTGCTTATAAAGCACATACCTAGAGAGGCCATAGCTGTCTTTAACATTACTGAAATTGGGCTGGTTCTGTCAAAGTCAGCTGGTACTTTTCCTCTGAATTCTTGCAACTTTGGTTCTAAGGGGAGTCCCACATTTCCGTAGAAAAGTACCAAATGCTTATAACACCAAATTCTGCTTATCACATTCAAATATGATGACTTGACCTCAGTGAGACAGGGGAGTAGAAACTGATGGGCATTTGCTGGTTTTCTGCTAGCTCCACCTTATGTCTGTCAAATGAATGCCAGATAGTTTAGCCGCCAAATAGATATTTTCAGATCAATTCATGCTACCAATTGTCCTTAGAAATATTTTCACAATCCTAGACTCTGAGGAGCTTTGGCTTGATTGTATCAGATTGCAAGACTCATCACAGCTCCATCCCAGACCAGAAATTTTGCCTTTTATACATGACCCACATCACAAGAGATAAGTTTCATCCCTTCTCTCATCTCTTTAAATAAAAAAGAATAAAATATCTTGAAAACAGTATTTGCTATGGAACACAAGAAATATAGATTTACTAGTCTCCATAATCTTGTTACATGATGGAAATAACAGTAGAGATGAAATAGTTGGAAGAGCATTTGAAAATTAAATATTTAAAGTAAACTTTCATCATCCCAACAAAGAAGCTGAGTGCAAGAAATGCTTCAAATAAGCCTGTTGAGTTTTGTGTTGGGAAACATGAGGGTTGTTTGTTTTATTTCTGTTCTTTTCACAAAGATGAAATAGAATTTCTGTGTTGATAATGTGACACAAGCTGTTCAAGAAACAATGGGTTAGTGATATTTAGATTTAGTAAACATTGTTTGCACAGGCCAAGCCATGATTTAAAAAACAGGAATGCTGTTAGGTATCTACTTATAAATCTTAAGACTGTTTCTTAAAACGACTGTGCCATATTCAATACAGCATGTAATATGCACTCTGAACTAAATGCTCACTAGATGGTGATGAGTATATGTCTGCTACATGCATTTTATTTTGACTCTATAACATACATTCATAGAATACATCATAACCACTCAGAGCAAACCACTAAAGTGCATGCCCTGAGGGCACATTAAGTATATTGTCTCCAACACTGGCTGCTCAATTGCCAGAACACTGACACAGAAAGGGCTCATTTTTGTTTTATATCCCCATTATGTGCTGAAAGAGTAAGAGCTAACATCCCCTGCTCCCTTCATGAAAGGGAGCACTGTGGAGCAGGCTGATTGCCTGCTGCAAAAAAAGCCCTTTCAGAAAGAAGTAACCGCCCTGAGAAGATGCTGTACAGAAATGCAGGGAGTAAGTCTTGGAGTAATTATTGGGTAAGTGGGCCTGTGTACTGGGTTAGGCTGGATGGAGTTAATTTTCTTTTCAGCAACCTCCAAGGTGCAGTGTTTTAGATCTGCAACCAAAACAGAGTTCATAACACAAAGCTTTACCTGCTGCTGAGCAGTGCTTGCACAGGGTCAAGGCCTTCTCTGTTTTCTACTCCACGACCCCAGCAGTCATTTGGGGTTGGGCAAAAGGATAAGAGGGCACACAGCCAGGACAGCTGACCTGAACAGACTGAAGAAATATTCCACACTATATAATGCAACACTCAGCAATAAAACTGGGGTGGGTGTGGTTCAGAAGCAGCTGCTGCTTGGAGATTGGCTGGGCCTTGGTCTGCTGGTAAATTATTGCCTTTGCTTTTTTTTCCCCCTTATTTGCTTAATGAACTGTGTTTATATCAAGGCTTTTGTTCTTTCACTGCTCTCTCCCATTCTGCTGCAGGGACTGAGCTAGCAACAGCGTAGCATTGTATGTGACAGCCATGGTCAACCCGTGGCAACACTTAACTGCATTTTCCACTGTTCGTTCTCCCTTCTAGGACACACTATCCCAACGCAGAAGGTCCTTAATTTACTATGCCAAGCAAAGGTCACATTTAGAAGCCTGTCCTGATTCTGGCAGCTGGGAGCTACTGGAAAGCTGAAGATGCAATTCTAAGCTGGCCATCCTATGTATTAAGTCTAGCTGTGGAGCAGCAGTGAAACTCTAGAACTGACTGGTTGCACTTCTAACCACGGTGATGGAAGAATACCACCAAAAGAAAAAAAAAATCCTTCCTCAGGACTTTACCTCAGTACCTACTCCCCCTATTATTCAGTCCAGGTGATACCTGAATCATTGCCTCAGGAAGGTGAAAGGGAATGTGGTAAGATCAAGGGACAAAGGGGAGCTGACACTCTGCCACTTGCCACTCCTTTACTCATAGAGCAATATGGAAATGACACCCAAAAGAACAACAAAAAAACAATTCTCCAGGGCTGGAAGAAGCAATAAAGACGGCACGGTGCTGTTCAACTTCCAAACAGAAAAAATAATGTGGAAAAAAAATTAACGATTTGAGGAATGGTACACTTTTTTTCATTTGAAACCTAGCTGGTCAGAGGCTATGATGCAGAAACCAAATGCTGGGAAAGCAGTAATCCCAATGATTGTTTCTAAATCCAAATTGTCCAGCCTAAATCTCCAGTCTTTGAGCACTACTCGATTCAATGGACTTTCTGAGGAGATGATTTCTCTGTTTCAGCTGTCTCGTCTGCTCTTCCTGCATTGTTATTCTCAGTGCAGCATCACTCTCTACTTAGTCTAGACTGCTTTCCACAAAGCAGACCATACACTGGCTTTAATAACCAACAGTCAAAAAAAGTATTTAATCCATCACAGTTGGCACACCCCAGCACCCCTACCGCCAAAATTTATGTATGGGATTTGCATGCCGAAATGTCTTCCCCCCCTCCACTATCCCCACTAGGAAAGGAAAGCAGTCTAAATTTGTCCTGAAAAGTTGTCTTTTCAGAATTCTGTCTTCTGCTTATCTATGTGCACAAGACAGAGCTGGAAGAATGCAGCTTGCAGTTCATTGCAAAAGAACTTCAAAGGACATTCAAAAGCCTTAAAGGGACACTGGAAAGCCTGTGTGGATGAAATGCCTTTTTTGGCAGGACTGAAAAGCTCTGCATGCTGGATATATACTCAAGAATGGTGCACACGTTTTTATTAAGAACTTCGTAATGATATAGATTTCTCACTTGAACATTACAACCACCCATAGAAAAGTGTTGCCTGTATCTTTTAAACACCATGTAAATAAACAAATTTATTTTTAAGACAGGATAAACTGCTATAAAAATGGTGCACAGTCAAGTCATACAAAAATACAAAATTTGTTACCAACTGCAGTCCTAGTTGCAATTACAGAGAACAGTTCCCACTCAGGACTTCCAGTGAGCAGAGAACACAAACTTGTAGAACCAGTCATGGCAGAAATTTTTTGTCAAAATGAACAGAATACAAGGCTTCTTTGTTTAAGCACTTCCAATAACTTCCAAATAAGATGAAAACTAGATTTTCTGGAAGCAGCTGGGTACTTGATAAGTCTTTTAGCCTTGAAAACCAGTTTCTAGGATTCATCTAAGCCAGTTTTTAAATTTGTGTTGCTAAACCCCTCTGATCTACACAAACATCGGTGCTGAGTACCACTGCTATCTTAGGCACATAGGCACTGGTACTGCAGGAATGTCTCCTCTCCACAAAAGTAAGGCTGCTCCAGTGTTTCTTCTGGGCAAGTCTGACCTCTAAATTGCACTGAGAGGCCTCACCTATGCTCCAGGTTGAATCCCTAGGCTGAGGCTCTAGTCCAGTCAGCACTTACACAGATGTGTTTGTTACAATTTCCATACTTAGAGAGCCCTCCTGATGCTAGTAGCGTTACAGATTTGGTTCATCTAAATGAGTGTGTAAGTGCTTGCAGGACTGGATAATTCTCTTTGCCTCCCCAGCAGCTATTCTTTCTAAATGTATCTTTATTTTTGTACCTTTCAAATAGTTTGGGATCTGTGATATGAAAAGTGTAAATTGTTTTAACTGGCTTACAGAAAAAGAAGTAACAAATTTAAGTTATCAAATGACTTCTGGAAGCAAAAGTGAAACATTTTACTATTGCCAAAAGATAAGAGCACTAGTTAACTAAATTATATTACACAATTTTTTAAACCTTCAGCAGCAATTTAAAAGTCTGATAGTCTGAAAGGAAGCACAGATAACTGCTTTACTTACTAAACCTTGATACACGAGTTGTGCATGTTTCTACCTAGACACACCTCTCTACTCCATCATAAAGCTTCTCTAGAAAGGCTCTTACTCTTTCATAAGATTTTCTGGAATGGAGTGATTGAACCATTGAGGCATCATTATTTGTAGACAGCTTGTATTTAGTGCAATAAGTTTAAAAATTCTGCTCGGAAATATTAACTTTACAATAACAAAAATAGTTTTCTTAAAAAATGTTAACAAAAGGAATATATAGCATAGACAGATCATTAATTCTTAGCAAATACAGTTAAGCATTTACCATTTCACTATGCTGAATAATTGAATATTAGAATTCATATCTGGTGAGCTTCCAGACTGAAAAGACATTTATGTATCTAATAATAATAATAATAATAACAATAAAACATGTTCTGTTGTCATTATTTAATAACTTCAGATAACTATCCTGACAGCTACACTTCCAAAGGAATTTTTCTCTGCCCTTTCTGGCTTTAGCCACCCACTACAGTATGTACAAATATGGTTCAAACAACAGGCAAGGAATGATCCCTTCTACCTCCCAGAGCTCTCTCATTAGATGAAATGAAGCATACAGTACTTTTTTATGTACAGTAGTGCAATTCATTTCTCTTCCCATCCTCAGCATCTTTGTATCTTGTCATGAATTAATCATGAGTATGGCTAAGATAGAGCTTTAACAATCTGTTATTTCACTTGCCCATATGGAAAATCCATACCCTTCAAAGGAACATTGCTGAAGTGTGAAGGAGGCTACTGAACTCAAGGGGAGGACAGAGGGCAATGGGTATGAAGAAGGGTAAGTAGGGTAAGCAGGAAGTTAATTGCATATAAAAATTATCTGTCCCCATTTTGTAGGTTCTGTTTAATAGGAGATGCAAGGGCTCCCACACACCTAAGTACCTGAGGAGTTGGTTATTGTGATATCTGATACTGGTAAACAAAACTGTGCCCTGCCAGGGCTGTGAAGTAAAATAACTGCTTACAAACACATTTGAACTGAATGAATTCTTGCTGAAACCACCTTGAAAAAATAAATTTGAAGCTTTTCTTGATTTTAAGGTTTATCTGTACATGTCACTGTCCCAAATTTAATGTGAATTTAAAAGAAATTAAACAAGCAAAACTCTCAGCAGATTAGCAGTGTCATGGGAAATCTGTCTCTAAACCCAGTCATGATTTCAGATTATCTTTACAATGATACTTCCTCCAGATTTTAAAATATCAAGCAGATAAGAATCAACATTTCCATGACCACAACAAATAATTTAAGAAATGGAACAATGATAAAGCTGCTTGTAAAAGCCACCCGTATGAAAAGAGTACATGTTTCACAAAAATAATCGTTAAAAAAAGTTTTAAATCCCTGTTCCTTTTCTCTGATTTTGGCTGTTTATTTATATATATATATATA
>VZTZ01011577.1:218249-282148 GCA_013400955.1 Drymodes brunneopygia | reverse complement strand
TGTATATATGTATATATATACTGTTTTGGAATGTCAATGGGTTCCAATATGGCTGGCTAGTTTCAAGATGAACTTGCTCCAGAGGCCTAGAAAACAAAGTCATACAGCACAGTCTTAGACAGATGCCAAAGGACAAAGAGAAACTGAGTCAAAGGGGTCACTGGAAGCCATAAAGAAAGAAGCGTGAAAAGGTGGGGTTTTTTGTTGTACCCTGATGCAAGAACAGAACGTCCTAAAGTATTTCCTCATCTCTGCTACTAATATCTACTTTAAATACAACTGCATTTAGGGCATTTCACTTTAAGAAATAACTGTCATTTCTAAAAAATATCTGCATTTCAAGGAAACTGAAGCAAAACAGTAAAGACCCTATTTTTAAAAGAAGAGAAAAAAGTAATATTGATCTAATTTTCAGACATGCAATCTGGGGACTATGGGCACTACTGTTACATAATAGACTTACGAATGATCCTATTCTAGATAAAACTGAGGCCCTCTATCAGTACTTTGGGGAAAGGTATCAGAAATTTAACTGCTGCGTCCCATCGTCATCAGGAAGTGAGATCCTAGTATTTCAAAATCAAATCAACTGGAGCTGAATGCCCAAAAATGGAAAACCACAAGGCCCAAATAGTTCCAAACAAGACAATCACATGAGCAGCAGAACTGGGAGTAATTCAGCAGGTGCCTTCCACTCTGAGCCCCAAGTGCCCAGCATCTTCTCCAGTCATCCTATAAGGACTTTCAGCCAGTACCAGGCTTAGAGCCTAGAAAAAAAATCCTCTAAGAATAAAACCACCCTTGATTTGCAAGTACTTGGTTTGTGCTTTTACAAGGGGTGGGGGTGAATAAAGTTTTTTAACATCCAAGCTTTAGGCAGCCAAGTACAAAAGTGTAAGCAGCAGTCTGTGCCAGCTCTGGCAACAGTGTAAGTGGAAAACCGCTTAAGGTAAACCAATGATTTGAATTAGAATTTAACATAAAATTTTGAACTAAATTTTTTGTGCATATGACTAGAGAGTTTGCACACCCAATTCTCAATCATTTTCATTTGCATTTACATTTGCATTTATAGCCATTCGGTTGCTCTAAAAATCCCAATATTAGTGTCTGCTTGACCGGCTAGAATTACTCCCAGAAGAAAACAGTAAATGAGCATAGAAATTAGATTTTTATATGTATAAACACAGCAGCATTTAGGCATAAGCAAATCTAGAAATTGGTATGCCATAATGAAATAGCAAAACACGCAAAGCTACACATCTATCCAGTCTATAGCAGGAACGCATTCCAGCTTAGTCAAAAAATGCTCATGCAACGTGGCTTCACATACATTGTTGACTAAAGAAATCCTTCTATCAGCACACACTTATTTAGATTCCATTTGGTTAAAGAATTATCCCCATGGTACGGAAATGAGTATGACCCCAAACACTCTAAGAAAGTAATGATGGAAAAATATTCTATTTCACAAAGTCATAATGTACGATGACGAATCATACCTTGCCCAGCCTGGCTCTCCGTTATACGCTCTCTGTTCTCCACCTTCCAAACTTATCCTCCTATCTGTCATTTGTACCATGTACAGTGTTCTTATTCCAGGCTACTCAGACATGCAATGCCTTCCTAACAGGCACACCATTAAGTAAAACAGGCTGCAGAAGCATAAATGATGCATTGTTCACTGTCTGTGCATCTGACAGTGTGAGATGGAAAGAGCACACAAGAGACAAGCAACATAAGTAGTTGGCAATAAAACAAACAACTGGGAGAAATGTCATTTGAGCAGGTTGAAAGGAATCACTGTATCCAATTCCTTGGCACTGTGTAAGATAATTTGGTGAGGGCTTTAAATACCTAGTCTTGCTTTGCAACAATGGATGCACACAGTGGTGTTCTTCATTTCAGGCTTTTGCAGTGAATGTAAGATGAGCAAAAATTGTTCATCTCAGAGCTGAGAAGAGCCCAATGAATCTCAGAGACATCTTATTTTTAGACTATTTAGCAATTGGAGCTCTCTGCATATACCACATAGCATGCACCACTAATCTTAATGAAATGATACTGCATTTGTTTCACATGAGTCAGTTCCTTTCATCTTACTTTTACAGGAGATGGTCTCAGCTGTGACAAAAACTCTGCCATCCAGGTGATAGGCAAGCTCACAAACAGAAAAAGCAGAACATCTTGAGTGATACAGAGAACAAAAACTTCTCCTGAAGAAGTGCAGTCAGTAAAGAAAAAGAGGGAGAAGAAGTAAAAGTGAAACTCTTGGAGGACCGCCACCTCCTCATCTGCACCTACCATTGGTTTTAGCTCTCTGCCCTCAGCTCCACCTCCCCGGCCAGCTTCTTTCATAGATTTCCTACTATTTTCCACAAACTCCTGAAAAATAGCAATGAAATGACAAGTGCTTTCATAGAGCAGACTCCAAACATCAAATCTCAAGATAGAACTTCAAGATGTAACTACTCAAGATATCTAGGAAATTTGCATCTCCCACTTCTCTTGCTTAGACTTGATGACAAGGTATCAAAAAAGCCTGCCAAATAGCCACAAAGGTCTCCCTCACTTAATTCTGGATGACAGACAGATATTTGCCTTGTGTGATCTTACAACTTTCACAATTACCATGCAACGCTCTCCTTTATGAGGAAGAAGGTAAAAGGCTGGTTTCCAAAAAAAAAAAAAAGCCAAAAGCAAACAAAAAATAAACCACAATAATAAAACCTCCAAACAAACCAGAATCCCATTTATTGCCTTGTGCATAATGTTAGAACTCCATTAAACAAAGGGACTTGGAGATAATTACTTGCAAGGTTTGGCTGATTTCCCTAACTCTCCTCAATTCAACCTCTTACATTTTCACCAAATCACAATCTGCTTTTCATGAAGATTAGAAAATGTGCCATAAAATTTTAAGCACTTTTTTTTTCCTCTTAAAGGAAAGAATTCCATAGAAAATGTCAGCAAACTTTAGCTGTTGGGGTTTTGTGATACTGACTGCTGACTAAAGAAACGCACAATGCTTTTACGATTTATTAGTGCTTTCTTCTGAGAGAACTTGCTGCATTTTACTCTTACTTTCTGTTAAAAGCCAACTAATCAGTGGCCGATTTATCTATTATTTACTGTAGATTCCATAGGTGTTTGTAAAAAATTTAGCACTAAATTCTTGGTATGGTTTTCCCACAATAATAAAAAAAATATTATGCTAAGAAGATGAGAATTTTCCTCTAGCCTACACATGAGGGTACATTTTACAGAGACATATTCTACAGTTGCCACTTAAAAACACTGTCAAGAAATTTCCTACGCAACAAAAAAGGACTTGAGAAGCAGAATTTTTATGTCTTGGTTTCTAGTTAGAGTGAACAGAGGAACATGGAAAAAAAGAGGACAAAATAAATTTGCCTGGCAAAAGCCTTGACAAAGCATGCAGGCTTCATGATAGAACATAAAGCCTGGTGTTTCTTTGTGTGATAAACAGAGTCAAATTCTGGTTGATGTCTATACAAAAACTCAACTATGGTCACTATCTATGCACGAGGTAGAATACTCTGATATTTTTTCTCTTTCATGTCCAAAGAGAGGTTCTTCTTGGGAAAGTACAAAATCCAAGTTTTCTCCCCTTGATTAGCTTATTTCTAGTCAGCACTATGTTATTTACAAGACATGATATCTAAAAGTATGATTCTGCAAGATGACTGCTCATCTAACAGCTAGCAAACAGAAGCCAATACCATGGCAAGGAAACATCATTACTTATTTGATGTTTATCAGATGACACTGTTTCCTGATCAAGCCATGAACCAGATGGTAAGGTAAAAAAAAAACAAAACAAACACAAACCAAACAAAAACACCCAACCAACCAACCAAAGAAACCCCATGTAACTCCATGCTGAACTCAGCTAGTGTATTCATCCCAATGTCAAAATACCTATTTTATGGAACCAGATCCTTAGACTTTGAGAGTAAGGGGAAACTTACCATGAGAACTTTATCCATGTAGAATTCCCTGCCAGGGCTCCCATCATTGTATTTTGTATCGATGGCAAAACATAAGAAAAGGACATCAACAACCATTTCATAAATGGAAAGGAAGCAGTGAGCAACCAGGAATGCAAAGAGGCAGACAATGATGAGTGGCAGCACCCAGATGGTGTAATCTCGTTGGTAATTCAGCAACATAATGCCAGCCAAACCTGTGCTGCAGACAATCAGGACCTGAAGAAGAAAATGGTAGACAACTCTAACAGCAGAAGCCTTTTGATATTTTTTTTTTGGTTTGCTTTTTTTAAGGCAATATGCTTCTTGGTCTGCCATGGTTAGAACTAGAGGTTACAGATGGTAGGTAACAAGATCTTTACCTCCTGGATTTTCCATGTCCCTGAGGATAAATGACATTTAATTCATTTTTCAGCAGGTTCAAGTAAATTGTTACACATCCTTCAACACAAAGAGAATTTTTCACAGCAAATTACATTTATATTCTGCTGTCATCATTATAGTGTTATACAACATTCCTGTGAAACAGAACTGCATCCTGCAAATTATATAAACCCCACAACTTGATGCAACGTGTCAAGTAACGTGCAGTTGGGTTTTTTTATTTGGCGTGGAGGGAGAAGTCATGTATTAGGAGGATGGTATGTTTTTCACTTTGCTAGTGGAAACAACTTCCAAGCTTGTTTAATATCTATCTCCTCTCCATACAGTAGAAAGCAGATCAGAATCCACATGAGGCACTTTATGTAATAGTCTCCACAGAACTACACTATGTGTGAGGCCCTAACAAATATTCCACTGGGTACCAGTCTGGTTTTGGCAAAAACAAAAAGACTAAATTGGTGTTACCACCTAACTTTTTGAACATTTCTGACTGTATTATTATGAACTGCAGCTAAACACAATCATAAAATAGATCAGCTTTTATGCAAACAGCACATTTAACTGGTAGAGGAGATGCTAAAAGTGTAGGATTATTTTAGCTGATACTAATTTTTATATGAACTGTTCATTTGAACATTTCTGTCACCTGAACATTTTTCTAGTAACCTGAGACATCTTTTCACTTCTCAGATTCCTCACTAGAACTTTGTTAAGTAATTTCAGGTTCTCCCAAGCACCTCTATCTCCCTCATGTGTTTATTCCTTCTCACATCTTACTCACTTAATTATTGGATTCAAAGCTCAGCCCATTGTACTCTGATTTAACAGAAGTAGGGGAATGCAATAAGGAATACGGATCAGTACAAGTGTCCAGATACTTCGACACCAGTGATTTAAGTAGACTGGTATTAATAGTTTCAGTAAATTACAGCACTTCAAAGGATAGAAAGAATTCACTGGATTACATTTCCATACAGTATATCCCCATTAAGTGGAGACTCAAAAGGCTGACTGACCGCAGAAATTGTTCTAGTCTCCTTTTAATTCTCAGAGTAGAACTAAGCTGGCAGTTCCTCATAGCAGGCTTCTGTACTCTTCCAGTCTGATTTTGTCATAAAAGGTGATCAATAATGTGCCAAATTTCGAACATAAATCTGAAGACTCCATACTAAACAGAATTTAAAAGAAAAGTTTCCTTTCCTTACAATTCTATGTCTTAACCACAAAATCAAAACCCCAGACCTTCTAATCACTTTTCTCTTGACTCCCTAAAAAAATAATGCAAAAGGTGTCATAAACTTCAGCTATTCCTCTCCAGTCACTTTAACTAAATTTAAGTAGATCATCTGTTTATGCTCCCTATTCTGGATGGTCCCTTCCTGATATGATGCAGCTATATGTGATTAAGTGCACACTAAGAAACAGGATTTTTAAGGCATTTTGTATTAGGGTTGAAGCCATTGCTAAAGAAAGATTGCTTCTACATAGGTCTGTAACAACTGCATGCAGCAGACATACCTTTCCTAGAAACAGCATAAAATCCCCAACTGTGTTTATGGCAGCCACTCGCAAAGCGTTTTCCACTAGGATAACAAAGGCATCCTTTGCTGAGGTGCAGAAATTGGTGCTGTTGATAGCTGTGGCTGTATACGCATTCTGAGAAAGGAGAGTGAAGATTTATTCATAGAACGACCAGGTATTTCAGATGGAGGGTGGGGAAGGTGAGGGGGAAGATACAGCTTCTGAGTAAATCATATTCATCATATGATTTTAATGAACAAAAATTCCCTTGAGAGTTGTTGAATCAAGCAATATGAACCAGCTGACAGAAGATTATATGAGGTAATGAATTACTATTCTTCTCCTCCCTTGCTCATAATTTATGCATTAACAAGTTCGTTCAAAAAACCTCATTAAACAGAATTTGCAATTTCTCTGCAGGAGGAGGTGAACGTAGCATAGCGACAGAAATTAAATAGTTAGAAAAAAAATCTGGAAATATAAAAGAATCTGAGTGTCATACAAGTCAACCAAGATAATTTCTAAATACTTAACTAGACTGCATTCAAGGTTAGTGAGGACAGTTTTCAAGAATTACATTGGGGGGTTTAAAATGCTTTCTTATGATTTTAGTTTCTACATATCCACATGCAAAAAAAAATTAACAACAGTGAAAGAGGCATTATAAACAAGATATTTATGTATTTTTGTGCTATTTTTAGCATACTTTTACAAGGGGTCTTTTGCAAGGACTAGCTAGTGTGTTGCACTTTGCAATTCTTTTCCCCCTTTTTAGATGATGATGACAATTTGATGTTTCACAGTTTTTACACTGTGAGAATCTTAAATATTATACCTAATAAAGCTTAATTCTCTTTTCATAGCAAAAATATTTTGAAATTCAGATGTAGTTTGACTGAGTAGACATAGGGGGAATGTCTCCAACCACTAAATACATTGTTATAAAGTTGAGAAACAATGCTCAAAGATGAACATGGGCTATTTTTCAGTTTTTGTTAATATTCCAAAGGTGAATGTAGTGATTTGCAGTGTAATTTCAGTAATGGAGAAAAGACTGAAGTACTGTCATTCAAGTTCAGTTCGAAAGTACAATACATTATATATCGCATCAGACTGCATGCTGGGAATATATATACTAGCATCAGTCCTTACATAAAACTTAAATATGGAAAATCTTACCTGATTTAAATATGTCAGGCACTTTTCTAGACACCAAAGGCAGCAAATGCAGGCTTTAAGCATACAGCGAGCACAAGCATTTTCCTGGAAAAGCACAGAATGCAGAAAAACATAAAGAGTTTTTAATGAAACAATATTCCCTTGTGTTTCAGTAACTGCCTGCTAACATAAGCAATCTGTATCAGTCCCATGGTCCTGGGAAGTCTAAATATTCATAGAACAATAGGATGGTTTGGGTTGGAAGGAACTCCCAACAACACAGGCAGAAACACCTTTCACTAGACCATGTTGCTCAAAACCTCATCCAACATGACCCAGAACACTTCCAGGGACGGGGTATCCACAACTTCTCTGGGTAACCTAGAAGTTCTAGTGTCTCACCTGCCTCATAGTGAAGAATTTCTTCTTACCCATGATCTATTCCAAAACAAGACTTCCAACCTCCCACATTGACTAAATAAACAGGTAAACATATCAGGCCTTGAGTTTCCGTAAGAAAATGGAATCTATTTCTCTTACTTTTCCTTTGAGTTGCGTGTGAATATACATAAGAATCATTCGTGGTATCTTCACTAGTGTGATAATGAAAGACCCCTTTGCTACTGTTCCTAGGTGGTAACAAACAAGGCGATTAACAGATGCCAGAATAGGAGTAAATGGCAGATTTCTTTTCTCCCTGTTGGAAAGAGAAAAAAAAATGAAGTAGAAAGATCAGTATTTATGTGATATCATCTAGAAGTGCTACAAATTCTCAAAATAATGTGCAAAAGGAATATATTATCCTCATACTAGCTTTCAGGATATATTGCTCACTCCACCCTGACAATCTGTGTAACTCACAGATTTGTCTCTAATGCAGGACTAGGATAAGGAATAGGTAGGTAATACTGTCAGAGACCAAAAGGTTATAGTTTATGGCTTAAGCATTTTTATGAAGGACTTTTGCCTATTACAGCAAAACTGTAAAACAAAAGCTGCATGGAAGACCACCACACCCTGAATGAGCCTCCTGACTGAGGCCCTGGACTGCAAGTTGATGGAGATACGATAAAGTTACTCAAGTCTGGGATGGGGGAAAAGAACACATTTACAGGAGGGTTAAGCATCACACCTTCAGGGTGGAGACCTCAGCCCCAGGGCTATCAGCTGCCAGGCTCAAAAAGACTCTCACATCTAAGGGTGGGATTGGGAAGAAGAGGTTTTGGGTGTGTGGTGAAAAAGCCTCTGGTCAGAGGCAGTGAAGGCCAATACTCTGCTGTGCAGACCGGCCCAGCTGCAGGGGCCCCTGCATTCAGGAAAGTCACACCTACAGAACATCCATATGAATGACAGCAGAGTGGGTGTCATGGCCCATCAAAGGCTCCCCCCATAAGGGGTCCCCAGATCCTGCACCGGAGCACTGCAACATGATGCAACAGATCCACCATGTTGCAAAGGACAGTGTCAAACTTGCCCTCTCCAGGTATTTCCACCTGGCCCAAATGTATATTAATCCACTGGATTCTGTACTTTTTGGGGTACGGGGGACCCGCATCACCAAGAAGACCAGACAGAGGGAAGTCATGAGATGTCGTTGGAATCCTTGGAAGGATGATATACCTAACCCCTGTCCCTCTCCCTGTTCCCACTCCTGCTTTTTTTCTACATCTTTCTTTCTTTACTCTTTCTCTCACCTTGCCTCTTTTACTATTAAATAAAATATATCAATGGGTTTTTTTGGCACCAACATCTAACCTCCTTTGGTTTTAAGCAGGTTTTGGAGTATATTTCCAACCTTTCTGGGTTCGAACAGTTTTATTCACAGAGACTTAATTTTCTTTGCTCTTCTGTGTTTAAATTGATTTGTAACACACACGAGTAGTGCAGTTGTGCACCCCCTTTGTCCCTTCGTGCCTTAGGCTGCATTATGATCTCAGAAATGCTTGTTAGGCCTCTGTCTTGGCAGAGGGCACCTGGGCTCAGCTCCTTGAACTTACAAGGAACATGGTCTACTCCCAGGAACTTGTCCTGTCTAACGAGATCCTGTTTTTAAACAAACAGCCTTGTAAACTTATTTTTTTTGCGCCCAAATATCAACCTAGGTGGAACATTTCTGTTATTGAGCTTTCAAAGAAAGTTACAGACCTGAATTTTGCACAGGATGTAATATTACTATGACTAGAGCTGATTCTCTTGCAACCCTGTAAACTCCCGTGACCAGCACCTCCCTCTGGTTGGGGCCACTCTGAGCCACTGAACTCTCAAGACTGTGATACTCACAGGACCAATGTCAAATGCTGCTGACAGAACCTGGGCTGACAAACCTCAGTCTGGGCTTAGGTTTTCAGGCCTCAACCCTTTGCCTGTTGAGAAGGTGCAGAGGCATCCAACCTGAGCACTTTACTGAACTTGAGAGGAATTTTTATGGGTCTATACTTTGTACCTACATGTGTGAGTGTGAATGTGCTATGGCAAATGTACTATGAATGTTAGTTTGATAAGTAAGTCAGGTCTAAGTAACTGAGTTACTGTTGTGCTCATAGTAAATTCTATAGACTCTTTTGTTAAATTACACTATTGATTAAGTGATATTAAGTTTAAGTGCTGTTAAACTCTTTAGGACTAAACTGTTGGCCAAGTCTGGAGTTAAAAGTGGCAAGAGGGTCCACTCTTAACCTTATGATTCAATGGGAGGGCCTCCCTCATTCCTTTTTATCCTTATCCTTTCTCATTCTTAACATTTTTCCATCCCCACCTTCCACTTAAATAATTTTAGGTTTAGTTTTAGATTAATTGATTTTATTCCTACTTTTCATTTTTAAAGTATGCTTTAACCATCTACTAAGTAGTAGAGTGAATCTCGTCAATGAACTCTGTCACACTTTTGTCAATACCTTGGCCAGTGATTCTCTGGGCAACTGAAAACACTCCTTGGTGTCAGGTAGTCTTAGTAGCAGTTGGCTGCAATACCACTATTAACAACTGCCAGTTCCCATATAGTTACATCGGATGGTGTGCAATTCAAAACCTTCAAAAACAGTAAGAAACTGTGCTAATACTTTTTTAGTCAGACTACTGATAAACTTGCCTTCTCCTCTCTTGTTCTTTTGGAGATCTCTGGGTAGACTTTGGAGACGATATTACTAATTGATCAGGTAAACGCTTTGCTCAGATTTTTTGCAATTCTGATTTAGCTATTATATCCTCAAGGTACCAAGGGTTGAGCCTTAAAATAAGTTATTTAATGCAATGTAGCTATAATATTTTTAATTTATCCAATAAGTACTCAGTTTCACGGTTTCAAGACATTTTTCTTTCCTACCAAGAAACTCACTTATACATCTCTCTCAAAGAATAGCCATAATTAAACATTTAAAGAACGGCTCTTCTTCTTTATTAGAAATAAGAGCATAGTAATAAGTATATTAAGAAACATGTGTTAACCTTCAAAAAATAAAGAATCTCCCCAGCTTGGGAGAGATGAGAATTTCATTCAGGAAAGATAATAAAAGTAGATTCTTCATTCCATGAAACTAATATCTGCATAACATAATCCTGAGATGTTAATGATTAAAATAGGTTTACTCTGTATTTTCTTTCAATTAACTTTTAGGGGAAGACAAATTTTATTCCCTGCTGGGCACAATCACATAAATGGCTTGAGTCTTATGCCCAGGCAACCCAAACACTTCCTCATTTTCAGAGCAAAACACTTCGAGGCCTGTTATTGCCCGAGTTGAAAAGAATCCATCTGGCTAAGGTGAATGAACAGTGAACACATAAAACATTTCTCCATGGATAACCTCATCTCATTTGATTTGGAAAGCTGTTCATATGCAAAATAATGGGTAAGTGCAAATTAATGCCTTTTCCATTTTTACAAATCACTTTTCAAATTATGATTGTACCTTAAATTGCAAAAAGAAGATAACAGTAGAGAGAAATGAGTATTTACTAACTTAAAATAAAATTGCTGTTATGGAATTATAGGGTATGGATAAAATAAAAATCATTCACCCTCAGGTGACAGGAAATACATAAACTTACAGATGAAGCATACACATTGCCAAGCAATCTATTTCAATGCAGAATTATTCTCTTTCCTCTGTATTTTACTCATTCTGTACTCAATCTAGTTTAATTATTCACAAGATTACATCCCTGTAACATCTTGTAATAACTTCACAGATGTATTTCATTGGTATACTGGAGAACTTCATCATTAATAAAATAAAAAAATTTCTGACAGCACAGTAAATTGATTCCTTGCTTTTGATATTGCTTTAAAAAGTAAGGCAGAAAAGGAGTCAAATGTAGTTCAGATAACAGCCTCAATTAAAAAGACAAACCAATTAAACATTCGTGATCTGAATCATGCACTTGAAGAATATCTGCATTATTCAAAAAAAGGACACACAATTTAGTTCACAAATATAGTAATAAAATATGGAGCTTTAAAATTTTACATGAATTTTTATTTGCATATGATCTTGTCAGAATCTATATGTAAATGATGAATCTAATAAAATCTTAAGTAATCCTCTGAAAGAAAAATCAATGAAGATTAGTGAAGTACTGCAAATAATTCAAAGGGCACTGTTTTGCAATTAAAATAATAATCAATTGCTTTCATTATGCTTTTAACCTCTACAGATCTTACCAGCATTAATTATTAGCAAAACAGATGCTCTTCCAGGCGCATCCTACTTTGTAAACAACCACCCATGTAGAATGCACACAGGTTACAAGACAAGTAAGACTACAAGTCTTACATGTCAAGAACACCATCTATAATTAGCAAAACAGATAGTTCAGGCCTTTACATAATTTAAAAAGAGTCAAGGCAATTTAACTGTCTCCCAGCTTTCACAACAGACACAAGTGTTCTTCTCAGAACGCTGGTCCCCCATTGTTTCTGCTAAGTCAATGTGTAGGATACCCATGATAGAGCTATCTAAGTTATCCTTACCTTGTAAAATAGTATGTCACAACAGCCCCTGCTACTGTCATCTGCTGACAGGCTAGGATAAACTCACTGATCCAGATGAGTCCCACTATGTGGTACCACCACATGTATTTCAAAGGACCAGCCATCCGAAATTCAACAAATCCTTCTTCATTTGGGACAGGACTACCTAGAAACAAATGAGGGTAAAAAAGAAAATTATGCTTACATTAACTCATAATGAAGGAAGCACGTGGTATTAGGAGTTAACAATCAGTTACATAACAGCAGAAACCCCTCTAGTTTCTACTCATAGTTTTGAATGCCGTGTTTAGGAAGATTTTCTTAAGAAAGATAAGAGCTTTTGAGACAATAAATATAATGGTATTTGAAAAAAAAACACTAAAAAACTTCCACAACTAACCACCATCTCATAGCAAAAAATTCATATAGTTAAACATAATGGAAATCTACTTCAGTTTTTCTTTATTTGAGTTCGCTGCCCTATCAGTATTTTTCATACACCAGGAATCAATATCAGCTCCTTATATCTAGATGTCAACTTTAACAATCACTTTTGTTTTCCCTATGGTAAGCTTTTGTAGCATTAAAACTATTAACAGGCATACAGAACAGCCTTAGAAATTCTAAATACATGATTTCATATATTCAAAAATTCATTGACTCTTTGTCTAATATAAATACCAATATCACGTATGGAGACTGACAGTATGTCAGAACACTCCTAGTATAAGCTCTATTTCAATGTGTTAATGCACAGTACGTTTCATCTTCTACAATAGTTACATGAACAGCTGATGTGATTCAGAAAAACACTGCAAGTAACTTTGTGTGTATAAAGTGCTCACCTTGAAAACCATTGTTTTGACTTAGCACTGACAGCATGTTATCTGCATTCTTAGTTATGTTTTTATACTTACATATAAAATTAATGTTTTCTTGTGAATAAGTTACTATTGAAATAATTCTGGTTTCAGTGAACAAGGATTTAGCCTTATTTGCACAAGCAGTTTGTTTAACTGGTAACAGTGATGATACTGAGTGCGTTTAAGCTAAAAAGATAAATTAGTTTTTGCAGAATCAAGGCCAGTTGAAGGGTTTGTCAGTTAACTGTACTACCTGACTACATTCTGCTACAAATGTAGTGCCTGTGCAGTGGTCTGACTCAGAAAGTTAGGCGACTGAGACTTTCAGTGGTGACCATTTTCTGCACATAGCACAGTATGCAATAAAAACTAAAAATTCCATCAGTAATGAGAAGAACACACGAATTCTATTGCCTCCAACCCTTGCAAGGAACTCAGGATATGAAAAATACTTATCTTGTATTAATGTGAAATAGCCTTGTGACATGAAACAGTATGCTACTTTTGCATCAGTAGTAAACGACACATTTCAAATTTTAAGACATTTAATAATGCATGACAGTCTCTGTTGCCCACAATGTACTGCAAAATAACAGACTTTTTAAAAAGCATCTGCTGTGTTTTTTTGCTGAAGCAACTAGAATTTGGACCTATAATTCTAGAAGCTCTTGTCAGACCCTAAATACAAAGCTTTTCACCTTCTATGTACTGAAGAGCAGGCAGGAATTAAGAGTATATTGGCTGCTCTCAGTGTACAAACAGCAGAAAAATCTCCCTAATGATTCTGGAACAGTACTGGACACCTAAGTTACAAACAACAACTGAAAAGTAATTACACAATATTTACATTGTGGGAGACAGTAATTGGGTGCAATGCCCCTTCCCTTACCATGTATTCATCTGTGCGAGTACTGTTTACAATGCAACACTTGGTGATACTAGGTCCAAGATTATGCTGTCTTGAACTTGTGTGTTCAAAATTATAGGAAATTTTTCAACAGAGTCTTATGGTTTGCAGCAAGCCAACTTGCATCAAATCAAAAAGCTAGCTTAACACATGAAGTACCATGCTGGGAGTGAAGACTCGCATGCACAATAAATTTCTTGAAACAAATGTTCTGAAGTCAGTGAAGTAGACAGGAATAGAAGCACAACAAGTGGGCTCTTTTCCCTTGAGATTCCTACATGTCTGATTCTACTTGGAATCATACAAAAATGAAGTGAAATTTATTGAAAAAAGTGACAACTACTTACCTGTAGTACCCAGAAAAAGCAGGACTGTGATCCAGTATGTCCAGAAGAGGATAAGCACAAAGAATGTCCAAAATGGCTGGAAGACTAACAGCGGCAGGTGAATGAAGACCTTGCCAGCCACGTGGAACAAGGCAATGGTGAGAGCTACTCTTTTGCGCATAATTAACATGATCAAGAACAAGATAACCTAGAGGGGGAAGTTTCCAAATCAAATTTTAGAGTACTGAAACAGAATCAAGCTATTCTTTTACACAGCTAGAATATTCAAACACACTAAATTAACACATACTCTATCTACAAGATCACAAGATCAAAATGTAAAACCTCTATCAGATTCTTCTGGTGATAAATTATTTTCCAAATTATACTTCTGGGGAATTCCAATCTCATAATTAGGTATTTGGAACCATCATCAGTCTCAAGCAGATGAGATAAGACCAGGTTCTATCCTCAATTATGTTTTACAAAGCAGTGAAATGGACAAGTTTTTACCTTTAAGAAAAGTAATTTAAAATTTACATCTGACCATGGTGTGGTGGTCTTACACGATGTATGTATATATGTGTACAACAACATAGGGAGTAAGAATCTAGGAGAGGGAATGGAGAGAAACTTTTGGATTAGGATGTGACACAACAAGAAGAACAAAAGTGGGAGTCTACAATTCCTGTGAAGTTAGTCAAACATTGTCAGTTTTCGGTAGTAAATTTAGTGACTCTGAAATGAACAGCAAGGCCCAAAAAAGATAAATTGGTTCAATAATCAGTGTTAGTATTTCAGTTCACAATTATTTGAGAACAACTTCTTACAGAAGTAGGCTAAGGATTTCTAAATACACTGAAATGACTAAGTACCTCTGAACTGAGAACCTAAGAAAATCTCTTTGGATTGGCAGTCCAATATCCTACCTATTCTTGGAAGTCCCTGTGGACATTTTACAGTAGATGAAAGTAGCTGCAGGGTTAGAAAGTCTCTCCTGACTCAAAATCAGATATGAGAGAACAGTTCCTAGAAAGTCTCCCCTGACTCATAATCAGGTATTAGAGAACAGTTCCTGAGAGTCAAAAAAAATAACACAATGAAAGAAAATCACTTCAACAGAAATTGTGGCAGAAGTAAACTCTTCCAAAATTGTGCAATACACTTTCACCTGAATAAAAAAATAGAGATGAACAAGAAGACAAGAAAAAGAAAATAACACAGTCATTAGCAAAGCATACCGTGAAGACTGTAGCTGCAATGGCATAGATCAAGAGAGCCTGAAGATTGTCTTTGGCTATTTGGGTCTCAAGAGCACCAGCAGACATTCGTCGTTTAGCATAGAGCCACCACAGGACTCCTGTACCACCTATGTTTTAGTAAGAAAACAAAAAGGATAAATGAATGATCCATCTTCTTTGTGACACATACTGCCTAGTCCCAGAGAAATAAAACAGTTCTTTCCTTTTAAGTCTAGTCTGGTACTGAATACTCAAGAGTACTGATGCTCAACCCAACAGGAACTTGAGAGTAGGGAGAAGTACTTAGTTCTCCTCTGTTGCCCTCTTTGCAAGTGAATAAACTCTTTTCACAGTCTCACCACACTGTGACCACTTAAGAGACTTGCAGAATCCTGACTCTGTGTTTTAGGGTAAACTGTATTGAAGGACTACTTCATAGGGAGCCCTAACAATGAATAGCCAGGTAATAGAAGAACAAAAGGAAGAATAAATAGTTCTGTGGTAGGCTGTATGTATGAATGTATGTGTTTCTAATAATGCAGGGAGTAAGAATTTAGGAAGGGGAAGAACGATGAACCTTTGGAATAGGATGTGAAATAACAAAAACAACAAAATAAGGAGTCTACCATTCCTGGGAACACTAAGCAAAACAACAAGCATCAGCCTGATGCTGGAAATAGCACCTGAAAGATATGTAGCTAAATTTGCTACAGACAATGTCTTGGACATTGGAAAAAACATTAGTAAAAGGCACAGGAGGCAAATACAATGTGAGGTACAGTCTTCTCATCCCTGTTGTGAAATCCTAGCCTTACGGCCAGAATAACATTCTCCTATTCTAGCTGCCTTTCCAAGGTAGAACTTTTCTCAAACACAGGTCTCCAGCCCCTCAGGGAGATAACCTCTCCTCTCTGGTACATTTCTTTTCTCTTTTAAGTGTCCTTCTCTGTTCTGCTGGTATTTCTGAATCAAATGCATAAGTTTAGTAGCGAAGTTGGCTCAGCTGAGCCTCTGTGGTCCTTCCCAGCCTTATCCATTCTGTGATTCTGTGATCATATGTTATTGCTCTTACTCTTTTACCCTGTTCAGGTCTAAAATGAAGAGTGCTTTTGAGATCTCCTAAACAAACAGTCAAGACAGACTAAGCAGTATGTGTCATAAAAGACAAGTTTTTATTCAAGTTGTGTAATGGATGAAACTTTTTAGAACTTAGTAACAGACAGCAGTAAGATAAGTCATTCGACTATTTCACTCAACATGGTTGCTCAGCTTCTAAAGTGAATATAAATGACAAAAAAATCTATATTTTTCTTTTTCTCGGATCATAGATTGTGACACCATTAAGCAGAAAATCAAAATGATCCTGAAAAAATACTGATGGCCTGCTGTTTTTTTCCATCCATTCCAGTCATGAATTGCAAGAATTAAATCACTTCCTAATATGTGCTTCCTAATATGATTATTCTATTTTTTTCCTTCCCTACAGTCATCTGCCCAGACATTTTGGCTTAGCTACTCAGCAATAAGTGTAGAAGACTTTAGTTTTACAAATTTAAAAGCTAATCTGATAAAATAAGGCTATTTTCACAGAAGCAACATAATTTTGGAAGAGATAATGTTTAGTAATTTCCAAGATAGCATGGCTGGTTGCATCTCACACATGGTCTAGGTCATGCAGGTCTTCCTGAGTCATGTGGTAATACAAGGATTTTATTAGAATTGCTAGACAAGCACCTTTACTTCCTCTCTTCAAGAACAGGTCTTAAAGAGCTACTCAAAGAACTGAAACAAGCTGATGAGCATGTCAGAGTAGTAAATATATTCAGCTGCATAAGTAAGAGTTGCCCTTTGATTTCCTCATGCACCAGCCATGGTGTGGGAGAGTCCCATCAGACACACCCAGACTTAGCTGTCTTGCTGACCTATTTGGAAGGCAGGTTAAAAAGTAGGCAACATTTAGGGTTGTGCTACAAGTGCTGTGAGCAATCTCCTGCACTGACACCTGTGGGCTCTAGTCAGCTAGGCTGACATGAAGATTGCCTGCCAGGCAGGGTGTGCAAATATTCAAGGAGCAATGTACTCTCTGGGAGAGCTCTGCAAGTACTAAGGTGGCATTTTTGACATGCATCTTGAAAGGGACTCAAATAAACAGGCTGAAGGGGAATGCATGATCCAAGAACTGTGTGGGATGTAACTGGGCTGAGGACATGGAGCACAGGGATTAGAACTGGACAGTCAAACTGGGAGACAAACAAGACTTACCAAGTGATCCCAGAATGACAAGAATTGTTAAAATCCAGACAAGTACTCTTGAAATGTACCTTATTATAACCATCAAAATCATGGACAACACTGCAAAAGAAGAGAAATAAAATAAGCAGACTAATTACTTCAAGTAGATATAACCTTCCTAATTTTCCCACTGCACTAAGATAACTGCCTTTCAACAGAATTTTTACAGATTTCTTTTTTGAGGCTTACAAACTCACTGAATAGATAGCTAAGAAAATTAGGCACCACTGCAACTTCAGCTTTGATAGTGTTGATTAAAACAAAGAGAGCATAAACACATTTACACGATACATTAAATACAAGACATAATGTGTGCATACAGACAGAGATGTACTTAGACAATGACCAAACAGACAGCAAGACATGACAGTACTTTGAGTCTGGTAACATGAGCACACCTCCTGAGGACCAGAGCAGAGTCTGCACTCAAATACACAAGTCAAACAAGTGCAGTTAATATGATATCTGTGTATTCCAAAATGTCATGCCAGTCGTAAGTCAAAATGATACAGCCAGCTAAGGCTAGGTGAGCGGTGTGTACAAGTACATACTTATACTTTAACATATACAAACTTGTGTTCAGCAGTTACATGCAAGCCTCTGGAACCTGGCTTCTTGATCAAAGTCTAACCCAATGTTTTAAAATAAATAATTTCTGTTTAACTATGAACTTATGAAAACTAATTTTTAAATAAACTGTATGTAAATTCTGCACAAACTTCTGACTCTAACTGAACAGTAGCACTGCAAATCAGCCACTAGCTTTCAGATTCCAAATAGTTTTCTACCATTATTAGCAAATACTGAAGCTATCAAGATGTAAAAATAAACAGCTTTCCAGTTACATTTGAAAACATACACAGTGCCCTTTTGTGTGTGTGTAGGGGGATTAATGGTATCTAGCATCCTCTTATTTTTTTTGTTCTTTTCCCTTCCTTCCCCCCCCAGCCTTTTTTTAACCACAAAAGCAAACTGAAAACAAAGGACCCCTGTATCTGATGCAGCTTTGCAGTGTTACTTTCTAAACAATACACTGCTAATTTGCATAGCTAGCATCTTGATCCTCCCATTTTATCATTTCAGGTTTTATACTGTCTATGAGTAAAATAGACTCACTAGGAAAGCAATTTATGTGGGTGGGCAACATTCCACCTTAAACAAGATGACTTTGTTAAAACAGCTCTTAAGTCTAGCACCAAGTGTCACCCTATAGGCTAGAGACATTTTGCAGCTATAGAAACAAATCAGCACCTCTATATTGTTGGGAATTTCCAGCTTTTCAGACAAGGCTGAGATTTTGAAAGACTTGAGGTTTTTAATTTTGCACAAAGGGGAAGAAAGAGGTAACATACAATGCAACAAATAGGCACCTAATTTTCTTGTTTTCACTCTGAAAGTTCTCATATCTTTGCACAAACATGTTAAATGAAACAAGTAAAATCCCCTACATCCAACAGGAGTGTGCTATTGTGCATTTCTCAACCTGTCCTTTTTATTTGGAAAGGGCTTATTTAGACTTGAGTTGGCAGAACTCCTACAAATGGGAGAGGGGAAAACTATAACAAAAATTAGGGAAAAGCAGATGCTCTCTTAACTATATCAAAACTAATGTTGGCTAATTAACAGCCATGCATCCTCTATCTCGTAATCAGTGAAAGAGGAAACAAACCCAGGAATTCATATGTATATTACTTCTGAATAAGTTACCCAGCTCTCAAATAAAATTTTAAAAAAGCATTCTGAATAATTTTCTAAGGGATTGTTGGTATTATACATGTTTTTTGCTCATATTGTGGATAGAGTGTGTTAACAATCTCCTAATGGATTACACTAAGAAATAGCTAGTAATGAGAAAAACAATTACCTAGTGATAACAAGCAAAGTCCCAATATAATCTCTTTGCTGGTCATAACTCCACTAATCAGCCTGTGTAAGACACTACTGTCACTGACAAAGGTGATCAGGGCCTCTGCAAACTTGGCATAGCAGGAAATGTTCACAGGAGCACAGCGATGGAAGAATGGAATAGGTGCACTGGTGACACAAGAAAAAAAAAATCAGAAAAAAAAATTACTCCTACTTAATATAAATGCCACATCAACACACAAATGAAAGGTGAATAGATGCAATCATTCCACCCTTACAACATCATAACCAGAAACCACGTGTTGAATGCACAAGTGCTGCTGAAATGAGGATGATCATAATGGAAAGTGATGCAGTTCTTACAAATAACCCTGTGAGGCTGGAGTGTACATTCCAATAGGATATTATTACCCTCCCACCCTTAAATGACAAGGCTCAGAAAGTATATGTTCCTATTTCTGCTTAAATGTCTTTCTTTCAAGTATCAGGTGTGAATCAGCAGCTGAAACAATGCCTTTCACTCATGTTAGAATGGAATACTGGCCTATATTTGCAGCAAAAGAAATTGCAGAATAACAATACTCTTCTTGAGAGTATACATTTTATGTTAAAGGTCATCAGCATTCACAACTGCTGCCAAGCAAAACCAATGTATTTATTCCTAGTCTTTCTCTATACTAAGCTTGCTCTTGTATTGAATATTATAATCACAGTGTTTATATTCATTAACTTTGTTAAAATGATGCAAAACATGCCAGAATGCCTCTACTGCTTTGAACTGTTTTGGAAACACCCTCACAAAAACTATGCATTAAACTTTGCAGAATGCTCTGAAAAACCTGCTATCAAGTCTGTCAGAGAAAAATACAAGAGAGCAAAAAAACTTGCCTTTAAAAGTGGGTAATTTTATTTTCTAAATGTCTCCCATTTAGTAGCAGTCCATCTTCCTCATGAACTATGTCAGATCTCAAAGTGGCCTATTACATCATTTGATCAATTCCCAATTACATTTCAGACATGAATTACATGTTCCTTCCTGTAATCAGATCCAATAAAAAAAGTCTTTTCTATTGTTTTACCCTGCCCAGTCTTCCTTACTTGAAAGATTTCAGAGGACTGTAGCAGCAATGAACATAACCTTCTGCAGTTTTCCCATTTCAGCAATGACCTATAAATCAACAATTTTCTGTCCTCAATAAGTATTTTTAAGGCCATGTCTTTCCAAAGTTCTAACCACCGTTTTACCACATAGTGAGTAAATCAGCTGCCTTAGGCATATTTTTCCATCCACTATTTTTCTGGGGAAAACATGCTGAAAACCATTAATGTGTAATTATTCTGTAAAGAAATTGGGAGAAATTAGGATCACCTGCCATATCTAGGTAATTAGTAGATCCTAGGTTTTTGTTTAAAGTCACTGATGATTGTAAATTTTATGGTTCTAAGATTACTGTTCTGAGTAGGTAAATGCATTTGGAGATGCTCATATTGATGGTCTACTTTTGGGTAGTAATGAATACAACAGTTAAGCACAGCAAAGTAATTGTGCATTAGTCACAGTTGTTAAAAAACAAATTAAACCCATAATAATGGCTGCCCTGCTTAAAAGGTGGTCCATGTATCCTCTTAGCCTCTTACAACACAACCTATTTTGGAATACTGCTGCTCATTATATGCTGTATTACTGAAAAAGACTGAAATTTGAGAGGTTTATTTAATTGTTAACTGCTACAACTTTACAGAAAGTCTAGAGCATTTTTAAGTTGTCACTACCAGTAACAATGCCAAAATTTTGAGATGAGAGTAGGCAAAAGAATGTTATTCCTGCATCTAAATACAAAAATATTCACTTTGAAAAGGGAACTAATGGGATTAAAGTATTCTTCCAAAATACATCCCAACAGAAGAAAACAGGCTTTTTGCATCAGAGTTTATATCACTCATCTAATATCCCTTTAACCTAAAGCAATTACACTACCTATTTTAAGTCACCTATTTTCATGTGCAGTAATTAACTGCTAAGCTTGTTTTAATTAATAAAAAAAATAGGCTAATGGTTCCTACAACCTTTCTTGAGTAAATGGGACTCCTGAGAATCCACTTTTGAGATCTGCTTCTGCTTCAGTGGTTCTGACTGAATGAGGAGGTGAGGTAGTGTCTTAAAAAAACCCACAAAAATAGATCTATTCTCCACAACACATGCTATTTTATATGAACTTTTGATTGTATCTTGGTATATTACTTACAGAAAAGGAATTACAAATTTCTAAGAATAACAACATGATGCTTAAACATAAACAAGAACAAATGAAGTGCAAGCCAGCAGATGATAGTCTCAGAAGTCGTATTTTAAAAGCATTATACAAAAGTAGTTAGGCGATCCATCTGATTACTCAAGTATTAGATTTCAAAGAGTTTTTTCCTCTCACTACTACCCCTGTGTATATACCGGGGTAGCACAGCAACCTGTGTGAGGGGAGGGGGAGTCTTATTAGAATGCCACTGCTAGCTGCTCTTTATAACCTCTACAGAGCAGTCTCTTGGCACAGCCCAGCACAGCTAGTTTATAGATTAATGCCGCAGGGACTGGACAGGTTTTCTTCCAGGGTCCTCCAAACATGAAGTCATGGCTACTGAGGCTGATATAGGCTGGGTGTGGAAGAAACACATATGGCTTGACTGCACTGCTACACTGTACTGCTCTGTCAAAGTTGGACATGATACCTTGAGGATGGATGGTAAGAGTCCAATAGCAGCCTCAGCTGAAGGCTGTGAAGAAGCCTGGTCATAAAACAGAAAACATCAAGGGACAATCTTCACACCATATGCTACCTCCATCCCATGGATCTAATGGGAATCAGAAGGTTCATAACAGATTGCCNGAGTTCATTACCTGAAGCTGAAATTGGAGGATTAATTCCTGGTAAGTAAATGGACCAAACTTATATCTGTCTGAAAAACTTCTGACCATCATCCATCTTGAGTGTAGCCTCTTGGAGGCTTTTGACTGCCCAAGGTATACCTTTTGAAGGCCTTTAATAAATACCTACTTTATTCTCTCAATCTTATCTAGCCTCTGTTCTAGGTAGCCACTCCAAGGCATCAGCAGGATATGAAAAGGGGGAAAGAAGACGAAGGAGGGGACATTTGAAGTGATGGTGTTTGTCTTCCCAAACAGCTGTTGCACGTGATGGGGCCCTGTTCTCCTGGAGATGGCTGAACACCTATCTGCTCATGGGAAGTGGTGAACTAATTCCTTGTTTTGGTTTGCTTGTGTGTGCAGCTTTTCCTTCCCCTATTAAACCATATTTGTATCAACCCACAAGTTTTCTACCTTTTACCCTTCCAGTCCTCTCCCTGATCCTGCTGGTGAGGAAGTGAGCGAGTGGCTGTGTGGGTCTGGATTGCTGGATGGAGTTAAACCATGACATAGATCAAATCTGACTGTTAGGTAAGTTCTTCCTGAATGCCTTGGTCTACAAGATGTTGGGTTTTCCTTTGGCTGTCTCCACAGGATTCAATTTCTCCTTCAAATTACACTTACTCAAATAATTTAACCCTAAAAACCTTAAAACCAGTGGTTTACAGATACAGCGTTGGCCTTTTCTGCCATAGGGCATTAAGCTCAGACTTTTCCATCTCAAAAATACTCAAACGTATTGTACATTTGAGTGATACCATATCAAAAAGGGGAAACACTCCACTTACACAATAGCTTTATAAAAATAATTCAAGGTAGTTTTTATGAGGAATTTACATAGCATCATTAGACCTCTGACACATTGTTCTAACCTTCTGTTTTCTTACTAAGCTATGTTCATTGAGATTGAATGACATGGGAACACACAATGAGAAGTCAATATAATTTTGGCAAAAATTAGGACTAACAAGCATTTTCAGTATGCAAGCTGGCACTGAAGTTTTCATTTGTTTTTGTATTACTGCTGTAACAGCTGGCTAGCTGCATGGAATATTACTCTATATGAGGAAAAGTGAAAAAATGTTAATATTCCAGCTGCCACTAATTGTCACTATAAGATAAAATTAAAAGGTTCAGTGGTGAGGCTACCATGTGTACAAGAAAGATTTAAAATCAGAGTTTGTAGAATTGACACAAATGTAACTATTACTAAAAACATAACAGAAAACTACGCATAAGAAAAGACTTTGCAGTTACCACCCACTACTGAGTATATTTGAGAAGCTAAAATTTGAGAAAACACAACATGGTTCTTCTTGAGTCAGTACAATTACTGACAGAAGGCTGTGCACAACAGCTAACAGATCACTTCTTTCCTCAGCAATGCTCACCTCCATAGGTCCAGGCAGCATAGCTAGAAGAGTTTATGAAGCTATGAACTTTGCAACCTTATTTCACAAACAGCTGTCTAATGTAACATTTAAAACAATAAACCTCAAAATTATCTGTTAATAAAATACAGCCCTCTTTTTGGTACTTGTTTATCTTTATATTAGTCATTTGCAGACTGAAAGAGTAAAAAATGATGCAATTTGCATTTATCTGACTGGCTGAGGTTAAGGTATAAGAAGTGAATGCTGCAGAGAGCTGTGCATCCCTACTTAACTTTTCCTCCCAAAGATTAAAAATTTTCCATGATTGTCTCAGACCTGCATTGCTGAGAGGTAGCTGGCTATAGACAGGGTGAAAGGCAGTAAAACAGCTGATACTTAGAACAGTGTCAGTCACATGAGACAGAAGAGAATATGAAGATATCAGCTCAATAGTTTCGGTAACACATACACTGATAATTTGGGTTTTTCTTTGAGTTATATTCACTACCCTTTAAAAAACAGTATGTTATAAATATATACAATAATACACTAAAATATCTACCTGGTAAGAGTGAACATGTGTTGGTATTTTCTAAAGAACTGTCATGATCAAAATAAATCTCTGCTCCCTCCACCCCAAATCAGACAACTTGTTAATATTACCTCTCTGGAACAGGATATTTAGGACATAACTTCACAGCCCTGTGGTCTGTAGTATATTCTGATGGCTGTAGTTCATAGCTACACAGTGTGGATCCTGTTGAAAAGTAAAAAGAAAATACTGGTGTGGAAAACAAATAAAAATCAAACATTCATATTCTTTGCAAACAGCATTAAAACAGATAAAAGTGCTGATTCTGCACCTCCTCATGGTATTATCACAAAGCTTTGCTACAGTTCCTCCTGAAACATAGTGGTGAATCAAGTCCAACGCACTTGCCAGTAGAATACAATGACACTCTCCATCTAGCTTTGGGTTTTCCATAGTTTGGGTATTTGAGTGGAAAAGACTAATTCATACTAATTTACACTAATCTAAAAAAGAGAAGGACACAAAATACTATGAAGTCCCCCATCCCTGGTATTCTCCCACATTTTTCTTGATAATTTTTAATGCATGAACATTGCATAACACAATATTCATGACAGAAAGAAAATATTCATGGGTTTGCAGGGTTTTTGTGTGTGTGTGTGTGTGTGTGTGTGTGTATTCAAAATACAAATGATTTATAGATGTCAGGGAGAGGAACAAAGAACCCAAATGGACAAAGTTAGAAACTTGGCTGAGAAATAAAGAAGCTCTGCATTACATATCCAAAGCTTCTAAAAAGCTGAACTCTCTCCATAAACACAATAAAGATCAAGTTTCCTATAAAAAAATTCAAACATAAATTAAATTTCCCTTTGTACCTGACACTTGCCTAATGGAATTGGCTTACCTAGGAGAGATTTCTTTCAATTTGTCTATAATGAAGAAACTGAACATCTGACTCAATGCTTCTAGGAAATCAGCAACCTCCAAATCAGCTTAGAGACCTAGCATGCCAGAAATTGCAGAGGTAAGGAAGCCTCCAGTGATATAAGATGCCTATCCAAAGATGAGTTTCCTTCCAAGCTTGTTTCCTAATAGATTGCTTACTTCCAAGTGCAAGGGTTTTTAATACATAGCCTTTAGTGTCCTTTTCCCCTATGCAAAACACTAAGGACTTATCTTAATAAGGACTTATCTTAATCTTGATCATCGTTATAAGTATTCAATTCTTTCCATTATTAAAGTCTCTTCTTCAGGAATACTTTGTAGAAGAGAGTTCTGCACACTGGATCTGGGTAATACATATACACTATTACGGAAAACAAACTAAAACTTTTGACAAACAGCTTTATCTTGGCCTGCATTACACCAAACAGAACTATTCTTTTTAGAACTTGTAGAATATTATTTGCTGAAATTTTATCTATCATTGCTGCATTTCTACCTCTAGGAAGAGACCTCTTCTATTCACAGACTGAAAGAGCAGAGAGTCTACTTAGCTGCCTCAGTTGCTCTCTATCTAATGCAGTCTCTGGAACACAATTTAAGTATCACCTCTACAAAGTAGTTTTTAGGAGACCAGTCCAAACCACCAAATGCACTATTGAAGAAAGTTTGATTTCCTACAAAGAGAAGTTATCAGCTGAAACTCTGAAATGCATTTTCGATTACACTGTTAATATGAATCCTTATGCCTCTGCTTGTTTATGTGGAAAACATGGCACGAGATAAACAGACATCAGACAAAACAACATTCCTTAGATCTTAGTTGCAAATGTAGTGTCTAAAATATTTTGTCCTTTTTGGACAAAAGGCTCTATACTGCTGTAAAAATTTTTAATCTGTTCTTGTAGATATGAAAATTTCTGGATCATATGCATTTACTAACAACTCCATCTGATGGAGGGCCAGCAGTAGAATGTGTCACAGGTCTATCTTAAAAACAGAAGGAAAAAGAAGATTGCAGATATTTATATTTATTTTGCTTTGAATACAGGTCAAAAGATAAGTTATAAAGATAGTTGACAGCCAGCTGAATATGAGCCAGCTGTGCACAAGTGGCCAAGAAGGCCAATGGCATCCTGGACTGTTCCAGAAATAGTGTGGCAGGACCAGGGCGGGGATTGTCCCCTTGCACTTGGCACTGGTGAAGCCATACCTCAAACCCTGTGTCCAGTTTTGGATACCTCACTGCAAGAAAGACATTGAGGTGCTAGAGTGTGTCCAGAGAAGGGCAATGGAGCTAGTGAAAGCTCTGGAGCACAGGTCCTGTGAGGAGTGGCTGAGGGAGCTTGGGTTGTTTAGCCTGGAGAAAAGGAGGCTCAGGGGTGACCTTATCACTCTCTACAACTGCCTGAAAGCAGAGAGCAGTGAGATGGGGATCAGCCTCTTCTCCCAAGTAACAAGACAGAGGGCAAGAGGAAACGGCATGAAGCTGTGCCAGGGAAAGTTTAGATTGGGTATTAAGAGTAATTTTTTCTCCAAGAGCATCATCAAGGATTGGAACAGGCTGCCCAGGGAAGTAGTTGAGCATCTCTGGACGTACTTAAAAGACGTGGAGATATGGAGCATATGTAAATGGTTTAGTGGTAGACTTGCTGATATTCAGGGTATTTTCCAGCCTAAATGACTCTCTGGCTATGATTCTATGGTGAGAACGAGGAGCTCTATAGGAAGAAGCGGGATATGTGTTATGTGGACAAGTGTATATAGATTCATGATACACAGTGTTTGGGGCCAGCTTGGCCATTCTGCCAAGCGACCAGTGTGAACTACAGTTTAAGTACCTTATGCAGGGGCCCCTCACCTAAAGAAGCCTAATGGACAGGGCTGGTCTGTGGATACCCCTGCACCCTTTTGACTTCTTGCAGTTCAGGCAGGAGAGAAAAAGGGTAAGATTTGCTATGGAGAGGAAGCTTTTTGTACAAATGTGCATCTGAAGACCTGTTTGGATCACAAATGTAAATGAAGCAAAATCAAATGCCAGACCCTGATCTGAATACAGGTCACAAGCCATTCAAGAGAGACCCGTAAGGTAACCCAAAACACTCCTGGCTGTAGAGGAAACCGGATACCTTGACATGTCTCTCCAGAAGCCAACAGTATATTCCCTCCTGTCATGCCTGCCAACTCAGGCTGCCACTACCATCTCTTGCCTGGGAACTGCTTTTGGGCTACTCTGGATCTTGCACTTCAGCTGCCTACCTCAACGCACACTTGTTTAGTCAAAGTCAAGCAGAAAAATATTTTCATGGAGCTTGTCAAACAAAGGATATTAACTACCCTGTATTTAAAGAAACTACCAGTTCCATAGCTGAAATAATGCCCATGAGATTATTTTTTTTGTCCCATACAATTAGGAAAAAACTCTAACTGTTCCCATAAATATTTATTTATTATAGTTTGAAAATCTTCTGACTTCTCTAATACTGCGTAGGAGAACTTCAGTATTCAAATATGTGCTTGAATAATGTCACTTTACATTAAACTTAAAACTGATTTCTTAACAAAAGAGTCCGTGTGCATCATTAAACAGAAGTTTTCATTATCTAAGGTGAGAGAGAAGAATGAACTGTATTGTCAAACTTTCTACTCTGTATTAGTTACTCTGAGTTAGTAGAGACTGTGTAGCACAGCCAATCTCTTTGTTGCTGTTCAAGTTGGTAAGGCCTGAAAAAGTTTAAGGAAACATTTGAGTCATCTACATTGCTGAGATAATTAGTATACCAATGACACTACTTTTGTTCCTAAATCATTATCACTCATAAATGTTTCAAAAGCAGTATGAGGAGAATGCGAAGATCACTGAAATAATACATCCTTTGTTTCCTACAGCAATGCATATATTTCTTCTGGAGAAACCCTTAGGCAAATGACATCAAACTATCCTACAAGGACTGGGTTTCAGATCCCAACATGTTGTAACATTAAGAAAAATACTTCTAAACTATGCAGAGCATGAGTGTTTGGGCTATTGGTGAGCACACAGTAGTGTGCCTGACCTGTGTGAACACTTTGGTCCCACAATTCTGTATTTGGTGGTTTCACACACAAAGTGGTATCATGGAGACATACCACAGCTTCTGTTCCATGGTTTCTTTTCAATTAATAGAATTGCTCCAGCCATTAGAATATATTGGAGCCATAACTGGAGGAAAGTATCTCAAAAGAGAAACTTCCAACCTAGCTGTAAGGAACTTCTTTTCCAAGTCTCCTTTCAGTTTTGCCTAGTTTTGGATTAGTAAGGACCTAAACAGTCATTATCTCTGGCTTTCATAGAAAACAGCTATATTTAGCCCAAAATTATATATAAAGATGCTGTAGAAAGCCAGGACTTTTACTTCAAAGATTCTTTCTAAATGAGAAGACAAATCACGGAAGGACTTGTGTGCTCAGTAGACATAGTGCAGAGAAGACAGAACACCCTGGTTTCCACAGCAATACAGTGAACAGGAGGGTCCGAACTAACCAAAGGTGGTTAGATAAAAATAATTTTAGAGACCAGAGTTCCAATACAGCTTTCCTTCCTGTATTTGCTTTACTGTAAAAAAACAAACAAATCCCTGCTAAAGCAGCAATACTAACAAGAGTTTACAGCTTGAGAAATGGTAAGATTTCCTAAGTCATCCAGTAAGAGAAGCAGTCCACAGAGGACACCAATGACATTTATATTCCCTGACTTATAGTAGTGGAAAGTATACCAGGGGTTTTGGATTCCATTCTGGGAGTTCAGCAGTGTCTACCCATTTATCAACACTTACTAACAGCAACTAAAACAAGGACTTTCAGATCTAGAAAGACGGACTTATATTCAGAGTCAAGGATTTAAGCAGAAAAATACAGAACTATGCAGAGACAACAGGGATAGCTTCAGTACCAGGAGCAGCACAGTCACCTTAGGAGTTCAGGACTATGTTCTGTTTCATTTACAAAGAATTCCAAGCAGCTCCACATACCCCTTCTCACATACACATGGCAAAGCACAGCCTGAGAGACTACAAACCTCAGTTTTGATAATGTAATTTATATGAACTTCAGTTCTGAGTCTCACATTGTGCATGTATTGTGCACTTACGTGGCATGACATATGTGACATGTTGAATGATTTCTTTGCCTGTGTCTTTCACACTGGTGATGGGCTTAGAGGGTCCCGGTGCCCAGAGCTAGTGGACCACTGCTGGGCGAATGATAAACTTCTAGTTTACCTTGAATTTATGTGGGATCTGCTGGTCCAGCTAGATCCTCATGTATCTATGTGGCTTCATGATGGGATTCACCCAAGAATACTCAAAGAGCTAGTTCATGTCATTGTAAGGGCTCTCTCAGTTATTTTTGACCAGCCTTGGGTATCTGGAGAGTTCCCAGCTGACTGGAAGCTGGCTAAGGTTGTCTAAATGTTCAAGAAGGGCAAGAAGGATGACTCTGGAAACTACAGACCTGTCAGTCTCACTTCTGTGCCAGGTAAAATTATGGAGAAGATTATTCTGGGGGTTCTGAAAAACACCTGAATGACACCACAGCCATCATCACAGCCAGCATAGCTTCATGAGAGGAAAGTCCTGCATATCCAACATGACTACCTTCTAGGACAAGGTAACCCACCTGATTGATCAAGGGAAGCCCATTGATATAATCTTTTTAAATTTCAAAAAGCTTTTAAACTGTCTTTCACAGGACCCTTCTGGAGAAAACGTCCAGCCCACAGCTGGATAAACACATCATGTGATGGGTGAGCAGTTGGCTCATGGGTCAGGCACAAAGGGCTACAGTAATGGGGTGACATCAGACTGATGACCTGTCACTGGTGGGGTTCCACAGGGCTCTATACTTAGCCCTGTGCTCTTCAACGTCTTAATAAATGACTCGGACACAAGACTCAAAGGCCCAAAAGTAAGTTTGCAGGTGATACAAAACTGGGCGGAGCGATGCACTTCCTCAAAGACAGAGGCCTTGCAGAGAGGAGTCAACAAATAAGAGGGCTGGGTAATTACCAACTATATGAAGTTTAAGAAAGACAGGTGCTGGATTCTGCACCTGGATGTATGGACAGACTGGGGAATAAGAACCTGGAGAACAGTGCAGCAGAAAGGGACCTGGGGGTCATTGTCAACGGCAATTGCATTCAAGTCAGGAGTGCCCTGGTAGCCAGGAGGACCAATCCTGTCCTGGGGGGCATCAGGCACAGCATCACCAGCCTGGCAAGGGAGGGGATTGTCTCGCTCTGCTCTGCACTGGGGCAGCCTCACCTCAAGTGCTGGGGGCAGTTCTGGGTGCCACAATATAAAAAGATATTAAGCTCTTGAAGAGTGGCCAAAGGAGGGCAACTAAGATGATGAAGGGACTTGAGGAGAAGCTGTGTTAGGAGTGGCTGAGGTCACTTGGTTGGTTCAGCCTAGAGGAGACAGGGGAGACTTCATCACAGTCTGCAACTTCCTTGTGAGGGGAAAAGGAGGGGCAGGCACTGATCTCCTTGCAGTTACCTGAGGGAATGGCCTGATGTTATGTCAGGGGAGGTTTAGATTAGGTATTGTGAAAAGGCTCTTTTCAGACCAGAGGGTGGTCTGGCCCTGGAACAGGCCATCCAGGGAAGTAGTCACAGCACCAGCCTGACAGAGTTCAAGTAGTGTTTGGACAATACTCTCATGTACATGGTGTGATTCTTGGGGTATCCTGTGCAGGGCCAGAAGGTGGACTTCATGGTCCCTCGTGGGTCCCCCCAACTCAGCATATTCTATGGTAATGGATAACTGACTTCTAAAAAGCCATCCGAAAAAGCAGAGTTTACAGTTTGAAAACTCAGTATCTTATTTCATGGTCTCCTTCACAAGTAACATCCTATTAGTTCACTAAGTTCTCTGACACAGGAATAAAACACAAAGACACAGAAATGTGCAGAAATGTTAGCAGCAATGAGACTTTAAATCACAACTTCTCACCTCTGGACTTTCAGCCTAGTCCTACTTCCTCATGAGTTGTGGGTGTTTTATGACTAAGTTCACCAATTAAAACTTAGTTAACATTGAGAATATATGACTCACAAATGATTATGCTTGACCAACCCATGCAATAAAAATAGAGTATAATTTTGATACTGACAGAGGTGGAGTTCATGGGTGTTCAGGAGGGATGAGGCTCCCAGACTCTCACAAGGATAGAATTCTCAACTCTTTTCTAAATTTCTCACCCTAGAACTTGCCTGAAATCTATCTGTCAAACTCTATCAGCTCTAAACTGTTAATCTACTTGCTACCACACTACCCATTCAAAGCCTCATGCAATGAGACCACTTGGTACACTTCCAATAACTGGATATTACCTTAGCATATTATGGACTAGCAGCACAGCATAGAAAAGTGGGAGCTTAAAACACTATCTCATGTGTCTGGCTGCTGCAAATTCCAGAGCCAAAAACCACAGAACTGGTAGAATGCCAAATACTACTTCCACAGAAGGTGGTTAGTTACTATCCTTTGCTGAGGTCTATCAGTAAAGAGAACAATGCTGCATGACCCCAGAAAAAGCCTATTGCAAGCAATAACATGATCCTCTCTTCATGGACTCCTGTCAAATGGAAAAAGGTTCAGATCACCATGAAACAAACCACATCATATTGACCAGACTTTCTTTATTCTTTGACTGCTAGGCCTGACAATAGTAATTATAACCCATCTATAACCACGGGAAATAATTCTGCTCAAGAACACAAGCACTAAGCACAAAAGTTTAGGATTGTATAAATTTCCTATTTACCTATTTTAGAACAACAAAAACATTCCAAGAACAGACACATTTGATGCTTCATTTAGGAATGAAGTAGCATTTAGTTAAGCATAGATTAGCATCAGAGCTGGAAATGACTGAGAAAATAAGAACTCCATTTCTTAGTCAGAGATTTTCATGTGGTCTAAAGTACCAGATAAAGTGGAAGCACCAGAGGATTGCACAAACATAGCTAAACATTGCAGCTACGCCTTTTGCAAACCATGCAGGAATAGAGCCAGAAGACCAAATAAGGGTAGAGCTGAACCTTGACACCTAAATCTGATTTCTGGGCCCTAGCAAAATAGTGATGCCTTGAGATGAGCAAAAAGGCATGGGACAGACCACTTTGCAGTCAGGACTTCTCAGATTAATACAACAGAATTGTTCTCAGTGAGAAAAGCAAGCTTCATTCTCTAGATCTACCCACTGGTGCCTTCCAGAAGCACAGTGTGTGTTTTAAAAGAAGAAAGGTACAGTTTATACGTATCTTTACTTCTAGTTGTTGCAGACAGACACACCACCACTTCTTTAAAACATGAGCATCAAAGGACAGGAGAAATTCCAGGTGCTTTTATAAATAAATATAGGACTGCAGTGAAAGTAAGCCTTCTCCAGTGCCTGTAAGAATGTTCCAAAGAAAGATTCGTCACAAAACCCCAGTAGTTAGATCTTCAAAAGTCTCTAGAATTGAAGACCACAACAAGAACTACTTTGATAGATATTACAGCATGCTGTTACAACTAGGAGTATGGAAAAAAGAAAATCCTAGATTCAGAATTTATATACATATATATATATTTTGAGTTGTAATTAAAAAAACAAGACAAGACTCTTCACTTTCTTCTATTCTTATTAACAGTGCAGAGAGTTGAAAACAAGTATTAATTTACCTATTCCTCCACTCGTATTTCTTCCAGTGCTAAATAAAACCAGCTACTCTGGAATCAAATTAAGAATCCATCTAGTCAAGTAGCAGATGTTTCTCCTACTGTATCTTTAGCTCTGCACAACTTAGGACTCAAGGATATTCTTCAGTGCTAACTAAATATCCAAACAGAATTTCAGTTTTCTATTCTAGGAGAACTATCCTAAGAGGTTATCTTTTTGTATTTAAAATATCCTCATGGCAATAAGTTTCGTCAATTAAACATAACTTGTGTGCAGAAAAATCTGTCCCTAATGCTTAGTGATTTCATTTTTGATTTCTAGTTTCTTATTACGCAGGTTATGAGATGAAGGGATAATAATTTTCCAACCTTCTCTAAGATATTCCTGTTTTTAATGACCTATTTTTCCTGACAGTTTTCTCTCTTACAGACAGAGGAAATCACTAGTCCTTTTATTATGATAATCCTTGTTTTCCTTCTCAGGATGTATATATATACAGTATGTGAATACATGCTGAGAATATATATATATGTGTGTGTGTTTGTTTTAAAAAAAATGTCAAGAAAGGACTAGAACACAGCCTTTATGATGCCAACAAAGCAGGAGTTTACACAAAATGCAGTCCCTCTTCACAGTTCATAAACATTACACTTTTGGACAATGCTGTGCCCCCAGCCTAATCCTCTTGTGATCCTCAGTAGTTTCACAATCTCTTCCCCAAGTATCAATAACCACTTTAAATTAAAACATTATATGCATAACAATAGGTTCTCATCCCTTCATTCTTGGGGCACTCCGTTTGATTCGACATTTTATTCCACTGCAATTGATAGCAGGGTTTTTTTCCATATAATTCTAAATAATTCAGTAGTCACAACAAGATTTATAACCTCACTGTTTCTTCCCCTTTCCAAATGGTTTATTAATGTAATCAATAACACAACACAGCATTACTGGAGGACTCCACATGCTGTCATTTTCTGTTGAGGAAACAATTTCATTCTACCTAGAGGATACATTTCCAATACAACACAAACCTGATGGACAGTTCTGGTAGCAAAACAGAGTAGCAGTAGATGATTCTTTATCTCAAAACTATTCATAATATGTACTTTTACTCTGGTCAATTAAAAAAAAAAAAGACACTCAAAATTAACATACCCGGGTTTCCAAAGACCTGTGGGTGTGGAATTGCTTTAAGCATAAAAAATCTGTAACTAACACAGTACAACATACTTCAAGAAAATCATGAGCAAAGGATTAAGTTTTAAACAGCTTACTTTCACTGAAAACAAAGGCAGAGGGAACAAGAGCAGATAAAAAATATCAGAAGCTCACAGTGACCCATGTAACAGCTATTTCTAAAGCAAGTGCCAACGGGTACTGCAAAGATGTACTTTGATTACTACACATGAAGATGTCATTATCTTCAGACAAAAGAAAAATCCTTTTTGTTTCCCCTGTGGTTCCTTTTAATAGCTCAGAGATATAACCTGCTCTGACTTAGCAGACTGATTTCCTTTATTGATCTCTTTCAGGTCAGTCTCTACAGCAAACTTAATGAAGCGTTCTCTCTGGCTCTATGTCCACCCAGACATAGCCTGGTCTAGCTACAGAATTCTGACAACAGAGATGCCTGCCAAGGTGCTGCAAAATAGAAGTCTCATTTTAGGTTCCTAAATATGCATCCAGTTATTTAAACAACGAATAGGAATAGTAGTTTCCACACTGAGCAGTCACTGTAGTTATCACTGAATTAAATGGAAATTATAGCCACCTGTCTAGTGTTTCTCTTTAATAATGACATTTCATTACTCATTTGGCACAGTCATAGATTAATTATATCTTCAAGCATATTTCAAAATGCTTTAGCAAGTCCTTGAAAACATCACTGCAGTATTTCACGGACATTAAATTTTGAAGCATCAATCAGGTTTCTGGGAAAAACAGCTTTCAGTCACACTACTCAAAATATGTAATTTTTTAAGGGCCAAGATCACAAAAAACATTGAATCATAAGTACTCTGTGCCCTAGGTGCTCGACTGGGTGAGAAAATCCTGGGGAGAGCAACAGCAGTCAGCTCACAACATATAACATTCTCAGTTGTGTCCAACCGATAGCTCTACAAACTCAAGTACTAGCATGGATGTTTGAGAACAGCATTGCAACATTTCTCAGGTAACACTGCACCTTCCTGTGTCACTTCAAGGCGTTGCTCCAGAAAATGTCTGCACCTCTGTACAGGTCAAACACTTGAGTGGTCAAGGGCCCAGCTCTCTCTTTCCCTTTTTCCTCCTCTTGTAAAAGGTCCCATCTGGTTACAGTTTTCTGAGTGTCAATTATTGTGAAGAGATTAAAGGCATATCTTTTCTTGTTTTCTTAAAATCAGCTTGACTTTGCAAGGGATGGGATTCTTCTCTTCCTTGTGAAGTGGAAAGGCACTGCAAATGCAGGACCTGACTATGAAAGGGCAAGCGAGGTAGGGGTGGGGGTGAAGTTACTGCCCTGAAATAGTGCTATGTTATTCATAAAATCAGCTCCTTTTCCCAAATTACAGCAGAAGAGCAAGGGCATCATTACTGATTCAGAAAGCAAAAAGGCTGCTTTACTGTGAAATGGTCTTTTTGCCTCAAGCAAGCATTTTCCCTGCCCTAAATGCTTATTTATAATCTCACCTGCCGAACTGCACAATAAATATGAGCTCTGCCATAAGTGTTCCGAATCTTTAGGATTGGTAGTTCTGTCCTCTTGTGTTGAGGCAAGCAAGTGCCTGTCTCACTTTAGTAAAAATACAATAAATGCTAAGGTAGCTGCAAATTCATATGTGGTATTGATAAAATCACTAATCAATACAAAGATGTTTTAGTATGTTTTACATGATACAGTTCTTGATAAAGATGTTTAGATTAAAAAATGCATTTATTTGAACTTAACACACCACCTCTTGATGGGCAACTGAGGCACAACAGGTGATTTCTTTGGGTTGAGAAAGGGTTCTTAAGTAGTAATTCCTTTAAGAATTTCAAGCTGCATGGACAAGTAAGGTGATTTCAGGGATGGCATATGAGCCAGGTGAAAATGGCCAACCTACACAGTCTGTCTCCTGACAACTGCTATTTTCAGGATGCAGGAAGGGTTAAAGCTTTCAGAAAAGGTCAACAGAGCAAAATTAAGAGTCGACTGCATTCTTTACCTATAAATTTAAAACATTATGAGATGGTCTTCTTTTTGAATGTTAGAAGTTGCGAGCCTGAGAAATTCCAGTACCAATTATCACAAAACCAAACAGAACATGCCCTCCTTCTTCAGAACTTGACAGCGGAACTCTATATTCTAACTATATATCATCACACACACAGAAATTGAAATCAAGCTCTTTGCAGCCATCTTCAAGGTCCTCATATTTTATTACTCTTATTATTACTATTTTTACAGTGGAGTCAATAGTCACTTAAAACAGACTGCCAAACCTAATTCTAGTATTAATTAATTTAAATCCACTATCATAGTTACAATGTGGATCTCAGAAAAATTAGTCTGCTTACTGAGCATTATAGTTTTAGTACTAACTCACTGTTCTTGCTCTGCTAAAAGGCTGAATCACACATTTGAACTTTTCTATATGTATGCAACTGTTAAGATAATCAACAATTAAGCTGTTCATTTGCTGTAAAACATAATTTTTGGAACTTCCATACGTTGGTGAACATTTAAGCTGAAATATAACCATGAGGATGACAATATTTCTCTGAATGGTGTGATTTCAGTCAGGCACAGACTTCATCTATAAAACGAAAGCTCAATTTAGTGTCATACCTGTCTTTGATAAGCCAAATATATAATGAAAATTAGGAACTGAACTCATCATTGATTTTATTCTGCTCCAGCACTAGGTTTCATACTTTTGACCAAGCTTCTGAAAACTGAAAAAAATTGCCTGTCATAATAATTAAAAAAATATATCTTTACGTTTTAAAATCTACAGCTTTAAGGAAAACAGAAAAAAGAATCACGAGGACAAGACATGGCATAGCATGTTTTGGGAAGAGTGGTTTTTGTTGTACTTTGGAAGATAGTTATACTGAACATATACCAGACACAACTAATAAGAGATTTGACTTACACACGTAGAAACAATGTTGGTGATAAAGAAAGACACGGTTGAATTCCATTACTTCAAGAGGTACTTAAACTCCACCACAAATGACCTTCACTTCATACTAACAAAAAACTGGCCTGCATTAGGTAAGAAAAGCACAGAGTAAAGAATGCAACTGTAGATATTGACTACTTTCACTCGTAATCAACAATGGTGCACAGATTACGAGGAAGCTGTTTGTTTGTGCAGCTCCCTGAAAGCTGTACTAGAAAGCTAGTAGTTCAACTCCCTGATTCAGATATCAGACACCCAGGTAAAGTGCAGTGGGAGATCAAGGGCACTAACAGTGCCCCAGGACCACTCCAACTCGCTCTGCTTTCAAACAAGAATACTCACATAACCTGTGCTAGTACAGAACTAAACAATTTCAGTTTCTTTTAGGAAAAGTAATCAGTTCCACTGCTTTCAACTGGGTCATCCAGACTGACTAATTTTTAGTGAAGTACCTTGCAAAGAAATATTGCTGCATCATTTTAAAAGATAAGATAACTTTAGGACTGTTCCCACACATTGGGAAAATGTCCCCACTTGAATAGCTAAAAAATGCTGAAATTTCCTCAAATTAATTTTATATCTTTATTTTGTTTTGTCTGTCCAAAGGTTGGTTACTTCTCATGGATTTTATTCCACAGGCTGCTAAAATAAGAACTGAGCTGGTAATGTCAGTATTACTATTACTACTACGGAGAAAAAGTACTGCTCTTAATGAAGACAAGGTATAGTATTTCCTTTGTTAATGCAGTTAGTTTCCTTTACATTTCTTTTTTAAAGAAAAGCATAAGAAAAAACAAAACCAGACAGGAACTTCACTGTAGCACTGAATAAAAGCAGGAATATTTTCACACACAACAGCCATACTTTCTGCCAGAAGTGCCATTAAACAGAAGCATGGCTCTCACTAACCACATGTACATGAGAACATTTCAATAGCACTTCTGTTAAGCAGCAATATCAGAATATTTCCTTAGGAGCTGAAAACATATCATATAGTCAGACATTTCCTCAAATGCTTGTTACACTTTGTTCTCCTTTTTTAAAAACAAGCTTTCCAAACTGCCCAAGACAAAATGGAACACTATCATACTATAAGATACAGTAATGTTTTAGCTTAATGAAAAGGGCACATTATTTCTATTCATATTTCTTAATACAGATTTCATTTTTAGCTCAGCTAATGTATGAGTCTTTTTTTAGACACTACAGAAACATGAACAAAAACAAACCTATTTTTTCATACCATTAGTTTCTGCAAATTTCTGTACATCAGCCAGAGTTTTCAATTCTTTCCTTGGGCAAGCTGATACACACAAGGCAATAGATTTAATCTTCTGATGTACTAGATCAATGTTGCATGGATCCAAGAAGAATACATACCTAGGGAAGGAAAAAAGGTAAATTACTTCTACTTTAATTAACAGTTACACTGAACAAAATTTAAAACTATGGGATTCAGTCAAGACTGAGTGATTCAGTCTACCCAGAAACACAGGAAATTTGTTATTATTGTAACTGTGTGGATCAAAAGAATTTATGTACTCAACATATGCACAACAAATGTATGGGTATTTATATACCTGTGGATCACACAGAAAGGATGTTTAACTCTACCTGATTCAAGTCCATTCAAATGGTGCCATTCATAAAAATAGCAGTAGTCCTACCATGCCTCTTCATAGATATGAGTCCAAACATTCACAAACCTTTACTCCAACCTTAAACTTGACTTAGAGATTTCCAAATTCTTTCCAAAAAGACCCAACGAACCAAATAAAGTCACTCTTACACTGCAAAAAGGAAAAGGTCCACAGCTATATTAATGAATACATGTAATATCAGTAATTAAGAATAGTTTTTTAGTATAGATTGATTTTCCATGCCATGACTGAACAGATTAGTTTAGTATTTACCTAGAATTAAAAATCCTTCCGGTATTTCAAGTAGAATTATCTAATGTTTTAAGTGCAGTATTTTAAAGAGATTCTACTTGCTAACTTTTCACAATGAATGCCGTTTAAAAATCCAATGCATGAAGTACATATTATAGATTCTTAACTAACATCCCCTGGCTATATATGCTTTCTGACAAACACTAACCCTACAGAATTTCCACTGATGGTATAATAGAAATGTCTTTTCTCTTTGAAAACTGAACAAGTCTTAAATCCCTACAATTCTAGTGATATAGTATGCATTGAAATACTCTCTTCATTTTACCTAACGTTGCTGTATAAAAACACCAGAAAGCTGCCAAATAAAATGCCATTTCTATTTTTCCAGTCCTCATGATGGGAATTCATCCTATAACCAGTAAAAATCCCTTCTGCTCCTAGAAAGCATTTAGGTTCTGCCTGAACACCTTCAGGTTATATGCTAATTGCTGTCTACTGTTCTACTACCCAGTGTCAGTGTACAAGAATGATTACTACCTAGTACAGTCTTCCTTGAAAGTCCATTAAAACTCATGTCCTCTAAATCAGCTGTAACATGGTAATAGATTACTTGCATTCTTAAAACATTCCTTTCTTTGTCAACATCTCGGTGAAATCATCCACCCCTATTTCTTTTTCACTTATTACACACTACACATCTCGGGACTTCATAGACAGACCACTGAGGTCTGAGAAACAAGTGTGAACATGAAATTTCTGTCGGCAGACACAGTAAAAGTAACTGTATGCAATCAGTAAGCCACAGTTTTCCCTTATTTCAAAGAAAACACTCTTGAGTTGATACCAAAACATACAATAGGTGTTTGAATTGAAGCTCCTCCAGTTGTTATCCCATACAATAAGGGTACATGGAAGGAAAGCGTCTACTTCTTTGAGGGCATTTGGTCAAAGAAGCTACAAAGCAGAACCTACAGAGTCAAACCTGACTGATATGGCAAGGGAGGCTAGGATGGGAACAAACCTGGTCAGTCTCACTAACTGGTAAGGATATGTAGATTATTAAAATTAAGATTTTTCAGTAAGATTATCTGGCCAAATTGAGATAAAGAAAAGGAGAGAGACACTCAGACACAGAACTTGTCCACTTAATGTTAATAAAAACAATAATCAGAAACAAACCCAGTCAATCACAGTAATTGATAGGCTATCAAGAAACTGCAGACAGGGACTTTGTAGTTGATAGGGATGCAAACTCGTAAGTGTAGAGTGTAGGAGGGGTGGGACTGAGCCAGCTGCTGAGAGAATGTGCATGGGACAGGGCAGCAGATGAGTGTAAAAGGGAATGGTTACATGCAAGTTGATGTTGGTGAGTACATTATCTGACCTCAGCACCTGACCACTGCAGTCTGTCTTGTCCTATCACCAAAACTTTTCACTCTCTCTCTGTATAATTCTAATCTCTATCCCATGTGCATGGATGCTGCAAGTGCTGCAGCAATTAAGAGCCAGTCACTGGGGGAACTGACACGGGTGTGAGGAATTTGGTGCCAGCAAGTGGAATCAGACCAAGTGTTTGGGTGCCCAGGACTGTGGTGTCAGCCACCAAAGTGAGTAGGGTCTCAGTGCCAGTGGCAGGGAGGGGTCTTCGCAATGAGCTGCTGCGGTGGAAACAATGCGTGCTCACAAAAAAAGCAGCTACGGAGGTGATAGCCTCAGCATAGGTGGTCACAGCCCTTGTGGTGCTGGCTGTTGACAGGGCACCTGTACCTTCCCCAGAATAGATCTATGCAAATTACAGAATCACAGAAAATCCTGAGTTGGAAGGCACCCACAAGGATCACTGAGTCCAACTCCTGATATAACTCACTAGCAAACTCCAAGCCATATCATATGGTGAGTAGGGAGCTCTGGGTGAGAAGTGTTGGGTGGGCAAAGGGTCTGTGGTGTTATTTGGGGGAAATTGTGGGCCTGGGGGGCTTGTGGAATCAGTGAGTGTTTGACACTTAGCACCAAACTGGATCAGCTGCTGAGTAGGGAGAACCCCTGATATGGATGAGGTGCTGTGCTGGTACTTGGAGAATCTGCAAATGTATGTGAGCTTGTGAACCTGGAAAGTGTCACGCATGTGCCTACACTAGTGACCTTCTGCCACAGTCAGCCCATGAGGAGGAGGGAACACAGCTGGCTGTGCTTGCGAGTGCCACTGTTGAAGGCAGCACCTTGTCACTGCCAGTCTGCGAAACCAGCTGTGTCAATGTCCCGTAAGTAACTACCCATCCACAGCCTAGGCAGAGACCCTGGGTTCTGGGAGCTGTAGGACTGGACTCCAGTTCCTGGACAGGAGGGTCGTCTGGATTTCCCTAAGGAAACCAAATCAGGAATGTCACCATTAACAAGCTAGAACTCAGCAGACTTCTACAGAAATTTCAATTCAAGGGTCAACCTATCATTTTAATCACCAGAATATTTTGTAAAATAAATGCTACAATTCTAACTCAAACCTGGAAGTTTAGAAATACAATGCAATTACAGCATCATATGCAGTTTTGACACAAGTGTGGGCATAGCCTTAAACAGAGACAAGTAATTCAAACACTGCATTATATGGTACAGAGATAGTTTTGACAGCAGCAAGGAAGCTGCACAGAAAACTGCAGGCTATCAAATTTGTGGCTTCAATCTGTGGACTAGGAAGACACAAGTAAGATTATTTTTACTCCATCACAGCTAAAACAGGAACCAAAATTCTAGGAACCAACATTACAGAATAAAAGTTAATTGTTTTTATTCATAAAGCTTACATGTAGAAAATAAGCCATTTTCCTGCAGAAAATTTCATACTGTGTCACCACAGAACAGGTTTTGTTTCTCTCTAGAAGAATGTCATTACATGCTTTGTGCTGCAATTTCAATTATTTACAATCAGCAATAGACTAATGTTCTAATATGGAAATAACTTAAATGAGCAATACAAAGACTGACATAAACAAAGTAATCATATTGTTACTGATGCTTCAACGCTGCAAATGAAAATATATTTGCTATTTGAAAATCAGTATAGTAGACTTACAACATATGCACGTTTATGTATCTTTATAAAGTATCAGCCCTGCAGAGAAGGAGTTGGAGGTAGTGGTGCATGAAATATTGGACATGACCCGGCAAGGTACACCTGCAGCCCAGAAAGCCAACTGTATTTCGGCCTCATAAAAAGAAGCATGACTAGCAAGACAAGTCTTACTCTGCCCTAAGGGGTGTCCTCCAGCTGGTATACTGCACCCAGCTCTGGGATACCCACTACAGTAAAGATATGAACCCATTACAAGAAGTGCAGAGGAGAGCCATGAAAATAATGAGAGGGCAGGAGCATATGAAGATGTGCTAAGAGAGTTGGGGTCATTCAGCCTGGAGAAGAGAAGGCTGTGGAGACATCTTTTGGCAGCTTTCCAGTATTTATAGGGGGCTTCTATAAAAGACAAAGTGACTTTTCACACAGGTAAACAGTGAAAGTACAAGGGGGAATGGCTTTAAACTAAAAGAAGGCAAAATTAGAATGATAGAATCGTTGTTGAAAAAGACCCTTCACATCATCTACTCTAACTGCAAATGCAGCACTGCCAAGTCTACCACTAAACCATGTCCCTAAGCGCCAAATCTACACATCTTCTAAATACCCCCAGGAATGGTGACTCAACCACTTCCTCAGGCTTGATAACCTTTCTGGTAAAAAAAAAAAAAAATTGTCATAATGTCCAATCTAAACCTCCCCTTGCACAGTGTGAGACCACTTCCTCTCATCCTGTCACTTGTTGTTACCTGAGAGAAGAGATTGATTCCTGCATCCTTTCATGTAGCTGTAGAGCAGTAAGGTGAAACCAAGAACTAGTAATCTGAACATTAATAACACTTAGGCAAAGCTAGCATCTTAAATATTACCTAAAAATTAACAGCTAGAGTGTACAGTCCATAGGGTGTGGTATAGGACTGCAATGACCACATTACAACATGGAGTACAGAACCAAGTGAAACCCCCACGAAAACCAAACCAAGAGGGTATGAAGATGACCACATGGCAACCTCTTGGTAACACAACAGCAAACCAATGAAAAAAGCAAGACCACTCCAGGCCCTGATAGTGCTGTTGGTGCAAGATGTCATGTCAGGGAATTTAGATTGCAAGGGAAATAATTCCCCAGGTACTTCTTTGTTAAGGTTCTCTTTTTTTAAGACACATAGATCGAGCTACCACATATCATAATTGATCTGTGCCATCTAATGGAGATGAGAGTCTAGTGTCAAAAATTTCTTTAACAGAAATATGCTCTAGCATATACAGTCTCACTCAATCAAAATCTCTGTGTACATGTTGCAAACCATCCCTGGGTTTTCCCATTATCTAAACTCCAAGTAATTCCTGGGGTCAAAGGCATGTATTCAGGTAGAACGCAACCCTAACTATTCTCTATAGTATCATATGGACATCTCCTTGTACTTGAGTAGACAGCACACACTGAATTCTGTCCAAATAATAACATATTGATGATCAAAAACCAGACTAAGCTAGCATTTCAGGGACTTATATTTGGCTGCTGTGGTAATAATTTATTTGGAAATGAAAGTCATTTTTTAACCCCTTATAACTATCAGAACTTGTAAAGCAAGGAGCTTGTTGGAAGCAGACAGGTTTAATCAGAATTCACTGCCAGATCCTATGTCTGACTCTAGAACACAGATTACTAAAGTATGTTGTGGTTTCTTTGTAAAAATAAAAGGATAACTGATCCACTCTTTCTTCATGAGACCAGGTTGCAAAATCCTCCTTCCCAACATTTCATTTCACTGGTTTCAGTGTATCTGATGTACACAGAGCAAATGATATCCCTGTGAGAACTCTGCTCTTCTCCCTTACCACACAGATTTCCATATCCATACAGACCACATCAATTTCACTTCCACATTACAGTGCCTATGGGTTGCTGTCATATACGAGGAAGAAAACGTTATTTTTACAGATGATTTAGCTTTTCAGCCCTTGGACTAGGAAATGAAGATGGACTTACCCTGCAAGCAAAATGAAATGAGAATAACTTCATGTTTCCAGAGCCCCATTTGTGGAGCTCTTTTCTTTCTCTACACAAACTGAACTGTACAGACAGGAAGGAGTTTATTTTTACAGTCTATCTGTGAAGTGCTCTTATAAAAATAGCATTAAATACTCCCATGAACTCCACCTCAGACACCGTAGGAACTCCATCTGCTAGAGAGAGATGCAAACCAGACAGCTTTTTAAATTTGCTTGGCAATTTTTCAGAAGAAATTATGGGGTGTGAGAGAAGGAAGGATCACTTACTTATAAAAGCACCAATCTTCTCCCAAACTGGATTATACCTGGCACTTCATATGAACAGGTAAAGAATAATCTGCATTAGCCAAAGGTTTTCTCTTAACCAAATAGAGAAGATGATAACTCGTATGTGTGTATCTATTAATATGCTTAGATCATGCCTCAAGCCACAACATTGTTGTTACAAAAACATAGTTCTTTTGAATCTCATTAAGACTTCTTGACAAACAACAGGCTCTGTCAATTAGCTGTGTTAAAAACAGTATTTATCTGCTGTCTTTTGAGCTTGCATTTACAAGAGGAATTTACTTAGTGTAGATGTTTCCCCACATGATGGTTTGATTTATACCACATATAGAAGACTATCACAATATTAATTATTACATTTCAATAAGGTGTCTAAATTTCTCTACCTTCACATGAACTCAGACAGCATTTCTTTCTAAAGGTAACTTAAAATTATGATTTTAAAATTTGCTTTTTTCTCAGAACACTAGAATCACAATTTTGTACTGAATACACATGGGTTTGGAAAATGCTAAAATGTTTATGTAAAAAATAGGAAAATTATGCTGTGTAAGTTTTAAGCCTTTCAATTTTCTTGAAAGATGGGATTAGATTAAGAAATTATTTTTCTGACAAAAGATAAATGAAAGACATTTTATTTATCTCAAATCTTTCTGGTAACCACCAATTATCTATCTACATTAAAACTTAAACGAGATATTTAAAAGTCTTTAAAATGGCAACTCAAAATAAGGAGAACTCAGGAAATCATGCTTCCAAAATAATTTATGAAAATCATCAGTTTTCTGTTAGTCTGAAAGTGTGAAACAAAAGGCTAGCATACTCAGAAAACAGTAACTTTTTAGCTCCTTGAAGTAATTGATGGTGAAAGAAACACTTTTTTTGGTCAGTTAATATCACTCTACTAAGCTGAACTGTTTACTCTCTTAAGTCACCCAAGTTGAACAGAAACACTCTGAGCACTGACTGACAGACAGACCTCAATAGACATTCACAGGTTTTCAACCTATCAGTGCAGAATTCTTGCCACTGCTCTAGTACTACTACTGCAGTGCGATGTCTTCCTATAGAACAGATAGGAAGTACCTGAACATTGAGTACAAGTTTTAACAGGACACTGCTTAATCAAAGCTGTGTGCACCTCTAAGGTTTTGTGCATTTTCTCCACAAATCTCATATGTACTTTATGCCTACCGTTTAAATTTTAAAGTCTTATTCTAACGTGCCAGATATATCCCATCTCCCGCTAGACCTAGTGGCAGAAACCGAGCATACAACGTCAAACCCAAACCATTTCTACATTGATATCAAAGTCTGCTCTCAAATCTGAGAATACTTGCCACACCTAAAACTCTAAGTAACAAGACTTTACAGCAGCCTAGTGCAATATCCTACACGAAACGGATACTGAGAAAAAGTAATTCCTCGATGTCTTAGCTGTATTCATATTGCGTATCTGCCAATATATAGTCTATAAGTCCAATATATAGCAGTCTATATAGCTGCTGGTTGTTACAAAAGATTGCCGACCTCTAAGTGAGAAAAGTGTCAAAGGACAAGCAGGAATGAGTTAGCATTTCCCTTTTCCCACTTTATTTAAAACCACTCTCAAAGAAAGAAAGGTTTTGCCTTTCCTGGTTTACAGAACACAAAATTTGTATCACATACTTACTTCTTGTGTGTGAGGTCCAGACCACTGTTGACTATTCCCTCTACCTTGACATTTTTCTGTCCACAAATATTTCCATAACTGTCATATCCTGAAAGCAGTCTTGCAGCTGCTCCTGTAGCTATTGAAAAGCCACAGATAAAACCCTGGAGGAATAAAAAAACCCCACAGTTTAGCAATACTCTGTTTGACAGATGGGAAAAGTCAGTTTTATTAATTTATTTCTAAGTAGAGGTTGTCTAAAAATTCTTTCAGACTGGAAAAGGAAAGACAAGTATTATCACAGAGAACTGTTGTACAATATTAAAACTGAATGTAAGCTAAAAGAGGATTCAGACATCTAATACTGGATATTATACATTCACAGTTAAGACTCTTGTATGTGATTTTTTTGGAAGTCATATTGTCAGCAAGCGGGCATGAAGCAGAAGGGAGAAGTCAGCAAATGGGCAAGGGCAGGCAGTGAAGGAGAGCTACAAGCAGAGATGGAGTTGTCAAGGATTGCTATGCGTCTTAGAAAATTCCACACATTCCAGATTTTCTTGCTTTCAGATTTTTTTTCTTTCCTTTAAATCAAGTATTTTCAAAGATGAGCTAGAATGAAGAGGCCCATCTAACACAAGTTTCTTTTAAGGAAATCCTCTGTGAAGCAAGTGACCAGGTCAAGGCCACTATGGTTTCAGATGCTGGTTTTAAAATCAGGAGAAAAACAGATGCAAAGCAAGATGGTTTTGACCATATAACATGGAAAATACCCTAAGTAGGCAGGTCTTGCTGTGAACTTTCAGAGGTATTTCACAACCAAAACCAAGATTAAGGCAGTGATTGTGTGAATAAGAGACTGGCCCAAAAGCTTCATCAACAAACCACTGACAGGGATAAATGAACCATCAGCTCACTCCACTATCACCAAGGAACTGTTTTTACATGTGAGACAGGCTAAGATTTGAGAAGTTGAAGCGGAATAAACAGCTGAGACAAATGCATGGAGCAACAGATGGCACTGGCAGGATCAGATGAAATGATGACAACAGGTAATGACGTTGGCATGGAACAGTGAAAATGTGGGTGGCTCACCCTGCAAGTGAAGTCTCCTGGAACAGTAACTATGTGACCCAGTCAGATGATCGCTCTGTATATTATATTGCTTAGGGAAATCTGGGACAATCATGCACAAAAAACTAATTTATAATTGGGGGAACAGGTAAGTATCACTGAATAATCAGGGAACATCAACAAAACCAGAAAAAAAAATGCTAAAGAGAGCTACTTGTTTCAGGAAGCACTGCGTTTTTTGCAATTTTAAGATATTCACATTACAGTGACACCATAATTCATATTATTTTAAATAATCATTATAAATTTTGTATTTGAAGCCCAACATTGAAAAACACCCAGGAAAAGTAGGAAAAATTTTTCAGTGGAATTATTCCAAACACCAGAGACCGAGAGAGAGCAGAAAAGAAAGCCGAGAGCACGTAAGTTCCAACCCCCCACAAGGACAGGTGCTTGCAACACAGCAGTACAAGACAGCAATAGGCATTCTGTGTTTAAGAAGAGTAGCAAACACAGGTCCTTGAAACAAAACAAGATGGAAAGAAGTGTACTTCTAGTTTTCACTAATCTGCAGCTTTTTGAGATTTGGTCTTTTAATAAAAAGTGTAGAGTGTTGTGAGGCTGATTTGAGAAAGGTAATGGTTTCATTATAGAGGACAGAACTGTTAGAACTTTGAAAGAAAAATCATTAGTAATAAGGCTGTAATAGTATATTAGTAATATGGTTATTAACAATAGCTGCTTCTAATAAGTATCCAATAAATAAATAAATAAATTAATTAACAAATAAACAGAAACCCAGTTAATTCTTTGGTAGTCAGAATCATCGTTTCTCACAAAGAGTTTACTGTGATTCACAGAATTGTTTACCAGACTACCACCCATAATTTCTGGGACATGCAGAGTCCCATAAAGAACATGAGTCAAGTGGTAATTCGCCATGCTGAAAAATCACTTACCACTGAAACTGAAAAGTTTCAGGGGAAGAGAAGCTGGAGCAAGAACTGGCACCAACAATAAATTATGGATTCCTAGCAAAGGCCTTGGATATGTACATACCACACATTTCTGTTCTACAGTTGATGGTTCCCATGCAAATATATCCTGGTCTTTGCCAGTGATTAAGCTACTGACAGGTTTTAAAATTTCTTTCTTATGAATTCAAACTCTTCAACTATATGACATTTACAAAATCTGCTGAGTTTTACTCACCATTCCTATGCAGAAGAGGATGAATAAGAGCAGCCATGGTACATCTGTGCAGCTGTGGTCTTCCAGAGGTTTCCACTCTCGCTTGGAACTCTTGTGTGAGAAGACAGAGATGAGGTTAACAACATTTTAATCATCTCCTCATAATAGAAAAAGGCAGAAAATTATTCTACAGGTAATTTACCTACAGCAAGAGCCCTTTTTAAGTGCCGAGATAGTTGAAGAAGCTTGGTTGAAAGACTTAGAGTAAGGCTCATGTAAGACTCCAAAAAAAGTGCCTCCACAGGAACTAGATCACCAAATAGTTACTTACCCAGAAAACAGTTAATTTATCCAGAAATTTACAAATATTTATCCACAAAACAGGTTATTTTCACCTGTCTTTTTAATAACAGAAAACAGAAATTAATGGCATGAAATTGACAGTATCTCCTATTGCAGTCTTCCACATCTATCTTTCAGTAATCTGATTTACAGGAGGGATAAAGGATTTACGCACTTTTCAAAAACCCATAAGTTTTCAAACATTATTAGCAGTTTGAACAAGATGCATGTAGAAAGGAAACAAAAAATTGCTGTTTAAGGAAATTTTCTACCTGCCATAAGCTTAACATTTCAGTGAAGAAATCCTTCATCTGTATTGCTATGGTGTCAGAAAGAAAAGTGGTATAATTAAAGGTTGAAATATTCAATGATGGAGGTAGTTGTAAGCAATTCAGATAGTTTGCTGCTCATGAGGTAAAAATTCTCAAGTATATATACAATTAACGTATTATAAACGGTCATCTAGGCCAAAACGTTTCAGGAAGAGAATAAACACTAGCTGTAATACAAATCTAACAACAAAATCAGATTTTTTTTTATAACAAAGATACCAATTATCACTACTTTTAAAAATACAGAGTTACACAGAGAAATTTTTTCAACAGGCTCCCGAACACTGAATCTTCAGATATATTGACCAAAAACCTGCAGACACTACTTTAATCTTTGAAGAAAAAAAGGAGATTGATATAAGGAGACTACATACACAACTGTTCTCTGCAGAGACAGACCAAAGGGGATAACCTATTCAAATCTGGATTTATTTTTTTCCCTTAAGACTCTGAAGAATGTTCAAGATTTTGTTGACAAGGTAGCAAATGTCAGTATTGAATTAAAACAGAATGGCTCAATGAAATGTCAACAGCTTTTATCTCCAGTAGGTATTTTGCATATTTTTAATAAAAAAAAGCAATAGCATATAACTTACATGATACTAGCAAGGTGATTTTTTTTGTTATTCATGACTTTGGCTTTTGTTAATCCACAAGCACAAAGCAACTTTATCAAATGCTACCACCAGAAAGCTAAAAACTGGGTAAACAAGAAAAATCCTGCATGAATCACACTTCAAAAAACAGTTTTCTAAGTAGTCCAACTTTGCATTAGAGAATTTCATGATAATTTTGCAATCTTTTATTAAGGAAGTTCTACATACAGATGTAATAAATCAATTTTTACAGATGTGATAAATACTGTTTTAATTCAAACTGCAAATTCACTGCAGGTTCTGAACAGTCAAACTTCTTTAGATTTTACTCAATAATCAGTAGTGAGAGACGCTAAAAGGTCACATTATGCACTCTACAACCCACATTCAACAAAACTGAATCTTCTGAGCCTGGCAGTTCACACTTAAAACTAACACACTTTCCGAACTTAACATTTACAACAAGATTGTGACATTTATGCTGTTATAATTAGCATAATCATAATTGCATAAAATACATAAGGCTTCGTGCTTCCTATTCCTAAACTCCCCCCAAGAACTCTTGAGTCTTTAGAAATTTAATTTGATTTACAAACAGCAGAGACAAATTTCAGCTACAGCTGCTGTCTTAAGAGCAAACTGCCCTTGGCAAAAGGGGGAGCAGCAAAATGTACTGCAGAGTATGCTTTGTTTTGTTGTTTTTTTTTTCAATCCTCTCTCTACCATCTGTGTACAAAATCTTTTAATAGGATTTTTTAAAGCCTCTAGAATAGCTCTGGCAAGGATTTTGGTTGTCTGACTAGTCACAGTTACCATAAGTAACAGTTACCATTAGTAATCCATTTTACTTACTAAGTGGACTGCAATTTATATGTCAAAAAGAAATTTGAAATGCTGTAACATAGGACGTAATCAGAAGGTTACACAGATAAATTAATTTTCTGTCTATGTCTCTTACTCTGCTAAAAAAAACCCCTTAAAATTAATAAAACAAAATTTTTAAAAAAGCAGGAAAGTATTCTAAACAAAAAGTATCCTTGGAGGAAACTCAACAGGTGTTAGATATTTACTGACTTACAATTTAACCACCTAGAACAGTAACAAGGTATGAAATGATACGTTTAAAATAACACTGCTCTTCTGTAGGCTGTCCAATGTTTCTTGTCCTCAGACCTCACTAAAAACCAAGCTAGCTAGCATTATCTGTGTACTACTTTGTTTCCAGTTGCTTCCTCGTATTCTGGATTCCCAACGAATCCTCTTCCATAGCTACACAGTCCGTTATCTTTGTCTTTGATGTTTGTCACTCTCCAGTGACTGCTCCCTGTGTACTCTACACCCTTAGGCATTCACTCAGACTGTGATTTTCATGCTTTGGCAACATAAATTGTTAATCCATGGTCAACATAAGGTCTAACAAATGTTGTTTGTTCTGCAATCTGTAAACGATGCTTTGTCTCCATTGTGACTGAAACACCATAACATTTTAGCAGACATGCTTTGCCTGAAATCCTAAATCACTTCTACTCATTTTAACTTTTCTCCCAAAAAGATTAGGAGCTTGCAGTATTTGCTTATGCAAGAAAGCTAGAGAAAAAAATATTTTTTTGGAAATTACTTGATTCATTTCAAATTTTCTATTAAAACAGAGCTTTAGTATTTACACTGTGCTCTCCAAGGATATTCTTGCCATTAACAAAGCACATACTGTTATGAAAGCACAGAGAATCTGGAGCACTATCAGTCAGAAGTGGAAGGCTGGTAAACTAGCCTTTCTCTCCAAGACAAACTTGCAGATTAGGAACATTTCCTGCTCCTGACAGTTTTTCTGTGCTGATTTTACGAGTTATTTACTCAAGAATCCAAATGAGTGTGTTCACAAGTTTACATCTGTCCATTTTGCACAAGACTTATCAAACTCAAAACCAAATCAGAACCCTTGGGTGCTACAGTTCTACAAATGTGGTTTCGTACTACACAGCTAGAACATTGGATGTCTACAATTAAGACTTCTCTTGAAGAAGAGGAAGTGAGAAGAATGTCAGGACATTAACTATTGGGTTTTCCTAATTGAATTCAGAGCTACACATTCTCAAAACCGAAAGTGCTTGCATGCAAATACAAAATAAAAAGAGGTTATTTTCTTGGTATTCATTGCAAAGAAACCAATCACTCCAAAACAAAAACAGAAATCCCTGTTTCAGATTTCTTTCTGGCTGCCACTTCCAAAATATACCTTTGCAGCACCAAAGAGTAGGTATCCTCTGCATACTGCAATATACTTCTGCACAGGAATAGCCAGAACCAGAATAGCCAAAACCAGTGGTTACCACTTTCACTGTTAGCAGTACCAGATGCTGCCATACAAGAACTCAAGTGCTGTAACCAGAGTGAAACACATATAAGAGCACCAAAAAATGAAAAAACACAGCATTTCAACAGGAGACTACAGATGCACGGAGCTACAGGGAATTTATTTTGAACACAAGATATTTTATGCAATGTAAAATTTGGGAGTGATGAGACTGAAGCAAGAAGCTTATTAAAGAACATCTGCAGCACTATATATACAGATAATCAAGCTGTGGGTAAGTAGCAAAGATTTGAATAAGATAAGAATAAAGATGGAATCTGACATCAACAGATGATGCTGCAACACCATGATGGTACAGGCAGCAGAAAGAAAAGGTCTTGTGGAGGTTAGATCACACATTTCAAGATGAAGAAAATTAAGGTACTAGTGAGGCAGGTTGGCTGAACTAAGAACAACCCAGTAAATAACTGGCATGAGTTACAACCACTGGATGAAAACAAGTTGTAGGTCAGAGCCTAGAGGTTAGACTCTAGGCTCCACTTCAGCTAGTGAGTATAAGTTAGCAGCTGGAGAATATAGGACTATTCCAATTTGCATACGAACACAAAGGTTGTAAGAAAAAAGTCACAACTTCATTCAGATTGTTAAGGACACTGATGTCAAGATAACTTGTTACAAAACCCTATCCCAGAAACCATATTAATCCAACTACATCTCCTTTAAATTTTCTGTTGTTTTATCACCTTGATGTAACATCCTGACTCAGAATACATACAACTGCAGTTCAATACAGAAGAGTAAATAGATACAACTGCTCTTTGTTTACTTAAATTAGAATTCAGAAATTATTGTGTAGCTAACTATCTTCATAGAAGACAGACAGCCATAGTGTGCACACAGCATTAATAAATGGCCTTTAGAGGCAAAAAAGGATTCTCATCCTGATTGGTATCTTTTGTGGAAACTGCCAGAGTCCTGCAACATTCACCTTTCCTAGAATGCAGATCGATTCTGATAAATACCAGAGATTCAGCTGATTGTATAAATAACATTTGGTTTATTCAATATTGGTATATTATGGTAGCATTGTGAGCACAGAATACATAAATTTTACACCTATGATGAAAGTTCAAACCTTCAAAATTGAAGGGTCCCTTTGCAATACCATGCATACCACCAAATGACACATAAAGGCACAGCTCCTTGGGAAACAGGCAAGCTAGCTTAAAAAGGTGAGGACCTAGAAGTCATCCAGTTCAGAAGCTCTCCTGCAAGCCAAGTTTAACCCTGGATCTGGGTTAAACTGGATATTAAAAAATACCCACACTGAAGAAAAAGACAGTTCTTGAAATACTGAAACATTTATCAGTGTTTCCTAATGGCCATTTAAGGAGATGGTATTTTACTCATTTAACATCTTTACAAGCTAAAGAACAGTACTAATCACATGTTGACCTTTACTGTGAAGCATTCCACCTACAAATAAGATGAGCCATAATTTACTAGTTTACCAAACTGTTTCCAATGCAAGAGTGTATTCTCCAGGTTTAACAGATATAGCATTTTTCTGTCCAAAACATGGCAGACTTTTCTACACTATACAGCTGTTTAAAAGAAGAACTAGCAGCAGCTGCATATTATACTAATGAAACACCTCTGAACAGACCTCAATCCTAGAGCCTAAACAGAAAGAGACTATGAGCTCTGACCCCAAGCATACACCCTCAATTCCCCACACAAGTACACTTCTGAGAACAAAAGTAACAACTCAAGCAAACTAGTTCTCTCTATAAAACTTTCATGTGCTGAATCCACTGTTTAAGTGTGCAGAACAAAGTCTTGAAGTATGAAACTTATTTTCAGTTCATGACATTACCAACCACGTCACGTTTTTATAGTAAATCCTTAGCTTACTCCACCAAGAAGTCTAAGAACACTGTGCACAGTTGACTTAGTTAAGTTCACCTTTACCTACAGACTTCCTGTGCATGACCTACAGGTAATCAGGCAAAGCACTAAACAGAAGCTTACAGCACACTATCACGGGTTCAGGCAATCTCTCAGGTTCACAATAAAACTTGTTTATTATACACCATATTAATTGTACATCTCCGTTACTAGAGCAGGAACACGCAACAGCAAGTGCAAACTTTTACTCTACTAAATTATACCAGTTCCCTGGAAGAATGAACTACACTGTACCAATTAAAATACCTCTAACTAAACACACTAAATACCTCTAAATAAACACACTAAAAAAATCGTTAGTGTACACGTAGTCTGGATCTGCCTCTGGGGAAGAGCAGTATTGCTCCAGCCTCAAAGAGTTTGCTAACAGTTGCATTCTCATGGGAGGCAGAAGCTTTAGTTGTCCCAGAGTACAGGGACAAAAGAGCTTGTCACTGTAACACTACTGCAGCATGCCCCAGTCATCTCTAGAAAGAATCCTTGGGGCAATTATAAAAGGGACTGCATAATAGGACATGCAACTCACAGTGGAGTCCAACACCCATTTTTGTGGAATTTCTGCTTCAATCTCATTACAAAATTGTGTATTTTTCAATTTACTGCAAAGTAGATACTAGTCACACTAGTTGGACTTCAAGCCACATACCAGTATTTTACATATAGGCACCCACATCCTTATTTTCCTAATGACTTCACATTTCACCATTTGTTCTCCAATGCCCCGTCCACTGAAAAGATGCACCTGTCCATTTTAAGTATGAAACTTAGAAACTAGGAAAAGTTTTCTGATAGTGTAATACTGCTTTATCCACTGAAAGGTAATGAATTTATATTTTACTTCTCTTCAGAGACTAAGAATACCACCAATTCAATATGTCCACATCTTCTATTTCACTAATAGTATTTAAAAGTTTTTAACATAAGGTAAACAGAATTGAGATCACATAAGGTATCACTTACAGTATTACTAATGGTGTACTATGAGGTTGTTTATCCTGAGAACTCATACATGCGGACTTCACTCTTGAATGTAGCGTATGTTGTGTTGTAGATCATCTTGCATTCATCTTTACAGTCAACTCATATTAAATATTGCTTAAAAACTCCTTGATTACATACCTCCACCTCAATCAACAACCTAAATATTTATCTTGAAGTGTAACACAGCTGATTAAATAAAGAGCTGACATGATCAGCACACCTGCTGCAGTTTTGAAGTTTAGAGATCAGGCCATCTGCAGACAAAAGCTATGTTTTTAAGTCTCAAAGTATTTAGTTATTGTTTCTTTTATTCATTGCACATTATTAAGTATTTATTTCAAATGAGCAATACATAAGGATAATTTGCAAATATCACAGTAATATTTTTCAGGGGCTTAAAATATCCATTTCAATGCAATTCTCATACTTCCATGGTTCTTAGTAATTAATAAAAAATCAGTCATGCAAACAAAACCAAAACAGTAACAATAAAAAAACCCCAAAAGCAACAAAAACAAAACAAACCACAAAAAACCCTCCAAAAACTTACAACCCCCACCCCCCCAAACCACAAAACCAAAACATTTCTTCACTTCTGAACACATTTTGCACATACCGAGTTACTGTACTATATTTGAATTTTCTGCTTGTTCATCAACCTGTTTCACAGAATTTCAAATTTATTATTTCAACAGACTGAAAATCTCAAATTACAAAATATTTTCCAACTTTGGACTAGTAAAACGTACAATTAAAAACACACTTCACTTTCAAGTGTTAGCTTCATCACAGGACATTGAGACACACTCAAAAAACCCACCAGGAATCCTAGGGCAGAACTCCCCAGTTACTGGTCTCCACATGAGATGTGGAGGACATTCCACTGAAAATGTTGCCCCCATTCTTCATGCTGTCTTCATGTAAATGCAAGACCAAAGACATCACAGCCCATTGCGAGCTCACGGCCTGCGTAGCACTGCTGTGAGAATTAACAGTGTTGCCACCTACAGAGACATTCATAGCAGTTTGATACACAGTCCTTCAAAATGTATCCTATATTCAAACGTGTTTGCCAAGTGAAAATCACAGCAGCTCAAAGGCAAACTCCTGACTTGCAGGTTCAAAAGCCCGGCATAACAAGAAAGAAAAACACTCAGGATTACAATAAGAGGGCAGCACTTGAGGACACTGGAAGTATATTAGATTAACAGGAACTAATACTAAGAAAGCTTGATCTGATTTATATAAGAAAAAGTGGGAGGAGAATGGAAAAGGAAATAATATGTCAAGCCCTTAGCTTATTACATAAGCATACTTCCTTATAACAACGCAATAATTTTGCAGTTTTTCATTGCAAACTATGGGAAGTCTGACAAAGCATTCACAGGGCATGAGGTATTTAAATGGGTTTTTCTGTTTTGTTTCTGTAGATCTGAAGATTCAGAAGTTTCTTCCTCAGTCAAATAATATATTTGGAGCGCAAGAATGGTTTCAATTTAAAACAAAACCAAACCAAAACAGGCCAGTGCTCATTTCTGCTGTAGACAGCTGCTTAACTACATTAATTAAGAGCAGGCACAATATATATTATCAGGTCTAAGTCAGCATGGTCTGCTCATCATGCTCTCCACCATAGTCTACCGCCACTACTGATAAAAATAGCAGCCGCTAGAAACGAGCATGTAAAAATGCAGTATGGAATCAGCTTTCCAATACACAGCAATCATCTCCTATTTTTATAGTGCATTGCATACTGGGTGTTGAAATCATATTAAAGCAGAGAAAATTAAATCTTTGGACTATAAAGCTGAACTTCAAAATGGAGCTGACACTTCTCTCTTCTTAAATATACATACACATGCTCTTGAGGCTGTAGTCATACAATTATACTCTTTTATTCCACATTAGAAAATTGCTTATCTAGAAGATTTAAAAGAAAAAGAAAAAAGGAAAAAAAATAGGGGGCCTAGCAAAAGCAGGCCGATCAATGCAATGGCATTTATTTACTGTGTAAGTCTGAGAAACTTCAAAGTGGTTGAAAGACCTAAAAGAACGGACACAAATTCTTTCTCTAAAAACTACATCTCAAAGCTTTCAGTACAGTTTCATAAAACAAAGGTAAAAATTAGCAATCAGTTTAGTCAACAGGTAGAAGTAGCCTGATAACACTACATAACCACTTTTTTAGAAGGTAAACATAAAATTTACACCATTTTCCAAAAGTTGCTTCAAAGGGGGAAAGATACAAACACAAAATATCAAAGACATGGTTTCTGTTACATTGGTTTGCAAGTTCTGCTTTTCACAAGAGAAATCACAGAGCTAAGACCATAGGAACAAAAATTATAGTCACCCCAAATACGGAAGAGGCATGCACAGTTACTGCCAAAAGCTTGCCTTCAGAGTAAGCAGCATAAAGACAGTTGACAACTTCACCACTTAACAAACACTGTCATTTCTTCATAAAGACAAATAAAAGCCATCAGTTGGGTGATACTGAACATACATTCACAATTACTAACCCTAAAACTCTGATGGCTGACAGTAGCCTTGATGCCGAATAGATTACAATAACATAAGCTTTGGATTTAGCATTCAATATTAACAACAGAAGGGTAGTCAGAACCTCAGATCAGCTAGTCCTTAGTAGGAAAAACTCAATGAATTTTACAGAGTACTCACAAGTATCTATATAGTTGAAATATTTCTATGTTAAGATCAAAAGGAATTACTTGCATAGGTTGGGCAGTTGCTTGTGACAGCATTTATAAAAGGACGTCTCATGCTTCACAGGAAACTAACAGAGCTTAAAGACCAGAAATACAGAAGCAACTCCATGAGATGCCTTATCATTAGCATGTTCTTGGATCCTGCTTGTACACTTCATCCCTCATACTGTATCTGCTTACCAGAGGCTAGAACAGAAACATCATCTACTGTCAATATAGTGAAAGGGAAATCAAGCTTCCTATCTCCTGGAAGGAGAATTCATAGCACATTCTGTTTCCCTTCATCAGCACCATTATTTGTCTTCTTCCATGATGGTACACATGCCCACAAGGAAACAGGCATGTTTTGATGCCCCTTAAATTCATTTGATTGTGACAGCCTCTGACAACTGAAGATACATGGCTGATGTACAATTAGTAATCTGTATTGTCCATAATGATCAGAAGAGATGTTCCATCAGAACTACTCATTATTTCAAAAAATTAGAAACTCCAGATTTATTCAATGTTGTTTTGATACCAGATGCTCAAGGGAAAGTTAAGAGATGATCTATCTTCATCTCCTCTTATAATGGGAAGTTCTTACATTCTTTCAAAAACCAAGGCCGCCACTAAAACCACCAAGAATAATATGTGCTTTGCTTTTCTCAGTCATGCCTCTAGTTTCCAGCAATATTTCAAGCTTTCCTCACACATACCGTAGATTAAGTCACTAATGCAAAAAGCTGTAAGTTTATTTTAAACACACACAGCATTCCCAATCACAACACAAACACTAAGACTTCAATAAATTGCCTTGTTTCCTATAACATATTGCCAAAGCAAACACCTCTTAACTACTATTAGCTACTTCCCTTGCAGAACAGCAGGAAGAGAGAACAGATTATGTGTTACAACTGTTCCATGAGAAAGCAGTTTAAGTTCTGTCTCTCCCCACTTTCACCCTTTCACTATTTATGAATTTCTGTCCCCTCAGATATAACAATGCAAACTTTACAGAACTGTGCTATAAACTAGACCAGTGGAGCAATTTGAGTTATACTGTAAAATAAGTTCTCTTGCTTAAAAACAAACAAAAAACCTGTACAGATTAGTTCAAAAAAACAGATTTACAGCACAGCCTAACAGTTGTGACAACATAGGAGTGATGAATTCCAACAGCTACTTCCTGAAAATCCAGTTTTAAAATGGATTGATGTGGAGACATAGAAGAAAATATCACTGGTAAAGGAGAAGAATGAAAAGCAAGGGAAGAGAATACCAGCACTCAATTCCATTTTTCTTCCTCAGTAAAACTAAAGATCTGGAAGAAATGCAATTATTCTAACAATTCAGAACTTCTGCACCATTTTCTCAAAAGATCCCTACATTTAGGTAGAGATCATTCCCAAAGCAGCGCAAACATACAAAAAATTCCCACAAACCTGACCTAGAGTTAACCTCCACCAGAAGTATGAAGAAACCTAAGCTTTGTTGCACAGCAGATCCATGACAAAAGACATGCATCCAGACAGAAGCACCCATCTCATGAAGAAGATATCACCAAGAGAGGACAATGGGCTGAAACAACACGAAGGTACCGACAACTAAAAGCAACACCAGACAGGAGACAGTAATCCCACCTCAGTATTTGCCCCTTCCTTTACAGGTTTTCATCTCATATAGGATAGCAGACTTCGGATAAACTGCAATTCAAAGAAATGCTAGGAAGATCTGCTCATGATAACTAACAAATGAGTAAACAAGACTGCTTTAAGACAACTGCTAAGATGTAGCAGACATTGCACAAGCTTTTCTCTACAAGCTCAAGGTTCCAGATAGTGATGGTAAAGAGACAGCAAGCACAAAAAGATGACAGCTTAGTGATCCTAAATAAGTACAGAATTGCACAAGCCCCTAAAGAAAAAAAGATTACACCCTCAAAACACCAAAAAGAAACAACAGGTAAACTGAAGAGGAGCAAGAAGTACACAAGAATTCTTGTTGTGATGATAAAGAAATAGAGGAGACCACAGAAGATGTTACACCAGGGGAAGTGAAAGAACTCTGCGCAAACATGGAAAACCAAAATGAAAATAATAAGAAAGAAACTGGAAAAGAAGTACTCCAGTTCTAATCACCTCAGCAGGCAAAACAGCAGTGGAACAACCGAAAGAATTAGCTCATCTGGAAGAAAGTCTGGTATGATTATATTAAGCTTAATTTAACGTGACAACAGATAAAGCTGAAAAATTTGGTAAGATAGGAAGTTAACAAAAGCAGGGGAAAGTCTGGAAGTATAACCACAGACAGAAGTAGTGGTAAATAAACAATAATCAGAGAGTAGAAGGCAGTGAATAATTGCAAAATGACAGTACTATCCTTGTATGGACCATTCACTTAAGAGTTGGATTCAATGATCCTTGTGGGTTCCTTCCAATTCAGAAAATTCTGTGGCACTACAGACATCCCAGGGAGAATAAGACATCATGTGGTAGAGGAATATATATGCTATTGAAAGCAACAGAGACCAAGGAGGGTAAGAAAGATGTGGAATTCCTGCAACTTGGGCACAAGAAGCCTTTAGAGATATTAACCAAAGACAATTTCAGCACAACAAAGAATCTGAACCGGAATTAATTTAGTATGAACAAAGAAGAAAGAATGTGTGACAACAAACATACATTCCTCTGTTCAGGAATTTGGAAAAGAAAGGAAATGGACTAGAGTGCTGTTATTTTTAAGGATGGAGAATAGCAACTCAGAATAAAATTAGGAAGGGAATAAGATGGCAGCAGGAGGTAAAAACCTGTAATTTGAAATTAAAATAGAAAACTGGAATGAATGGGGCTTTGGGTAGTTAAAAAGGCAGAAAAAGTGGAAAACAAACACAAGAATACATCTCTGCAAGTAGCAGTCAATAGTGCTAAATAAAGGTAAACATGTCAATTCTAATCAGTTTTTCTCTGGAAACCTTTAGCTTCTGCTGGGAAGAAGAAGCATAGGAAAAGGCCTAAGATAAAGCTTTAGACAGCCTGCAAAGCAAAGGAACTGGGGAACAAATCTAAGGGAAAAAATGGATAATTGAGTATGAAATAAAAGCTATGACTAAAACTACAAAGAAATCTAGCCAGTTCAACAATCAGTCACAGATAGATGCATTATCAGAAATGAGAGGAAAAGGTGGCAGTCATGAGAAAGGGACTTGGAGATACAATAATCAGATAAGATGGTTGCCAGAATCAAAACAGAAGTAATCACTTCTGTCAGAAACAGAAATGGGGATTAGCAGATGAAGATCAAATGGGCTAGAGAGCGGAAAAATAAACCTAACGAGAAATCTACTTGAAAAAACCAAGTCATAAGGAATGAGGGTGTCCATGATAAGAGGAGAGATTATGTCAAACACCAGTGTGAAGCTACAAAAGGAGAAGCAAAAAGCAGGTGAGGAAACATGAAGGAATGTCTGATGGACCCCTACCCAGGACAATTGTAAGAGGGGAAGTGCAAAGGCCATGGTAGATGAGGAACACAACATTTCTTTTTAATGATAACAGGGATGATAGGAGAGACATTAAGATGAAATGTAATGCTGTATTGTAGGGAGCAAGGTTTCTGTAATCCATATACCAGACAAAACTGTTGATAAAATATTCAGCAACCAGCCTTTGATTTGGATTTCTTGAGGAGACACATCTTTGCTTATGGTTAGGAAATTAAATAAACTGCCATTCTTTATACTTCAGTCATACGCATGTGGGGTACAAAGCTCAATTGTTGTACTGCATCTTGCCACACATAAGGAAGGCAAACGAAAAGTTTAGTAGAATACTATTAACATCATACAACCTGTGAGCAGAACGCAAATTTCACTAAAACCCAAAATCCATTGGCTGAAACCTATGAACAGGCCAGATATGCAAACCAATTCATCCTCTAACACTACCCACAGATAAGCCCGCATTTTTGTTTAAGAAAAGAACAGTGAAATGCAATTCAAAATCATACAGAAGAGCTAGAAAGGGCCTACAAAACACTTAAGAAAAGTAAATAGGATAGGAATCACAGAAAATAAGGTCGGAAAATACCTCAAAACATTACTTGAAAACATCAACTTCACTCTCAGTGCTCCAAGTCTGTATCAGTTTTCCTTAAGCCACTCCTGATAGATGTTTATCTAACATATTGTTTTGTTTTTTTTAGCAAACCTCAAACAATACAGACTTCACATATCCTCTGGCAGTCTACTGCAGTGACTGAACAATTTCAGAATCTGCCCCTAACATTTAGCATTTATCTCACTCTCTCAATTCAAACCATTTGTTCATGCACCATAAAGCTGATTGCCTTCCTCTTTGCAGCATATTTGCTATACAGAAAGGATGTTCCCTGTTGCAACTGGACAGCTCTCTGCAGTGTTCTGCATTGGAAGGACAGAGCTCTTATATAAAAAAGTCTGCCTGAACGGATGAGCTACAAAAACTCATCTCTGTGATGAGTCATCTGGGACAGCAGAGACGGACTTTCCCACATAAGCACTATGCTGGAAGCTGGATTCAGCCACTGCAAATGATACAGCCAAAGGAAACTAACATTCACAAGCGAGCTAAGACAGCCAAGGCATCAGTCGTGATCGTTCCTACTATAGGCTTCAGAAAAGGGCTACGCAAAAAACCAGCATAGCTTTGGCCGTGTTGTTCAAAGGGAAAGTTAAAATGGGAAGCAGAGCCGCAAATTGGAGCGTTGGGTGGAGCTCCCGCTTGTGCCTTGCCTGGCAGCACCACTCTGGGGGGAAAAAAAGGAGTCAGTAAGGGCAACGCGAAGAGCGAAGGGGGAGGGGGAAGAAGGAAAAACCGACCTCAGAAACAAGAGATGTGCACGGGACCAATCACACACAGGGAAATGGATGTAGGGAGGCACCTGAACCCTTGGCCACAGAGTGAGTGAGGAAGGAGGCTGGGATTAGGACTGTTTCCCTTTCCAGTGGCAGTGGACTTGAGGAATGCTGCGGGCATGATTACTTTCTTGCCATGGAACAGCTTCTCTCTCTCGGGTGGGGCAGCAGGGACCCCAAAGAAGATGCTGCAGGGAAGGCAGGGCACGCAGAGCTATCTAGGGGGATGTATTGAGGCATGGCAGGGGAGGAGGTGGGGTGAGGATCACAGGACAGTGGTGCAAGGTACTACGAGGATGGCAGGTGAGAACTGGAAGTCTGCAGCTGCAGCCACAGCAGAGAAGTGGAGCACGGTATGTCAAAGATTGCAAAGCCAAAGGAGGGCTGGGGAAGAAAGGACAAGGTGAAAATGATCCACAGGGGAAGCAGCACACAGAACAGTACGCAGAGGGTGGAAGTGCGTAGCATGGTAAGGAGCAAGGCTATGGTGGGGGGGTGAAAACGGGGGTGCACAGCCACGAGCGGGAGAAGCACGGCTACAGACGGAGTAAAAAGGTGCACAGTTCATATGCATGAAGACTTGGGGCGAGTGGATGTAAAGGGGCTGTACCCAGCCACGAAACAGAAAGGTTGTGGGGGAAGAAAGCAAGGTGGTCACAGTCACAGGAGGGCAGAGCTGTTCGTGGAGGAGCGTGAAGTGGGGAGGGAAAGCAATGGGTTCCCAGCCATGAGAGAGTATGGTTACAGACTGGGACCATACGCAAGAGAGTGCGCAGCCACGGGAGAACGGCGCTACAGGTGTAGCGAGGGGATGCACTGACACAGGAAAGCGGGGCTTCGTGCTGGGAGGCCGCAAAGCGGTACTCAGCCCGAGGGAAGCTGTGCTGCCAGGGGCACAAGGGGATGCACGGCCGTCAGAGAGCGCGGCTTTGGAGGGGACAAGCGACTGCGTAGCCACAGGACAGCGACAGGGGCAGACCCGGAGCCGGGGGGGCAGCCGCGGGGCAGGCAGGGGGCCGCGGGCGGGTGTGACAGGGCCCTCCGGCAGCGGGGTCGGAGGAGGGGAGGGGAGACGGGCCACTCACCTGCGCGGCGGAGCTGCAGCAGCCCATGGCGTCCGTGGGTCTCTACCCCGGGGGTGCCCGCTAGGCATCCACTCTCGGCGACTCCCCCGCCCCAGNCAGCTGCGTGGGGAAATCAGCTCTGCTCAGCGGGGCTTCCCGAGAGTCTGCGAGCCCGCCCGCTGAGAGGAAGAAAAGAGCCGCTCGTATGACCTCGTAGTACATACGCATTCACAGCCAAGAATTTGTAGTAGAATCAAGCACCATTTCTACACTTCTTTTAACGCTTCCAGGGATGGTGACTCAACCACTCTCCTGGGCAGCGTGTTCCAATGCCTGACCAGCCTTATGGTGGA
>VZTZ01011577.1:100063-217780 GCA_013400955.1 Drymodes brunneopygia | reverse complement strand
CTTATGGTGGAAGAATGTTTTGTAACATGCAATATGAACCTCCCGTGGCGCAGCGTGAGGCCCGTTCTTGTTGCCTGGGAGAAGAGGCCGACCCCCACCGGGGTGCACCCTCCTTTCAGGCATTTGCAGAGAGCGAGAAGGTCACCCCTGAGCCTCCTTTTCTCCAGGCTCAACAACCCCAGCTTCCTTCAGCCACTCCTCATAGGACTTGTGCTGCAGACCCTTAGCCAGCTCCATTGCCCTTCTCTGGACACACTCAGCACCTCAATGTCCTTCTGCGGAGCCTGGAGCTGGACACACAACCTGAGGTGTGGCTTCACCAGTGCTGAGTAACAAGGAGACGGTCCCTGGTCCTGCTGACCACACTATTGCTGACACAGGCCAGGATGCCATTGGCCTTCTTGGTCAGCTGGGCACCCCACTGGCTCACATTCAGGTCCTGTTCATGTTCAGCATCCCTGGGCCTGCTTCCACCACACAGTTTTCAGCCACTTTTCCCCCAGCCAGTAGCACTGCATGGAATTACTGTGACCCAAGGGCAGGACCTGGCACTTGGCCTGATTGAACCTCTTACCATTCGCCTTCGCCCATCAATCCAGCATGTCCAGATCCTTTTGCAGGATCTCCCTACCCTCAGCATGTCAACATTCCCACTCAATTTCGTGTCATCTGCTCACTGACTAGGGGGGCAATCAATCCCTTTGTCCACGCCATTGATAAATATGTTACAAAGGCCCCAGTAGTGGCCCTGGGGAACATCACTACTGACCAGTTTCCTACTGGATGTGTCGCCATTCACCACCACTCTTTGGCCTCAGCCATGAGGAGTTTTTTAACCAGCAAACAACACAACAAGCCGTGAGCAGCCAGATTCTTTAAGAGAATACTATGGGAGACAGAGTCAAAGGCTTTGCTCAGGTCCAGATAGACAACACCCACAGCCTTTCCCTCGTTCACTAAGTGGATCACTTTGTCATAGAAGGAGGTCATGTTGGTCAATGAGGATCTGACTTTCCTAAACCCATGCTGGCTTGGCCTGATCCCCTGATTGTCCTGCACGTTCCATGTGATCGCACTCAAGATGATCTATTCCACAACCTTCCTGGGCACTGAAGTCATGCTGACATGACCTGTAGTTTCCCAGATCTTCCATCCTGTGCTTCTTGTAGTTAATGGCTAACCTCAGTCCCTTTTAAGGTATGTTTACTGGCCCAGGAGTTGTGTTTGAACACAGCCTGAACATATGAAGCAATACTCTGTATGATTTTTTTTTTCTGAATCTTAACTCAGTAGCAGTTGTCTACTATTCTATCAATATAGTAGAATATCCATTATTAGAAATAGCATTGCAATGACTTAAATATAAAATGATCCTTTGACAGGCAGAATGAGGCAAAAGAGACCTTGTGACTAGAGAAGGAGTTTTGTTAGGCTTCCAAAAAAAACCCAGAAACTGACGTGTGGGTGAGTTGTGAATCACACTGGGTTTTTTTAGCTCCTCTCAGTTTAATGGCAAGTACAATCATGGAATCATTTCGGTTGGAAAAGACCTCTAAGATCATTGAGTCCAACCATAACCCAGCACTGCCTAGTCCACTGCTAAACTATGTCCCTTAGTGCAACATCTACATATCCTTTAAATACCTCCAGGGTTGGTGACTCATCAGTAACATCACAATTTTCAGATTTTATAGTATCTGGTTAAAATAGTGTTTTACCATTTACATGTATATTGCTATTATTTTCATTGTTCCATCTCATTCTATCCAGATATTTCTGTGGCGTTCAAAAATGTGGCCATCAAGGAACTGTTTTGCAGGAACACTCTCTAGAAGGAATGATTATTTTGTGATTGACACAGTAATTGGTAACAAGAAATTTGTAGCTTGAAGTTACAGAAGAAATATGTAACTTTGGAGCCATCAGAATCTCTGTTCCTCCATTTTACCATTTATAAAATTAGTTTCTGTCCCAGTGTTTCTCTTTTCTGTTTGCTTGGTTATCAAAGGCATTAGGTCTGTGCCGTAGATGTTATTTAGTCAATCTGTTAAACACACCAAATTCAAATTTTTAAAATAGTCTGTTCATTTAGGACTTTCACTTCAATAGTTTCATTTAGGACCTCAACATGTTGTCATGGAAATTAAATTCTGCCTCCTGCTTTTTTGCCTGTAGACTAAACATGCTCAGCATGATTATCAGAAGAGAGTAAAGTGTTAAAACACAGTGTCTGCCCCCAGGTTTGTGGACTCTTAAATAAAACGTTCTAGCCAATAATGAAAAGCTTTGTGCAGCTGCAGAGAGTCAAGGGTAACTTTATAGTGATTAAAAAATGCCAGTCCTTCCTTCATTGGCTTGGGGAGCCTTTATGAAAAAGCTTGTAAAGACATACCAGTTGTAGCATAGGTAACTGGGGTTTAATGCAGGTATGTGACAACTGTAGAAATTATTTGAACAGATACCAGAATCTGTGCCTCTGGACTAAGGAAATTAGTTATATTTTTGGTAAGGATGCAGTAATAGCAGCAGTGGTAGTTGCCTGGCTCTCACTAGTTCTACTGTGCTTTGTCTGGTCAGTCACAGAAATGAGAGAAAAAGTTACAATATTCTGGCTTATTCATAATTATATAAGCTTTTCTATTTATTTAGATTAGCATTTCATGAAGGAGCTGAAATGGGACTTGCAGAATCTTAGTTCAGTAATACAGAAGTTGAACTTTAGGCATTTGTCTAAGTGCATCTTTTGAGTTGTGCTTTTTGGATGGATACCTTTCTGAAGCTGAATGTAATAGACTCTAAGGCATGGTTACATCATAAGCTGCTAAAGAGCAAATCTGACTGCCCAAATTTACTCTTAATAAGAATGTACCTATTTTTCCATAACAGATTTGGCTCTGCCATTCTGTCCTGGCCATGAGCTTTATCTTTATTTTAATTTCATTGCTACACTCAAAATGACAGGTAAGTTTTAAGTACCATCTGATACTGAGAAATAACAACAGAGAGAAGGCCCTAGAATGGCAGAAATGCCTTTAGTACTTGAAAAAAGTGTAGGTTATGTCCAAACTGCTTCTATTCTGAGAAGAGAGCATTAATTGTATGGTAATATTTACCTTTTCTTTTCTTGCCAGGTGCAGGATCTTGACCTTACCTAGCCATCTTTAAAAACTTAAGGACTTTACAAAGTACAATATAATCTGTATCTTTTGTTCCATATTAATGAGAGAAATACCTTTAAAATAGTGTTAGGCAAAATTCTGTCCTTTTTGATATGTTCTTAAGTGTGAATTTTGGGAGGGAGTTTTTGAACAGGCTCAGTTCTGAACTAAGTGCTCAACCCAGGGGTAGTCAGAACTTGGCCTTGCCATTAATGAAATGGGAAGCAATGCATTGTGCAGACTAAAAATTGAATTTTGCACCAGCAAGATATTGTTGCAGTCTGTGTGTTTGTCTCCTTCTTCTAATTGACAAACTCTGCTTATTATCATTCTGCTGACTTCTTCCATCTACCAATAAATCTGCATCTACGTGTGCTTGGCAATGACTCTGAATTTTTAAAAATCCCATCTTGTGTGCTTAGCATCCATATTCCTGAGGTTGTTAGTATTTGATTTTGGATTTTTTGATTGTTTTGGTTTTATGGGTTTTTTAATTTATTTAGATACAGAACCACACATATTTGCTCCATAATGTGCCCAGTGAATGGAGTTAGTTTTCATATTCATGTATCGATGCAGGATTAGGGGTGATTCTGCTGATTTCAGCAGAATACTAATGGAAGCACAATATGAGAAGGAATTGCAGCAAACACATGGCAAATAGGCTGTCAACCTGTTTCCATGAGCAGTTAGGGGATAAAGCCCACTGACTTATTCAGACCCATGTGGTCTTATATATCTCAGATATATATCTTATATATCTCATGTGAAACTGATCATCTTTCTGAAAAGTTAAACCATGCCATTAAGTGCCATTTAAGTGCTGTGGAACTACAGCATAGGGGTTTGTGTCAAATCATACAGGACGCCAGTAAGAAAGCAGAGAACTGAACTGTATGTTGCAAACTCCAGCTTGTACACTGAAAATCCTGTCAGTTGTGAATTTTTGTCAGCCAAAGTAAAAACATTCAAGGCATTCTTCTTTGGAATTAGAATAGGAGGATTCTTGCAGACTTTTTCATTGCTGACTAAGAAAAGATGCAATGTGCTCAGTAAGTCTGTGCTCTTACCAGTTAAAGCTAGGATTTTCTTCTTGCTACATGTCTGACCACAGAAGAACAGGTCAATTCAGTAAACTCTCTGAGAAAGTCAGAAAACCTATTGTGATTCTACTTTATACTGGAGCCCTATAAATGAGTCATAATAGGTCTGGTTCAGTTTTAAAACTGGAGACTCCAAGGAAAGAGAAAGAGCAGAGAGCTTTTTGAATGAATGAGGAAGGTGAAATTTTCTTTCTCCAGTCCTGAAACAAAATTTTGGTCAATTACACTCTTAGAGATGTAACTTTCTGGTGAGAGGATATGGGTGTACAGTGGAGATCCTGTCTGTAGGAGGCTATCAAAAATATTCAGGACTCAGTAAAAGATTATCATTTTAGTGTGTTAGGAAAATGGCTTTCTAAACATTTAATGTAGGTACTGCTTTGTATCTATGGTAGTACATTCATGCTGTGATGAAAGTAAAATGGATACTCTTTGTATATTAAAGCGTGGGGGGTTTACCCTGTTTAATATCTATTGGACTTAATTCTAATATCAGATCACCTGTGCATGAAGAACTGTATAGTTCTGAATAGAACTGTATAGAACTGAATAGGCCGTTTCATGGAAGCAAAACACCCGTTACAGATTTACATTGTTACCAGCCTGAGCCAGAATCACACTTGCAGTTTGCAGCTGAAATGTTCCATATCCGGTATCCAAGCCCCCAGAAAATCCACTTTTCAAAAAATGTTCTTTAAAATACCTAGGATATTCTGTTGTGTGTGCGTGAAGGTGGGGATGGGGTGTGCAATGATGGCATGGTAGCAATCAAAACAGTAGAATTTATTTCAGTCTTTTGAGAAAATTTTGTGTTACCCAAAGGAGACATACAAAGCCAAGTACAATCCTTCCTGTAGAGACTGTGCCATCATAATACATGATGAGCTATTACAATCTCCTGTCATTTCACTCCAGGAGAATTGTGGCTCCCTTAGTGAGGATGTAAGACTACAGGCGGAGGACTGCCTGCAACAAATCTCTTGCAAGGCTGCTGCTGTAAATCTCTTGCAGAAAAGTCATTGCCTTAAAAAAACTATGCCAAGGGGACCTGCCATTTGTTTTCTTAGGGAAGATGGGATGAGGGGCTATAGAGGGAGGTACTGTTCCATTCTGCACTCTTTAATGTTATGCAAGGAATCACTCATCAAGGAAGGTCCAACTCTTTCTCAGAGTAAGAGAAGAAAGACATGGCTATATTTAAAGTGTTGTAATACTCTGGCTTTCTGCGTAGTATTTTGTGTGAGGGAGGAGTAGAAAGGTCCGTCTCCAGGGGCTGAATTTTTTAGCTTAGTTATAGTAATTGCCAGCTAATGATTGATAGATTGGCGCAGGTCTGAGGTATTGGTTGTGCTGAATATTTGCAGTGGGCTCAGAAGTGGCATTCAAGTCAGGTGCAGGCTTAAGACCAAGAAGTGCTTTACTTTGGACACTCAATCATGTACTCAGTGTAGGTGAATAGGCACTGATAGAGCTCAAAATATTCTTACATATCCTGTGTGTGAGTCCTTGAAAAAAGTCTTTTGAAACTTTTAGGCTGAGTTAAACCAGAAGAGTGGATAGAGATATGGGACTGTCAGGGGGTCAGCATATTTCAGCTCCATGCTGCAGTTGACAGTATACATGCAGCCAATACAGCTGGAAGTGACAGCTAATGAAAGAAGGTAATAGGGCCTTCATGTTGAATTTCACTGGTTTTTTTCCTTCTGGGGTGAGTTCTAAAGGTCCCAGCCTCAAACTTGGTTGTTCTTTGAGTCACTCATATTTACCTTTAAAATCTGGGCAATAAAAATTTGAAAATTTCGTTTAATACAATAGCCACCACTCCAATTACAAAAAGAAGTACACATATACGTATAAACAGGCATCAAGATCTATTTGAAATTGCCAATCTCAGCCTGCATGTTTCCTCCATATATAGACATGCTTGTCTTCAAATTCATAGCAAGTACTTTGCTTAGTGAAAGCCTGTAAGTGATCCAAAGAATGTTTGAAAATCTGGTGTTAATTTTTCTGCCTTACAGAGAATATGGGGACTTTAAGAAGTTCTACACATTCATCTGCTCCTGTTAATACTGAGTTTCTTCTGGGGAAAAAAAAATGGACATTGCTTATTTAAGAAAATAATTGCAAGTGGTAGCGTTTGTGTGACCTTGTTGGCCTAGTTTGAGGGTTTCTATCCTTGTTGTTCCTGGAGACCAGGATGGTAGTGTGAATGGTTTTATGTTCTCCAGTGGATGTAAGTCCCATCTGCTGAACAGTATCAGCTGTCAGGCTGCCCATGTCCCTTAAACCAAGCATGTGTTAGTTGATGCAGTCTCATACTTCTGGCTCTGGGGTCTAAGGCCACAAAAAAATTGGATGGGAGAAGAAAAATCCTTGCTCATCTGCTATAACCACTGTAGTATAAACACCAAAGAAAAACTTTGGCTGACAGTATTCTTGAGCAAGTTCTAATAACTTCCTCAAACATTTTTTCTTGTCAGTGCTTTATCTTTGATTAGCAGGTCTTTGATCATCTAGAGGCTATGGCTTACCTGGAGAATTTACAGAGGTACATTTGCTTCTGATTGTTCATTCAAACTCAAAAGTATTTTACAGGAACACAGTCAGACAACGTTATTTTTAGGTTTATTTTGTTTCATTTTGGCTACATCTGTTTCATTTGATGAAATATCCCCCTAAATACTGGAATAATATCCACCAACTAAGCTGTTTTTAACATGTAGGATTTGTCAGCAGGAATTATATTTCCCTGCCTTTCCTGAAAGCATTAATTCAACAGTGTTCCAGAATGTTCTTTGCTTCTGCCTGGCACCATTCTAACTCCAGCCTCTAGTCACCTGCACCAGTTTTTCCTGTTATTAATGCTTTTGTTGACATTTGGTGTAAGTTCCTAAGTGGGAGAATACTTCCAAAATAAAAGCAGAAACAGTCTGCTCTTAGGTAATAGTCTGACAAGCCAGACATGTTGTTGTTTCACTTGAAGATACATCACTCTTGAGCACGTGACACTGAGAAATAGCTCTTTTGTTGTGGCATCTTCACAGTTGTGGCAGACAAGCAGAAGTGTTTAACTTCTGCTGCAGGACTAATGAGCATGTGATTAATGACATTGAGACACTGGGGTGAAGGGACACAGGCAACAGGCTCAGGAAATGGAGGAGTGTGGAAAGAGTGCTAATAACTGACCAAAGCGGTTTTTGTTATTTATCCTGTCACTGCCCATGTTATCTCACTAAGTTGCAGAAACCTGACAAAGGCAGCTAGCTAGGCATAGACCACAGTGTCCCTGGCAGACCCTGGGTACAAAAGTGCAGTTTTATCAATTTTCATGGCACTGGAAAAATTCTGGGGCAGGATGCAGTATCTGTTAAGGACACTTTTGTAGCTATTTCTGGTAGGAGGGATTGCAGAAGTGTGAGAAGTGTGTCACTTTGAAATTCAAAAGATTTCATGAGACAGTTTTCAAGCTGAAAGATGGAAGAAATGTAAATGTGGAAAACTGCTTTTTAGCAGTTCTGTGGGAACACTGTACATTTTAGAGTTTTCATCTATCCACCAAGTCTATTGACACAGATGCTTGCCATAGCTCATTACCAGAAAGCCTCTTGTTTTAGAGGTAGTTGAGGAAACCTCTCCCTTCTTGTGTCAGATCCTCGGTAGGTAGGGCCCAGTACACATCCAGATTCCAGAAGTTTAGTTGGCTGAGTTAAGTTTAGCTGTCTTAGCCCCAGGTCAGCTACTTCCCCAGTTGTAGAGAAGACCAGAGGTGAAGGCCTGCCCCTTGTCTCCCATGGGAGATGCTCTGTCTAGTCTGATCACTGTTTCTGTCCCTGATCCTGACTAACACTTGTCATTCTGCATCTCAGCTCCTTGTTGGTGAAGTCCTCCCTCACAGGAGCCATAACAAGGCTCCTGGCTACAAGTCCACCTCCCTTGCCGCTTCCTAATGTGCTGTGCTTTTGAGACAGCTGGAGGGTATGGCCAGTCTGTGCTTGCAAAACAGGAACAGCAAATGAATGAAAACAGTGAAAGGCGGGAAGATTTATGAGTAGATAGAGAAAACATAGGTTCTCTGACAATTTACATTACACATTGTACTTTGCATAGCAAAACCTCAACAGTGACAAACAATGCCATGCCACAATGACATATTTCAGTAGCTGTTTGTTCTGCAGTAGGAAAAAAAATTATTTGGTATTTTTTCTTTTAAAAAGATAATCCTCCCTGCTTTTTTAGTTAATCATCTAATTACAGAGATAATGCAGATGCTGTTGGAAGTAGTGTGTTGCTATTCACTTGTTTTTCAAATGAATGCCTCACTCCTCGAACAATTGGTTCTGTCTGGATTAGTGACCAAGGACAGACTCCGGTATAGATCAGATGTTGTACTTCAGGCATCAAAATTAATTTCTGACAGATTTAGGGAAAGATTTCTGCATTGCAAAGAAGTTTCAGTTTCAAGGAACTTGTATTTTTCAATGAGGAACTGCTTAGTCAAAATATTTCTTAAAATGACAAGAGAACTCAGTTGCAATAAAAGTGATGGTAAACTAATAGTGTCAAATAGCTTCAGGTAGGATTGAGAGACCTGTCCTCTTTTTCAGGTGTTATCCCATCACATTTACCAAACAGGTCAACCTCAGAGACTTTCCTGAAATAAATGTCTTTCTACTGTAAAGTTTCCTTGCATCAGAGACAGCAATTCCACAAAATGTCTGAAGGACATATTCTGCTGCTTAGCACTGGTGGCAGGGTACAGGGAAGAGGGGACTTCTTCCATGTCTCTAATGAGTGAATCTACCTTTATCAGGGGAGTAGGCTAACTTATGAAAGAATAAGGAGAGCTGGCTGCGTTTCATCCTTCTTTAAAGCAAGTCTTCTTGTAGTGGATTTGGGATACTATATTTTCCTGTCATCATTCTTGGAGAAATAGATAATCTCCATCTCAGCTAGTGAGCTTGCAGGAGGAACCATGTTTGGTTGATAGTGCAGATCCATTCTGTTGTGAGGAGGGTTTGTTCTATAAGTCATCATGGAAATCATGAAGCAGGTGTCAAACAGTGTGGGCAACACATTGGTAAAGAAGAGGCAGATGAGCTATCCTAACCTAAGTAGAGAGGATACTGCTCCTGCTGTTCTTTTGTTTTCCTTTCCTGTATCTCACTGCGTATCTCTTGTAGCATTTATTCCTCCCCATGAATTTCTAGATGGGCATGAAATATCAATCATGAGCACTATTTTGTTAGGGTTATGGTTGTTTTGTGTTGTTACCATGTCTGTGTCTGTCTGTTCTAGTGTTCCTCAGTGCTCTGGAGTAGGAAAGTTGTACCCAGTCCTGAGTTGTGGCCTAGTGGCTCTTACAACACGTGAGGGACTACAAATGTTTTAACTATGGTACTGATGCACAGTGGAGTCATCAAATTGTCAAGTTGATTGTCTGTGTCAGGGACAAAGGGTTTTCAAGTCATTAGGACAAGGAAGATGGAGATGGCAAGCCTGGATTCTATTGCAGTGTGCCCTTGCCAAGATTTTAAAGATTAATTGCAGACTTTATTTTTTAGCAACACATCCTTTAAGCAGCTTAGCTTTTTACTTCTTTGTTATTCCAGTTGTAGTTTTCTGTGCATTTGCCACCCCCTTTACAAAAGCTTGAAGAGCAATTTTGCTGCAGGTAAGCACTGAGAAATGTGACAGGTAGCAATGAGTTTATCTAGCTCAGCAATGCTTCCAGGGCAGATATGTAGAAGCTAGTGTTTTAACCCATAGGATTTTGCTCTGAAATCACATTTCTAAACAGCACACAATTTGCTGTTTTCCTTTGTAACAGCAGACACAGCAACCTTTACCCAAAATGCTTTGTCTCCGCCTAGAACCTGTGCACAATTCACAGGACAATGAAAATAAGGTGAGAAGATTTTGGGCAGAGACGAGTACATACATTTTCACTGGATGATGATTTTCACTGATTCAGATGATGTTCTTTTTGTGAATGGCTCAGTTCAGAGCCATCTGACATTCTAGGAAATTGCAACATCTCATTGAATCACAGTGTGGCTGACACACTTTAAAGATGGAGTATGCTGGTTGCTGTCCACTAAGTCAAAGGACTGTGAAAGAACATCAGTGTCTGCTTCCTTCCCTTCTTCCCATACCGTGCTTCTGTGCAGTCAATAGCTGAATCTACTCTTTCAGCTCCCTGAAGACAAGATCCAGAGGCAGCAGCAGTTCCAGTGTGTGCTGATGAGTGAAGTGGACTTGTACATACTGGCCTGGTCATCCTACTCACGCACTGCTGCGCTGCACACACTCCATCCTCTTTTACGCTCTGAGCATGCAGTCAGAGTGCCTGGGTGAACCAGGGACGCCAGTGGAGTTACGGCAGTGCCCACCCGCCAGCAGCGGTGTGAGCCAGGCCTTTCTCAGCCTGTTCAGAAGCTGCAGATTCATGTTCGTCGTCAGTAGGTGGCAGAATTTGCGTTGTCAAAGCATGCAGGATTTTTGTTTTCGATGCTTACAAACTTCTTAAGCTCAGTTCCTGTAAATCATTTTGTAAATCCTGGTAGAGGGTGCTGTGTGAAAGAACAAGCAGGACTCCCTCTCAGGGGCATGAACTGTCCTGCAGCTAATGGATCATTTGCTTTTATGCTGCATTCAAGCAATGGGCAAAGTTGACACTTTCTCCTGTTAATACAGTCATTCAGGTTTGATTTGCCAGTCTCAATACAGGTTCAAGCCTGATTCCAGGAGGATTTTGTATTTGCTGAATAATATTTGCTCTTTTTATCAATAGGAATCTGCCTCTGAGACATGTCATGTAGGGGTTTTGGTTAGCTCTAGTGGAAATCAAAGCTAAGACTGTATCACAAGGGATCATAAGGGATGTATTTTTTGAGTTAAGCTAAAACATTTGGAAAATTCAGGTTTGGTGAACTTTTTAAATGGTAACCTCTTTCTGTCAAAATTCTTTAGGTTGGTTTGAATCTTTAGGTCGTAAAAAACCAGAGAGAATGTTTGAATAATGTTTCTTATTCCAAGCACCCTTCTGATACATGAAGAATGTCCAGGAAATGTGTTAACAAGACTGTGATTTTAGAGAGAACATTTAAACTTAGAAAACTGCAGAATATGAAGCATCTCCAGATCAAATCAGTTTCTTGTTTGATAAATTAATGTTCAAGTTGCTGTTTCTTCCATGCTTGACCATAGCACACGTTGGTCAAAAGAAGGAGCAAATGGGGAGAACAAGATCTCTGGAATAAGACTGCTTTTTTCTGTCTTGGTAGATCTGGAAATACTGAAATATCAGAAGGACAGGGCAAATAACTTCTCTGCACTAGGGCTTTCATGCAGCATAGAGAAAAAAACACTCCTGCCACTTTCTTTAATCCTGTAATTGGCATATTTTGTTGTCCTACATACTTTGGAGACAAAGTCTTGCATAATTCTCCAAACAGAATGAAACAGGAAGGAGCACAATTTACCCATTCACTGAGGTTTCTGCTTGTCCACAAGGAAGTATAACATTCCAATACATGGATCTATATAATATTCCAGTATATGGATCTATGAAGGAATGTTTGTTTCCCCTTGCAATTTTTCCCACATATGCAGACATCAAATTAGTAACAGCATTTGAGGAGAGCTTACTGGTAGGAAAAGTCATTTCAGGTGTTCACAGAGGTGAGGGAGATTTCAAGACTTTGAAGCTTCAGATTCATGTCTTCAGACTTGAAACCTGGTTCCAACTCAGTGCCTTGAGCCCACAGAAAATTATTCTGCATGCACAACTCAATGCTCTTAACCTTCATCATCTTTGTTTCCCCTAGCTAGGAGTATTGAAGGGCCTGAGGAAAATGGTTTACTGTGTTTGTTCAAGTGATTTTGTATTAGCTTCCTGCTTCCTTTGGGTTGTTGTACTCCAGTGTGTTGCTACCATTCTTCTCTGAGTTTTCTCTCATTTGTCATAGCAAAAAGAAGGGATTTCTTTTATGGGAAAGTATATTACTGAGGTATTTAATGCCTTCATTGCTGCAGTGACAGGACTCGAGATGGCAATCAGCTTGTGTGCCACCATGAGGCATGTACAGAACAAGCAGGTGGTGAGGCCTAGCCAGCAGAGGTTTAGAAAAGTCAGGTCCTGCTTGACCAACCTGATCATCTTCTGCAACAGGGTGACCCACTTGTGGAGAAGGGAATGTGGATGTTTTATACTTGGTGTTGGTAAAGCCTTTGACACTGTCTGAATTCTCCTGGAGAAGCTGCCTTCCCATAGCCTGGACAGGTGCACTGTTTTCTGGGTTGAAAACTGACTGGATGGCAGTTGATGGCAGTGAATGAAGGTAAATCCAATTGGTAACCAGTCACAGGTAACAAGGAATATGATGAGATGAAATCTCATCAAGTTGCTCCAGGGGATATTTAGATCTGATATTAGGAAAATTTTCTTCACAGAAAGGGTTGTGAAGCATTGGACAGACTGCCCAGGACAGTAGTTGTGTCTCCATCCCTAGAGATATTAAAAAGTACATTTAGAATGGGATGCTTAGGGATACAGTTTAGTGATGGATTTAGCAGTGTTAGGTGTAAGATTGGACTTCATTATCTTAAGGGTCTTTTTCAAGTTAAATGCTCCTATCATTCATGAAAGTGTCATCTTTGATATATATTAAGAAAATTCACATGAAAACTTGAAATTGCCTCTCACCCAAATTCAAAACATGCATAGTGAAAAATGCAATCCAAACTCTAGTCACATCAGACACCAACTTTTCTTGGCTTCAATAGCCTGATGCTTGCACTGTGTCCCTGGAGTCAGACTTCCGCTTGCTCTAGTCAAGGAGCCCAAGACAAAGCNAGGAAGGAAAAGGAAGGAAGGAAACCTGAGAGTACAGGAAACCTTACTGTTGTATAGTAAGTTTGCTGTTCTGTCCATTGAGATAGGCAAGAATCTTTGTGCTTCAAGTCATAATGTGATTATTCCTTTCATTAGGCATCAGGAACAGCATCTCCCTCTGCATTAGAAATGGAAGCAAGGTTTATTTTTGGTTGTGACATATATGGAAGCTGCTGGAGAGAATTTGACTGAAATACTGGGGGAGTCAATTGTTCCATTTCTGCTGGCTAGGGGAATAAGTGCCTTTTGTAAACATTGTTGCTTAACACTAGAAAATACTGTGAGTCTTATTTCACTATTCAAATTGTATAATACTTTTTTTCTCATTAAGATGGAAGCATACCTAACAACAGTGTATATACAACAATGTATATACATAGGTTGTCAAAATACTATTTATCCTCATTCGGAATTTGCAATGGCGTGGACATCTTGCCATTTTGTACATTCAAAGACCCGATTTGACCCACAACTTCAGTAACAGTGTATGTAATTTAGTGTAAAAGAGTAAGCTCACAGCCCTGGGAATCTGCTTTTTTTCACTGTCTAGCCTTAGAAGTCAGACCTGTTCTGTGTTTGAAGAAGACAGCAGCTATTTCTTTATGCATACAAAATTCTGCTCTGGAATAAAGACAGAAAGTATTTTTAGTATCCAGCATTGGAATGTCAGCAGAAATGTTGCTAACTACTGCATTAAAAATAGTTTTTCATGGCAAAGTTTTAATATCCCAATATTATGTCTGTTCTTGCAGGATAGCAGGCTTTTCAGCTTAGAATAGAGTGACATAAGACTTGGTTTATTTGATTGATGGGTTTTGAAGATCATGTTTCAGAACTTTTGATGACTTCTCAGAGATGTTGTTGTCAAAATTCATTGCCCATGAGTTTTTGGGTTTTTTGCTCTCCACAAGTTTGACTTTATCTAGTAAGTAATGAAATAACTATGGGAGAAGGTCTTCCTGCTATACATTCCTGCAGACCTGTCTTAGTAAGACAGCTCAGTCCCTCAGATCTTGATGGATGGAAGGCTGTGATCTAGAAAAGCACTTTACACAGGTAGTTAATTTCAACCATGTGCCTGGATGCTTGGCTGTGTGATGATGCACTTCAAGCCCATGTGAAATGCTAACTGTCTGCTTGGTACACTGTTAACCTGGTGCTTCAAGGAACAGCCAAAAGGCCTGAGCTCTCACTTCAGGCTTCTGAAACTAGTGGTTGTTTTGTAGTTGGAACATCCTATTAAATAAATAATCTCAGAATACATGAGTAGTGTGGGTACTTTCTGAGTATCAGTATTTTGAGTATCAGTGAAAAAGACAGCTCAAGTCTCTCTTCTCTAGGAAGGAATTTGTCATTGGAAGTTCCCATTTGCAGTACCACTGAACTCCTTGTCAGAACTCCCACTTCCTGCTAGTTGCCATTATTTTATCTGAAAATAATGACAGGACTTGAAGAGCTGTTCAGTACATGTGGTTTTACTGCCCTGCAAATATTCAGTAGCAATGCATACTGGTGTAGCTCTCACAGACAGGACTGATGGCTCTGTCTTCTGTCCAGTCAGCAAAATGGCATTGCCTTTCCTCTCTTTCCTGTATTTTGCAATGCTTTTGCCAGTCAGCACACAGAAAGCCTTTGCATATGTTTAGTTAAGTGAGCAGTGCTTGATGGGCAAGCTCACATGAGGTTAGTAATGAAGAGAATCTTCTCCTGTCCAAGAGCCCTTCTTATCTGTAGTGGTGGCATTGCTGAGCTACAGGCTAAAGCATGTGAACAGATTACAGAGTGCTAAAGAAAGGAGACACACATGCAAGGCATTAAAGCAGGAGAAAGCAGCACTCCATACCCTGCATCAACTAATGCGTGCAAGTGGGTCAAGAAGCGAGTATTTTAAACCAGTGATGAATCTGCCCTTTTTCAAAGATGGGCCACAGCATTTCTCTCCTCCCTGCCCTGTTCTATAAGAACAGAAGAAGGGACATAGTTGGTCAGACCCTAGGTTTATATTTTCAACATAAGATAAAACACAGTGTTTAGGGAGAAGTTTACGAACAAGCAAGGATGTACTAACATCTTTAAATACTCCCCCAGATTCTACTAAGAGAACCTGATGTGGCCATTGGGATTTTTCTCTGACATATCTGTAACTACTCTGTTTTCTCTGTGGCCCAAGTTATTTCTGCTGCTAGACAGAGTCAGCTTACAGTTTTTGTTTCATCCCACCAGAAAGGAGAGAAGTTATGACTATCTGTGTTTCAGGGAAAGACAGGAGACTACTGCTCTTGGGACTGAACACACACACACACACACCACTTACACTCCTTCAAATCGGTATGTGGTCCCCTGTAGGTGCTGAGAAAGGACTTCCTGGAGTGAATACCTTTGTTTTGAAAGTAAAAGTACTGACCCTAATTGGAGAAAAAGAAAACACCTAAAACCTTAAAACTACAAGGCATACAAGTAGAACCAACATTTTTAAAGTGTCATAATATTTGAAGCAAATTAATTTTTCAATATTTGAAAATAGAAATACTGAGTATTTGTGAAGGCTTTCCATTATCTTACAAGTTCTGTAAAAGAAGTTCCTTAGAGTATAATAGAGAAAGAGTAACCTCTTTGCTTTAAAATTTGCAACCCATTTCCATTAGTGAACTCTGTCTTTCTGTTTTGAAGCATAATCTGGTGTGGAAGTTGTTCCCTTTGAAAGCAAATATGTGTACATTCAGAAAGCCTGAATAATATTCAAGCAGTAAGGACTGGTGAAATGTAAAAGAAAGGTCATATTTCAAATGCAAATCAATCTTTCAAGGATAAGTTTGTTAAATTTTTCCATTTATACAGACATATTCTTGAATTATTTTAGGATAACAGATGAGATGCTACCCATAAAAAATTGGCTGAATTATGGTCAACAGACAAGGCACAGTGATGAAGAAGTATGTTGCTAATTCACAACAAGCTCTCCTTGTTTTTGCTTTTGAACTGGGGACAAAGCCACTCTGGAAACAAGCTATCTCCACTGATGTCAGGATATACTTGTGTAGAGAACTTGCAGATATTTTTTAGGCCAAATTCTCCTGTTTCACATTACATGTAACATTCACCTCTTCCCAAAATGATCAGACATATTGATGACAGATTGTGTGTAAAAGGGGAATCCCAAGATACACTGTCTTTTTGTTATTTCCTTCTGCAGGAGATACTGTGGGCAGTGTGTGCTCTTCTCTGAGTGTCACTCCTTCTATGCAGAGCAGAAAAGAACACTTGTGGTGCTCCTGTTAGACTGTGGCCACAGATCACTGAAGTCACTGAAGCAGAGGCTTGGGCGATTTCCACTCCTGCCTCTTTTCACTTGTCCACCAATAGTGCAGGCCTTTCCTAGTGCATTCAGCTGATACAGCTCCTATGCCAGAGAGCACTTGGTGATAGCTCCCAGCTCTGAAGTAGTGTTGGAAAGATTCCAAAAGAGGGAAAGGGTTCCCCATCTTCTTGATTAAATACTGCCTGCAAGCTGAAGAGTCTTGCAGCTTCTCAGAGGCCTACCTAAAACCTGTCAGCATGTGATAGGTCTTTCTTAGCACTAAGGAATTTATCCAGCCCAACACTGATTTAGTTTCTTATTTGGGGGATTTGTTTTGTGGATCAAAATGCAGACATCATTTGCATAGAACGGTACAATTGAAATTGCCTAAGATGGCCCAGTTGTAATAAATTCAGTTGTGTTTTCTCTCAGTTTATTCGATGCAATTATTTCTGGCAAGCTGTGTCAGAGATTATATCATCAGTGAAAGCTGAGGACTGGGTATATGATTCTCCTCTCAGTCAGCTGGCTTTTCATGTAGTGCTGTTCAGACTGAAGATGATCTGTTACCAGATTTTTTATCTCCCAATAAATCTGCTTCTAGCCACACAACAATCCACAAAGAAGACAGTATTGCATAGTGGCCATAAAGAAGACTGAACACTTTGGAAATGTGTTCTTTCTTTCTCCATTATTTATTCTTCAATTTTGACTGTTAACTCTACAGTAAAGAAAATGTTTTTACAGAATGCTTGGCACTGAGGGTGTCACACAAGGTCTTCAAAGGCAGTTGCAGCAGTAAGATATATATGTCAGCCGTTCTGACATTGAGATTTTTTTGCATACATTAATCTCTTGTCTCCACTGATTAAAGTTGAGAGCTAAGATTAAACTTTGTAGGAAAAGTTTGAGTTTGTAATTATTACACTGATTTCAAAGAGTCGTCAATCAGTTGGACTCATCCAAAATGTGACTGTGTAGAGTTAGGAAAGATTTTCACATTTAACTGTTTTCCTTCCAATTACATGTGTGTGATTTCAGTTAATGGTAAATGTTTTCTCTTTCTCTAAACAATCTTCACTGAGAGCTTTGCTCAATATTTTTGTCTGTTTGATTCAGATGAAGAAGCACTGGTTTTCAGCATTATTATGAACATTAATGTTATTATCATCATCATCATCATCATCATCATCATCGTCATCAAATAGTCCAGCTTTTTTCACTCTGTTTTCATAGCTACATGCGTCCAAACTCATCTCTACAGTCAGGATAAAGATCTTAACAGCTGTCCTGCCTGTCATTGAAATACTACTTGCATAATATTCACCTGAAATTAAATCTGTGTCATTCCAGAAAGATTTGCTCAGTATCAGAAAATGTCTTTAGCTGAATAAATGCATTTCAGATCAAATCAAGGACTTGTCTAACAGTGGCTTGATAAACAGTTTCACTGTTCACTGATAAACTAAGAAGCCAACAAAACATTGAGGAGAAACTATTTCACAATAGGCAGCAGAGAGCTCTATTGAGTGAGAACAAAATAGCAATGTCACTGTTAATTGTCATGATAGCTATTCTGTGACCAACTCTATAATTTCTTAGAAGATGGTATTTTTAGAGCTAGTCTATCATATCTAGCTGTCAGCATACAGTAAAAATGTAAAATGATCTATTGTCCACAACAATGAAACTGATGAGGATTTAGTAGAATTTATGTATACATTGAATGCCTTGATCTTTTGCAAAGTGCTTTGCAGGCCCTGGATGAACAAGATCCCAAAAGTGTCAACAGTGCTTTTTTATTTGTGTAAACGTGAGAAAGAATGAAGTAGAATGTTGGTTGCGGATGACAGTGCCACTCAGGACCTTAACAGACCAATATGTGAGCTACACTCTTGTTGGCAGGCCTTTGTAATCTCAATAGCACAAGTCACTGCCCTTTCTGCTTTGAAGCAGCAGGACACTTCAAAGCTATAGGGATCCAGTGCCAAGCATCATAATATTTACTTTCCCTATCTAGAATGAGTTCATTCATCACTGCCATGAAAATAATGGTAGACTCATTCTCTACCCTGCTATAGATGCCTGAGTCAAAGGTCTTGATGAAGAGGAGAATGCAGCAAAGACGTGAATGTGACAGCCTACTTTTAACTTTATCATCTCTGGGTGTTTTGTCCTATTGTTCTCTTCCCTTGTTCACTTTGCTGGCATTTAGACCAAGACTGAATATTCAATTAGTAGTAACTGAAGCATGTCCTGCTCACTGCACAGTTTCAAAAACGAGAGAAGAAGGCCAGTAAAGCATTCATAACCTTGTACTGAAAGGTCTGACATGAAATTGGCAGTGGAGAGCTGAAGGAGGAAATGAACAAGAAAATTATAGAGAAAGAACCACACTGCAAAAAAAGAACTGTAAACTATTCACAGGGAGATAAAAGAGACATTTTCCTTGTCTTGGGAATGCAGTACAAAACTAAAGTCAGGCTTTCTTTTGGGTGTGTAATTCTGGCTTTTCATCTGCAACAGGGAGGTAGCAAATTAATTACTTATGCCCCTTATTATACTTAAGTCAAGGGATGGAATATGAGCAACAAACTAGGCTTGACTGGCCAATATCAGATGAGCACAGTAGAGAAAATGTGAATTTCTTCAGAGCCATTCATCAGTTCTGTAAGTTCAGACAGCAGAAAGAGAAGAACCACAAAAAGAGGAAAAGTGATCTTTCCTTGAGTCATGACTGACTCCTTTGCTCCTCCTGTTCATAAATCTCTTCATAGATTAATGTGGCATAACGCAGCTGAAGGCCTCCTGTGTTCTGCCTGGTGCCTTCATGAAAGTGAAGAAACCAGAAATATTGGTTCTTTTGTAAATTTTGCATTAAATAATGGGTATCTAGGAACAGAATACAGATATGAGTGCTTTAGTGGTTTAGGGTGGATTAGAGTATACATCTAGGCATTTCATTTTCAAAATCATCCACCTCCAGTTGCTTTCCCAAAGTGACATATGCTTGTCTGACCAATTACCTGATGGATATAGTTACTGGTTGAATATAGTAGGACAGCAACATTTCTTCTAAACGGCCAAAGAGGATATGTCCATCCCTGGGATGGCTGTGCCTATGTTTCTGTTTTCCATCTATTTGTATTTGTTTCAACCTGTTTCTACCAGTCTTTGACAGTACCAAGTATGTCATTATGAATTCAGTAGGAATATCCATGAAGAAAAGAATGGATAGAGAAAAGGATGTTAAAAACCTTAAACCTGAAAAAGAATGAGTCTCGTTGTACCTTGTGATGCCCAAACACCTGGATTTTCATGTAATAGCACTACACTTAACCCTCTTCAAAAACCTAAAAATTACAGTTACACATTAATTTATGCCCAATCCATGCTGTAGACATAAAACTCTACTTCATAACTAACTCTGATGAACACTTCCAAGCTTCTGCCAGTGCCAATTTTGTCATCCTGCCCACTGAGTCAACGTGCTCTTGTAGCAAACAGCTTCTCTTTTGCAGTATTAGAGGTGTAAACCATTCACTGAGTTGCTGGCTGCTCTGAATCCTGGTTTTTCTGCACTGCTTAATGGTATCATTGTTTGAGAAAAAGGGTTTGGCTTTCCAGCTATAGAGTGGAAAGCTGTCAAAGCAGAAGGTCATCCTCAGAAGGTTCCTGTGCAAATTAATTAAGCAACATATCTTTTTAGTGGCAGTTGCCAGTTTATCAGGCAAATATGTGTCTGCCACTGAGTGCCTTACTGTTTGTCCAGTATTTTTTGCCAATCCCAGTCAGGGCAGTGTGAGTGCTTGCTTGAATTTTGCATCCTCCCTCCCATGTGCATGCCTATGGGTTTCTGCCCAGCTGAACTGTTATGAATCCGTCAAATGTTACTTTGTGTATAAAATGTATTAGTGTTTTTCACTCATCCCACCTTACCAGAAATGAATGGGAACTCTTTTGTTCGTATTCAGAATCTTGGAATTTCAGAAAATATTCGGCTAGAACAAATAATATAGTACATTAAGTACCCTGAAATTTTGGAAGAATGAACCTTTGAGAAACACACTCATAGAGTAGAAATTAACTCTATGTTTAGGACTAGGGTACCAAATTGAAACAGTAAGAGCATAAGAGAAGCAACAGCTGTCATCTCTTGCTGTAGTAAACATACAGGTTGGTATAGCAGAGAACAAGCAATGGGAACTGTCTCTTCTTTGAAGAATAAAAAGGCCTTGGGTTGTTACATCTCACTGTTTTTGTTTAGATCATTAGTCTGAGATAGAACAGGACAAGTTTAGTCTCAAGTTGAAGACTCAGTTGACAGTCTTCTCCTGTTCTTGTCTATTTCTCATAGGACTATAATGTTTCCTAATAGTACCACATGAAGAGTCTCTACCCATTTCCCAAAGAACTTCTTGTTCAAAATGATATATGATGACTGAAGTAGACAGCAAAAGAAAATCTTTTCAGACCTTATTTGTAAAAAAAAGCATCTTAAACCTACTTTCAGTTTATTTCTAAGAAAGAACAATTCCTGTTTATGGGAATTCTCCATAAAATAAATTCTTCTTAGATTACAGTGAAGAATGCCATTGAAAGCCAGCAGTTTATCTGTTCAGGGGGTCTTCTTGCACTGGACAAGATTCAAGATTCATACATGTAATGCTGGCTGGTACAGCATGATATCGTAGTTCTAGAAGTTCTTGCCTTAGCAAGAGCAGTTAAAGGCCAAAAGCAAAGATACTTGTGAAGATCTCATTTACTCTTCTTCCTGTTTCCAACGCACTGTTACAGTGACAATTGCATTAGATCAGAGAATTTCACAGAAGACTATTTCATACTTCATCTGTGTACAGAAAACAGCTATATAGTGTTACTTGAAAGTTGGGCTACAATTCACAGATATGATTTTTCTTTTCTTCACATTGTGCTGGTGCTGATTCCTTTCCTAGTCATTCTCTTGTTTATCTGGACACTGACCTTGATTATATGGGGCAAATCTAGACAAGCTCTGAGGCAAGAGAGCAAGCAGTTTCGGGCTTCAGTACCACTGGTTTTTGATTTACAATTTTGATTTTGCTGTCTTCTCCTGTTTAACATCCCACTCATTTTTCTTTTAATGAAAGAATAAATCAACATCAATAAGGATGGCATGTGTGATAAGTGCAGAATGAGTTATAAGATCTTTGCTGTCCATTAGAGAGGGAGATTACTTTCTAGTCTGTCCCACTGTGTCTGAGTTGTGTGACCTTCTGCTCTGATACTGTGAAGTGTGGCTTGAGAATGAAGGGACTTACACCAGCATCTCTGAAACAGACAAGGAAATGATAGACATGATCAGTCAAAGCATGAAGGTTACACAAGTGATTTTAAAGCTTCAAAATACCTGTGTTCCAAGAAAATTCTCTATTTCTGGAACCCATACTCACATCCTAAGAGTGGGATTGATGCATGTGTTCAACTCAGTATCAAAAATACAGATACCTTCTAGACAACTAGATTGAAGATTTTGTTACCCACTTCTCAATAAATTTCTGGTCTTGACAGAATAGAAGCCAATGGGACATGCTATGTATGGCTTTTCCAGGTGAGCTCTTGTAGCTCTAGAAAAAGGTTTGCAGTCAGAATGATATTCTCTCTGTTCGGCTTTGCAGAACACTTTCTACTCATCAGTCACCTGCAGAGTTGCTTTGGCTTTGAATTAAGGCTTGGCTTGCTACAGCTGAGGACTGAAGATGACAATGATCTGTTGGAAATGAAAATTCATTTAGAGTAAACTGAGGACACTTGTGAAGATGTGCAGAACACAGAGGGTGCTAAGAATAAACAAAACCCCAAATTCACCTGAATGGAACAAGAGAGCATATTCTTTTGAAAGTACTGGCAAACTCTCAATCTACAGCTCATAAACCTGCCTCATGCTAACGTTTAGGAAAGCAAAGTCAGAGAGTGAATTTCAAGGTTACTCAACTCTAGTGTGTGGATGCATTTTTTTAAGCATAAGATGAAGTCATTGATTTCTGGCGAGTTATGTTGTTTTATCCATTGAAGTGAAATGACAGTAGAACTAACTGAAGTCATTTTTATTAGAATAGAGTCCATAAAAAGATGAGCAGTATTCTGAGAGCTGCTTGCTCTTTACAGCAGGAACTGGGAACACGGTTCAGTGTGTCTACCCTTCCTGTTCCATTCAAATTACCATTCATATAGTTTTAACCCAGTTCATCTACAGCTCTGGGGAAATCTTTAAGACCTAGACATAAGTCACGTACCAGATTTTTAAATAAGGAACATTTTTCATGTCCTACTTGAATTTTCAGTCTTTATAGGATCTCAGTAGGCTTCATACATTAATAGGAGAAAATGCAGCACAGAGTACACTTTTGTTTGTAATTATCTCATAACAAAAATTGGGTTATTTCAAATGAGAAATCTAAAGATTTAGCATACATGTAATTGGTTTTTTTCTAGCTATTGAACAGCTATCATGAATTTACTCCAGGAATCAAAACAGGCTGGGGGATGATTGAGAGCAGCCCTGGGGAGAAGCACTTGGGGGTGCTGGTGGATGAGGCTGGACATGACCCAGCCATGAGCACTCCCAGCCCAGAAAGCCAAACGTGTCCTGGGCTGCATCCAAAGCAGCGTGGGCAGCAGGGGAGGGAGGGGATTCTGCCCCTCTGCGCTGCTCTGGTGTGAGCCCACCTGGAACCCTGCATCCAGCTCTGGGGTCCCAGCACAGAAAGGACATGGAACTGCTGGAATGAGTCCAGAGGAGGGACAGACAGATGATTAGAGTGATGGAGCACCTCTTTTATAGGGAAAGACTAATGTAATTGGGATTATTCAACCTGGAAAAGAGAAGGCTTTCGGGTGACCTAATTGCAGCCTTTCAGTAGGGGAAGGGCTGCAGAGGGAGGAGAGAAACCTACTGGAAACAAAGGAAGTCTACAGCAAGATGTAAAACTACTGTTTTAAAGGACATGTAGTGACAGGACAGGGAGGAAGGTACTTAAACTGGAAGAGAATAGGTTTAGATGAGATATTAGGAAGAAATTCTTTGCTGTGAGGGTGGTGAAGCACTTAAACAGGTTGCCCAGAGAAGTTGTGGATGTCCCATCCTGGCAATGTTCAAGGAGCAACCTGGTTTAGTGGAAGGTGTCCCTGCCCATGAGAGGGTGGTTGAAACTAGAAAATTTTGATGGTCCCCTCCAATCTAAGCCATTCTATGATTCTATGATATATCCATTTTCTACATCATTGTAGTTTATGTCTTTTTTGTAAAGCTGGAAGTAAAATTCACATGTTCCTTGGTGTTTCAGGAACACAATGTGTGCACATCAGTGGCAAATCTTTCAGCTGTAGAAAATGTCTTGATTACTTTAATTCCTATTCAGTAAGGCATTTATGCATATGGGCATATGTGCTTTGCTTTAGGCACATAAATTATCTTCTTTAGTTCGGTTAGATTGTCCACGTACTAGAAACCAGATTTTAATCTTGCTCAACCTCTGTGTTTCTAAATAGGAGCCTCAGAATATAGGAGATTGCAACACAATCAGGTAAGTGCATTCTAGATGAGTCATGGGTTGGAGGAGAGGTGCAAGACTCTAGAGCCATAAATCCTAGATTCCTAGGCCTAGTTTCTACTCTTCTTTGAGCCATATTTTTTTCAGTATTTATGCAGCTCGCTTTCTTTTTAAAATCCTTCTCTTCTTAGATACTGCTAAGTGTGGCATCTGAGCGTTTCATAATTTTGTAATATGTGATCATAAAAAGATTTCTTTCTCCTTGTATCTGAGGACACAAGGGTCCCCAGAAGCACATTGTTTCTGTATCTATGTATGTGCTTAGAGGAGTGGTGTGCTGTGTGGACACCTTGCTCTCCTCTGGGAAATGTCCCAGGTAGATGGGACAGTCCCCTGTAGCTTTCTCCAGCTTCTCTGCCTGTTTGTTCTGACTGTGACAGTGTCCTGCATGTTGCCACTGTTCTTCCTCTGCCACAGGTCATGTCTCTGATAATATGAAGTCAAACCCTTCATTTTATTTTGACCTGAAGCCAGGGAAAAGAGTGAAGCCCTGAGCTGCTCTGTTCTTAGCCATCTGTGTTGCATGAACAGACGGTCTGTTGTGTATAAAACCAGCTGTGACTGTTTTAAGGGGCATCTGTTCTGTACTGAGGCATAACAGTTGATGGTATTTAGACTTGGCAGTCAAAGGTGCCGGGTCAGTCTAGCTCAGTCCGGGTCTGGCAGGACGGGTGTGGCTTCTTGCTAATCATCAGGGAACAGCCGTTTCAGTAAGGAAACAAGAAAACCTGTACAACTGTCAGCCTTTCAACAAAAGGGGAGAGCACCTCATAGGAGCACCCTGCTATAGTTAGGAAGAGGAACGATTCACTTTGTTAAGTATGAGCTTTATTGTGTGACTGTCCTGATTTAGGACAGTGACTTTGGCAAATCAATTATCTTTTGTTCTTTGATAGATAAAGTGATAAACTGTGCTCTGTTTTAGGCCACTGCTTCACTGGAAGAGGCAAACTGCATGGAGTTTGTATAATACAGGCCTAGAATGAAGATAGTGAATGGCGAATTATTCAAGTCCTTCCTTATGCAGTCTGCCTTAGACTTCCTCATGATGAGCCATCTGCTCGTTCAAGTCAGCTGGACTTTCAGAGGTCTGGATGGTTGATATAGCTGCACAGGATGCAGCATTGATGGGACGAGGCTGCTGTCAGCTTATGAACATGACCAGCACTCTCATAATCTGTTACTGTAACTGCAATGTACTAAACATCTGCTTTTGTCTTTTGGACTGCTAGTGTGGTGGCTTTTTTTCGTTTTCTTTTAATTTGTTTTAAAAGGACTCTGTTTCTAGCAGCTACTGTTGGTGAGAATTTATTGAGTGTTTGAATTGCTTTTGAATAAAAGGCAGCTGCTAAAAGATGTAAGTAGCTGCTGGTTAATGGTGTGATAGCCTCTCCAAGGAATTAAATGAGGAAATTCCTCTCTCTCTCAACAGTTCGTGCTATATAGCCAGTGTCCACACTACATGACTATTTAAGTCTCACATGCTTACCCAGTAAGTGTAGCTGAGTAGTATCTTAGGTTGTTTTACACAGCTGGCCTCAGTAGTGTACCACTAACCTGGTAAATCAACAGTTCCAGTCTTGTCTAGTTTAATTTCCATTGCGTAGATATGTCTTCTGCATGCCTACACAACAGAGCATAGGAAGAACTATAAACTCATTCTCTAGCATGTTCCAGGTCTTTTGTTTCTCCTTAATGTCTTCAGAAAATAAAAGCCTCGCTGGGAATTTAAGTGAAGCCATTTTCTCTCTGTGCCTACAGCTTTGGACTAACCCCAACATGATCCTTCATTGTGACAACAAAACAGAAACTACTTGAGATGAGCCATGACACAAAACAGTATTACTGGCTATTCCCAATTATTCACAGTGTTTGTAATACTGTAATTCTTGCAGATCTAGTTCTGTTATGCTTGGCATTGTAGAGACTAGTAATAAACATTGATGGCCATCTCAAAGATCCTGCAACGGACAGGCAAGAACTGTTACTTCACATTACAATGTCATTGACATATTTGGTGATTTTCCATAAAAACAGAGGAAACTAGTGTCAAAGTTTGGGACTGAAACCTTTCAATGTGTGGGAACACCCAAATCCTAGTCAGACACTGAATACCAAAGAGCACTGCTCACATTCTCTGACGCTCAGCTTCTGATACACAAAAACTGCAATAAGTAAAACATCAGAGGTAGTGCTTATCTCTGCTGATCCTGTGCTGTGACCTGCCATGATTGTGGGGCTCTTGGATGCAATAACATTAAAATTCATCACATCCAGAAAACAGAAAACTAAAGTGAAAAAAATGAGGTTTCTTGATTTGTACATGTATTCATTACAGTCACCTTAGAAACAGATATTACAAGATAAGTTGGAAATATGTAGGTCATTCAAAATGTGTTCTTCCCTAGTATGGAGACGGTTGTTAGCTTTTTTTCCTGCAGTTAGATAGGGCAAAGACTGACAAAGTGGGAGGGGAAGTGACAGGTGATGAAAGAGAAAGAGAATGAAAGTGACTACAGTAACAAAGCCTTTGAATTAACAACAGATGAGAAAACCTTGAACTAATTCAAGGCTAAAATATATGAGGATGTTTGTGTATGATAAGACAAAAGCTGTAGCACATTGCAATTAAAGCTGAGCATTAATTCTGCAGGCTGGACTGCTCATTTGTTTTGGAAGACAGGATGATAATGAAAGATGCACGGAAGGTATCCCAGGCCAAGCCTGCTGCTTAAGCAGTTTATCTTCTGTAATACTGCAAGCTTCATCTATGTCAAAATGAACTCACCTTTTTTCATTATTCCAGTCCACAATACTGACAATACTTCTTTGAGAACTAGGCCCAAATTTGCCCTTGGATATCAAAGGCTAACAAGTATTAATACTAGCTAAGAAATGAGCCAGAAAGAATCAGAGCAAAGTAACTTTCTACACCTATCTTAACAACATAAGATCAACCTAACCAGATATAATAAAACCATTGAACCTCTACTAAATCAGATCTGAGTGTCTGTCAAAACTGAGATTACTGCCTGTTTTATAGAAACTTGCACCAGTCCTTTGTAGTTATTGTTGCCATACACTCGAAGGTTTTCCTCCTGTGTTTGTGGATACAGCCAGGTGTTGCAGCCTCCAAACATGGCTAAAGACTCTTTTGCTAAAGATTCTTTTGCTAAGTTGCAGCTCCTCTCTTGGCAGCTCCAACTGTTAACTGGAAGCTTGTTGGGCACCTCCTTCCCTGGAAGCTTTCACTTCCCCATGTGCTCATGGTCTTCACACACAATAAGACAGAAATTTTAATTCCAAAATCCAGAAATGTTTCCATTTTCCCTCATCATCCAATATTGTACTAGTACAGCTTTCCAGCTGTTGCTCTGTGGGTTGTTGCTGTGATCTCAGGCAAGAGGCATTGTAAGAGGCAATTGAAAATTAAAACTGGGTATCTGAAGGTGTGCAGGTGGGCTGCTTGAACCTGGGGCACGTAGTTCTGAGACTCTTGGAAAGATATGTTTCCATTTCAAGCTGGAGTACTTGGATACTCTTAGAAGGTCAAGTCATCCATATATGACAAGTCCTGAAATTCTCCAAGTAGTATTGGCATGTTTCAGGTCCAGTGCAATTGTACTTGTGGTCTGAACTTCAGATTGCCTTCAAGACCAGATTTAGTGGATGTTCACTCCACTAAGTCCTTAGCTTGACTCCCAGCATCTGTCTAGCTCTTCTGCAGGCTTTGCTTGATGGTACTTGGTGTTAACCCTGTCCACGTCCCTCTTTCCCTCATGCCTTGGCAGGTCATGTTTGAAACTTGCTGCTGTGATTTGTGACCAAGCAGAGAAAGTCTCTTATGTACTAGTCCAGCTCCCAGCTTTTCAGTGAGCTCTCTTGTGTTCATATAGAGCCAAGTCCCATAGTGGGGCTGGTATCCAGTGAGCTCTGCTGAAGAGCCCAACACACAAAGTTGTGTGGTGAGAGTTAAATGTGGGACAAGATACACACAGTTCACGTGGCTCAGGCAGAGAGAAGGAAATCTGTAGTGTAGTGCCAAAGAGATGACTTGAAATGCTGATGGCCTTTTTTTTCTTGGTTGTGTTTTGAAACAAACCATCCTTTCAGGCTGGAGGAAAAATACCAGCTCTGAGTTAGGCCTCGGAGCTTTTAGCTTTTGCCTAATTTTGCAGGAAAATACAAAAGCAGATTGTGGCTTTAGGTCATAGGTACTAAAACAAGTTTTCTTAATACCCCAAAACTCAATTTAAAAAAATATTTTAAGAATGCCACAAGCCTTGATTTAGCAACCATGCTGAAAATGCCTCCTTGCAGAATGTTTTAAATGTGTTTTCATCTACTTTCAGAGAAAGTATTTTTTGTGGATGTCAAATCTGCAGTCATTACAGTCTCATGTAATTACATAAGTAGGTAGACTGCCATGCACATGTCCTTTTTAAAAAACTTTTCTAGTTTATCAAGTTATTTAATAAAAGCAGTTTAGAGAGAGAGATTTGTGATGCCAGAAATGACTGCCAAATGGGAAGAGGACTGTACTGGGTCAGCCTGCAAGGTCCATTCACCTAATTGCTTCATAGGCAGTGGAGTGAGGGATCCCTGAAGCAGATCAGATGGGGTATAGATTGCATAAAGTCAAAACCAGTGAGGTAAAGTAGGATTTAGTAAAGAACAATTGACACTGCTCTATTTAACTCCACGGTAACATCTGAAGCTTTGAATTTTCTGCTTCTTTGGATACAACATAATAGAAAAACAAGATGAAAAACTTGAATTTTTGGTAAGTCTTGATAAACAAGCTGGCAACAGGAGGAGCAAAATAAGCATTTTTTGATGCCTGAAACATTGTTACTTTTTCAGGTAATAAATTGTGTGGAAGCCTTGCTAGGCCTGAAATTTGGTCAAGGGCACAATAATCTCACAGGCCAAGTGCAGATCAGAGGAAAAGAAGTATATCAAGGTTGCCCGGCTGCAATTTTTAGTTATCAGGCCCATGCAGCTACATCTGCAGGAACAAAGTTCCTTCTGTGTCGATGCTCCTTTGTCATATCAGGCCTCTTCATGGTGCAATTTAGATGTGTTCTAAATCTGTATATGCCTTAGTACTTACGTGTAAGTCAGAGTTCATTTAGATGGAAGACTGAACTCTGTTGCTCTGTGTTCTTCCTATACCTATAAACTGCTTCTGCCTGACCTGAATTGTCAAAGTAGACTTTGTTCATTCTGTGAAAATTCCGGCATCAAGGGAGGGGTGGAGGGGACTGGAGAAAACCAGGCTATTTGTTTTCCCCTTTGTTGGAGATAACGGGCATTCCTTTTTCTTATTTGTGCTTAATCATGTGTGTTTATGCTTTCCTAAAAGTAACCATTTCCTACAATTTAGATTTCTATTTGCCACATAACAGCAAAAGGATTAAGAAAAAGAATGGTTAAAATGGTAAAATTTTTTTAGTGACTCAGGAGTCTTCTCTACCTCTCCTGGCCAATTCTTCTTTTTAATAGTCAGTAATGAAAATGCATACAGAGGTCCACACATAAAAGAATAAACAGGAGCTTAACCTCCTTCTTCAGTGCCCAACTTCTGTTGGTTATAGTTTTTAATTTGAAATATGTGCGACTCTGTGCTGGTTTGTCAAAGTATGGTCTTTTGAGAGATTTTGTTAAGCCCTTTTTGTCATAAATGTTCCATGAGTGTAAGCACCAAGCATGAGCTATACTAAAAATGTGGGTTTTTTTCTGTTCCTTTGTATTCATTACAATCAGTAGTGACTTCTGTTTGTGACAACTGAGAAAACAGTAGGGTGGTTAAAGTATATTATCTATATCTCTGTCATGACTTCATTAGGTTTAGCATCAAATTGGCTTTTGCCTTTTTGTTCTCTATATAAACAGATACATTTCTTGCATTTTTCACCAGACTAGTTTCACAGTTATCTTGAGGCCCTATAACTGTTTTATATATTTTAGTTTTGGAGAGACAAAGTTTATAAGAGATGGCACAGGTTTGTCACTTACAGTGAAATTCTAATACTTTTCTCTACATATTTCCTCTAAGCTTTTTTATTTTCTTTCAATATTGGTTTCCTCAGAAAGACCCCCAGCATTTCACATACCAAATCTAATCTCAGCGGAACTGGAGTACTTAAAAGCCAGAATTGTAAAGCTTTTAAATATTATAATATTATGAATGGTAATAGCTGAAATCTAAACTGAGTTAGAAGTAAACCTAATAAAAAATGACTGCTTCCTTTTTTTTGTAGAGCTGAAGTTTTTCTGAACCTGGATTCTTCTTGAAAGAAAAATATTTTGGGAAGTTTGAGCAGAAATAACTTGATGTAATGGAATTACTTTCTGTCTATATTTCTTATTCGTAAACAAAGGTGTATTTTTTAACATGTAGACTAAATCATCCCAAGAGGAGGAACTGGAAACCTGAAACCTGGAATGGATATAATCCATTAGACCAAATGGAAAAAAAAATCCAGTTTGGTTTAGCCAAGTCATACAGAATTAAATTGCATACCTTGACTGTGTGTGTATTAGCTGAGACATTACTCAGAATCCTGGGCCTCATTTGGTGTCCAGCAGATGGATTGGATGTTGAACTAATGAACGAGGAAAAGCTACACCAGAAGCAGTAGCATAACAGTAAATGTAGTCCTCCTTTTTTCATTTGCTATGCAGAGATGAAGACTGTGTTTCAATTGTTCCTCATTGGCATGAAGTGGCAGAGATAAGAGCTGGGGCAGTGGGCCTCTGCACTCCCTACTTTGCCATCTTATTGTTCTGCCAGTAAATCTGAGAACTTGCCTATCATCGTTTTGTCAGCTTTGCCAGTGCTATGTCAGAGTTACATCAGCGAATAATCTACCTAACAGCCTCATTAAAGGTTAATACTATGTGAATCATCTTGTGTCATGCTTCTACTTAGCCACTGTGCCTTACCTGCCCTGGCATGGGGTACTGCACCCAGCTTGAGGGGCCAGTCTCTATTCCTTTTATTTCTGAGTATCTCTGCTTGGTTTGATTTAGGAATTAATCAAGCTTTGCCATGATTAAGCTAGACACTCAATCAAGCATGTATTTTAACTTGGAAGCATGTGAGTGATCCTGTTGAAGTGAGGGTTTAACATGTACTTAAATACCTGCCTAGACAGGGGTTGTAATTAAAGATCTAGAACGATATCATGGAATGACTTCTGACTTCGTGACTGATACTAGAATTGCATCAGATTGCAAATTCAGCTAGACTTAGAATGCAATTATGCACTGCCACATCCCTAGGAGAGAGCTCTTATTTTTAACCTGAATGTGATCCTTCTGCTTCTTCCTTCCATTCTACAAAGAAATAAGAGCTGTTTAATGTAGTGCTCATTCGATCTCACTGGTGTCACCAGTAGACTGCCTGTGTGCCTTTTAGCATGCAGTTCTTGACAGAACTGTTGGTCCTTGTAATGATTTTTCCACCTTTGACTTGTGCCAAAGAAGGAAAAATTATTAAAGATTATTTGTTTAAACAGAAGGAATGAGTCAAAAGGAGTTTGATGTGAGGATGCTGTGAGGATGTTGGATTTGCCACATTATCTAAATGACTGCCTAATGTAAATAAATAAAACATAGTATTCAGAGTTCATCCTATTTTGGAGCAGCAGAAGCACATCATTAAAAAAATTTCTGACATGTCAGTGAGCAATGAATTTCCATGCAGTGCAGCACTGTATAGACATAACAAGCAACTCCCCACTGGTGTATAATGTGTGGCACATGGAAGATGATACATAGAATGAGACAAGGAATAGCTCCTTAGGGGATAAGATACTTCAAGCCTAAACCTGAGGTGATGTAAGAGGTATATATCTGCACTGAAAGAACTGGACCATTACAGTAAGTGTAAAGCCTCCTGGTAAGTTGTCTGGTCTCCTACAAGTTTCCTCACTAGTTTTTCTGTAGTTCAAGTCATCACTGATGCTCTGACAAATGAAATTTGGCAGATCTTAGAGGGCTGTTTACAGCTCAAATGTTTTTACTTTTTCAGGGTATAGAGAACATGCTTATTGAGTACCTGTATGAGGCTGTTTAGGACTGTAGAGTTTCTTTTCTTTATGGTGCAAGCTCCTCAGAGAATTTGTCATCTCTATCCTTGAGAATTTCAGAAAGTAACTGGACAATACACTGAGCACCCTGGTCTGATCCCATGGAGACCCTGTATGAGAAGGAGGTTGGACTAGAGATCTCCTGTGGTCCCTTCTAATCCAGATTATCCCATGACCCTCACTGGGATTCCTTTCATGCTGTTTTAAATATTTTGATGATTTTTCTGTGTTCAAAAATGCAGTCGAGTAAACAGATATATAGATAGATATGCATACATATTTTATTAATTTCTATTAACAAGAGCACACTAGTACAGACCTTTTAGCTCCTTGGTGTGTTGCCTGCTCTGACCTCAACAGTAGACCTTGCTGAATCATTTCTTATTGTAGTTTTATTAATGTTATGCTGCCTAACTGTTGGAGGCATTTGAGCTGAATCTGAGTTACACTGTTGGTGCCTGTTGCCTCTTACTGTGCTCAGTTTGCAAATTTGACCAAAAAAAGACATAGATACTATTTAATGTAAATTTCATTTGAATAATTTAAAAAAATAAAAAACACAAATGGAAATCATTGATTTGACATGTCCTAAACTTCCATGCCCTGGAAGTTACAATAATTAGCTGCAAGCAAGCAGTAGGTTAGTAGGTACAATTTTCAGTAGATGTTCTTTCTTTAACAAAACTCCTACATTGCCTGTGCATGTATCTGCAGTTATTGCTTAGCTGATGTGTTTACAACCAATTCAATGTTTGCAAAATCACAATTAAATGCAGAACATATGATATTGTTGTGTATGTGGCTTCTCTGAGAGGACATTTACTCTGAGAGGGCATTTATCAATGGGTGTTTTTGTCCCAGTCATGGGGTTACTCTCGTGCAATGGAAGACACCCAGATAAACAACTGTTTGCAAATTTGTGGCTCTAGGCAGTGCCAGCCCACAAGAGAATTTTTGAACCTGCCTGTATAGTCCATGACAAGTGAGTAGTGGCAGACAGAAGGGTTACCAGGGTTCACCAAAGGCCTGCAGAAAGCATGGATTACTCAATTCTCACAGAGCTTTGGCTGCCAAATGAACTGGAGCTCACTGTAGGATAAATAGCTGTTATCTGCATTTAGGGAATGCCTTCCAAGTGAGATGGAAGGTGCTCTGCCTTACAGGATTATCTGGCTGTTCATCCTGTCATGTGAAACAGCCATCTCCCGGTTGTTATAAAACATGGACTGTCAACATAGGGGTCCAGGATGGTTCCATAAAGTCACAGGCTCCATTTCTATGGTTTTGTAGAAGACGGCAGAGGTCTTACTCAAAACGCTTATTCATTTAGCTCACATAGCATTTGGGTTCACAGATATTGGAGCTGTTTGGAAGAAATTAAAGGTTTCTGATTCTAACCAAATCCAATTTGCAAGGTTGCACACTAAATTTCTGTTGCTCTCTACTCTGAAAGTTTATTGCTATTTATGGCTAGAGTAATCACAGAAATTGAGATTCTGATTTGGTTTCTCTCCTCTTCTTGACCCTATCCTAATACAAATAATACATGATGGGTGTTCCTGGGAATAAACAAAACTAAATCAGACCTGATGGGAAGTAACAGTTTACCAAAGTTGATGACAAATATTTGACTTTTGGCTCAGATATTCAGTTAGTGTATACTTGAATAGCTTCTTTGGTCCTGCATGTTTTCATTACTAATTTTTGTGGGGGTGGAGCATGATCGATGGTAGCAGAGCAGATAATGATGAAACTATGGCATCCACAAAAGCATCAACATGACGCATCCACGTCTTTACCTATAGTTATTATACATGTGTGTTGCTTTAAACATATCTTCCTTGGTCTTTACTTTTATTCTCCATGTTGCCCTATCCCACTGCTATTTTTTTAACCTTTCTTTGAGAAGAGGCCAGGAGAATATAAGGATTTTGATGTTGTCTTGAGTTTAAATTGTCAACTGGATGAAAAATATCTTACAGATGAGATTTTAGGTAACTCCTGGCAGCTTGATTGTTTTCAGTGAGTGTTTCTTACTGACTTAGTCTGAGGTTGGAAAGGCATAAACTTTTGCCACTTTTCTGTAATTTAGCACTTCAGTAACCAAAGCTCAGCAAATTTTACCACTTCCTCTTTTACCGGGCCACCACATGTCCTTCCACAGGTCACACCATGCAACCCAGCAAGCTCTGCTGCTTTCCATCAAGGAAGGGAGAATACTTCCTTATTCTGCCATTTCCACTTCCTAATGCTTTCCACATGTAACCCACTGCAAAAAGACTGGTACAACTCCTGCTGCATACTCTTGTTACGGATGAAGAAAGCCCTCTGCCTAAGTACCTATTATTCCAGCATAACGTTTGTACTGCTGTTGACTTAAAAGGCAGATTAACTCTAGAGTGACTTGGGCCACTTTTCCTACTCATTTATTCTGGTGGTTTTTCAGTTGACCGTGCTCTGAACAGGACATTTGACTCAAGAACTCCAGAGCTCCCTTCCAACCTGAATTATTCTGTTATTCTGTGATTAAGAGATGTCACCGAAAGAGGTCATCCCATTTCAGCAGATAATCTTCCTTTCATGTTTCCACTGTGTAGTAGTATATAATCACTAACATAAGTAAAAGAATGTGATGGCAAGCATGGAAATCAGATGTCCTTTGTCCTGAATAATAGTGTCATGGGTTGGTTGGTTGTTATTATTTTAATGTGGAGTATTCAGTGTTTTCAATGTCTCCTGTGGAAAACCATTTCTTGGGGAACTGTTTAGGAGCTCCTGACAATTCCAATTCTGACGCCACTTGAGATTGGAAGTTTGACAGGCTCTTACTGCCTTTGAAGCTTTGCATTTGCCAAGGGAGAATATTTCTTTTTCTTCCACCTTTTGCTGATGCTGAAATCACAGAGAGTTGAAGCACATTTTATCTCACGGCACAGCTAGTTGTTATTTTTAGGTGCTAAACCACTTATTTGGAGTAATATTCCCCCTTAATTACAGGCAAATAGGACACAACTGACATTTTTAAAAGGGCAAGATCCCAAGTCTAATCAAGAGTGTTGGTGAGACTTTTACATGAGATCGCTAATGTCCTCTACAAATGCCTTAGCTCACATTGTTTCTGTTAAAAAGAGAAACCTAGGATCTATTTTATGCTAATGACTAGCCAAAAAGTCAAGAAAACCATTTTCTCAAAGCTATTCTCCTTTTGGTAAAACTTATTGAAGATTAAAGTAATGCAAGTACCAAATCAAACTCATGTCAACAGGCTAACACCAGCACTGGCTGGGAATAAAAATTCTCTCTAGCATTAAGCTATTCCATGAACACAGCAAATAAATCCCAGGAAGGAATTCAAGGAAGAATCTGGTGACTCTAAAATATTGACTACAGTATTTTACCAATGGCAACCAAATTAAAGGGTCAAATAAGGAGACCAATATAAATTATACTGAACTGCTTCATTACAGTAAGTGTAAAGCCTCCTGGTAAGTTGTCTGGTCTCCTACAAGTTTCCTCACTAGTTTTTTCTGTAGTTCAAGTCATCACTGATGCTCTGACAAATGAAATTTGGCAGATCTTAGAGGGCTGTTTACAGCTCAAATGTTTTTACTTTTTCAGGGTATAGAGAACATGCTTATTGAGTACCTGTATGAGGCTGTTTAGGACTGTAGAGTTTCTCCTCTTTATGGATTTTTTTATACTACTTAGATGTGCACAGGACAAGTTATATTTTTATACCTCTTATATCTCCATTGGAAATTTGAAAACCAAAAGAGGTGGCAAAGGAAGTCATGCTCACGACCCACCACAGCAGCAGTTTTGCTCCAGCTATCATGAGGTGTTTTCAGTTTGTCAGTGTCACCACCTCTGCACAGATTAAAACCCTCAATCCCTTCTCAGTCTGAATATAAAAAGTGCGGAAGTTAGCTTTCTGACAAAGCTCTCTCGCTCTCCTCCAGCTTCTTGTGACTGTATCCTGCCTGACGTGTTACTGGCTTGGGGAAAACTCATCCACAAACTGGCAAGAGTAGGAGATAGCAAAGATCCAGCTGCTTGGCACTTACGTTTCAAAATTCAAAAGCGGTATAAATATAGGTAGACAGCACAATTCCATTACAAGAAAATTTTGTTGATGTTGCAGTTTCCAGTTTCTAAGGTAGTAATTCTGAAGGTCTGGAAATGCCACTCAAGTCCTTATCCTTGATCTTCAATACCTCTATCTCATGTATCTGTCCCATAACCCTCAGTGGTCCTCCAGACCTCCAGTGTAGCAGGCTGGCCTATCACAAGCCATTTTCAACTTAGCAGTGGCAGCATCTGCACAACAAAAAAATCCACACCCTTCTCCCCTCCCTCACTGTGGATGTATAGATACTGAGTCAGTCTGCTTTTTTGAGAGAGCAGTGTGAACACACAGTCAGATGGTACTATTCTGCTCACCATCTACACTACTCTGCAGCCTTTATATGTAGGGACTTGGACCACAAATCAATCAGCTCATCTTCAGACATCCATCCCAGTAGAAATAATACGCAGATGGGTAGCCAGTGGTTTAGTATTAGCTGGATTTTGTTAGGAAATTAGACTTAAACTATGCAAAGTTTAATTAAGAGCTGCATTACCCTGCACATTTTTTTTACCTCATATCACACGGCGGAGCTGTAGGATGGCACAATCATCAGAGAAAAATAGATGGAAATAGACAGAAATAGAAAAAATGTTTGTTAAATCACAAATACCAACTACTTTTTCTCTTTAATTGTCCCATATAATCAGAAAACTGGCTAGTTCTATTTATCCACAGCACTCTGGGCTAGTCAAGGGGAATTATTTGACTCACGTGGAGAATGTCCTCCAAAAAGATAAAGCTGATGGTACTTTCACCTTCTCTGCATGGTATCATATCTTTGGACCATTGTAGAGATGCAGGCAAGTAGTGTTCCTCTTTCCTGGCTAACTCTGATGATCTGCATGGACACGGGGAATACAATATCAGGGAAAAGTCTGTGCAAAGGGTGAACAATTCCAACATAGTAATCTATAGGATTTGGGTTTCTTTTGAGACACAGAGGGTTTTTAAAATATTTTCTGGATTTGTTTAAACCTCCATTTATATATTTACAATACTGCATTAGGAAGCGATTTATTTTAAAAATCTAACTCACTAAACATGAGATTTCAGAGATGCTCTTTCTTTCTCTCCATTTTCGGATTCAAATAGGGAAAAACAGATCAAAACCAGAACAAACGTCTAACTGAGTACATTTGCTAAAATGAAAATTAAATTCAAGTAATAATAATATGAAAAGTAAATTATATCGTTGGGCTTTGCATTTGTAAGGTGTAAAAGTGCTAACAAATCAGAGAATCCATAGCAAGAGTGCATGTTGATTACTTGGATCGAAAAACCACATTCCAGGTCATGATCTAGATATTTTTGAAAACTTCTGGAAGTAATTGACATCCTGCACAGTTCTGTGGGCAGAAAAAATCAGTGGTACCATGAGAAATTCTATTAGGTGGGAAATGGAGCTAGCAAGGCTGAGCATTATTGTCTCCTTAACTACTTTTTGAAAATTACTTCAGAGACTTGGGAGTCATGGTTTGTTTTTCAGATAACATTTTATCTGAGACCTTTCCTTTCCAAGACTCCATGCAAGGGGCACAATTTGGAGACTTTGTTATGTTCATTGAAGTCTTGAACATTTTAAAAAATGCTCATAGGTGTACTTAGGAAACAAAAGATTCAAAAGTGCTCAAATCCAGGGCATTACATTAACTTATAATTTTAATTCTTGTGACTAGAAGTTGAATTGAGCTGGTCAAATCTGACTGTAATTGGACTATGGGTTCAGAAGTTTTTAAAGAAAGCATGCACTTCTGCAGCAGAAGACTGTTGGAACCATTTCCCATAGGACACCACCAGGATACACAGACAGACATACATGGGCAAAAGGGTTTCCTACTCTAAAGTGGGATACTTCTCATTTGGGCACACTTTCAGCTTCAGCCCAGGATTTCACCATCTTTCCAGGTCTGCATATCTGTGCCTTGATCTGTCCTTGTAAGCTCAGCAGTGCTCTGGACTTGAGTGCTGTTAAAAACCACCTGTCCCATCCCCACCACTTTGCACACTTGCCTGCAGTTTCTTTGGTCAGAACTCTGCTCCTATTTCCAAGAAGGAACTCTTGGGAATCACCAGTATCTGTGGGTGTATAAAATATCTTCAAGCAGAACAGGCGCACCAGGCTCAGTCTGCAGGCAGCCTCCTCATGAAGTTGTCATTGTGCTCACACAGCAGGTGTGCTGTCAGAGATATTGAGCAAGAATACAAGGGCAGGGAAGGGCATCTTGGCAGTATTTGGTTGTAATGAGATTCCAGATAAATTTTAAATGGAGGATATCTTTTTATCCCACATGTGAATGAATATTTACACCCTCAAAATTATTATATCCTTAATTCGTTTCTTAGTTCAGGTGAAATAGATGATGTAGCTGGGAGAAAGCCTATGTTGAGAGAAGAGCTAGTGGCCTCTTTTTCAGGTGGATGCCAGGAACTCCTCATCAGTATTAGTACAACTCACCATTCCTGTTTTCTGCTCCTCATAAACATGGATAATAATGGGTACAGCTCATATCTTACTGGAATTCCTATGGACAGCAATTAGAACTTTGAAGATGTAAATGTTTAACATTGCTTATAGTCCACTTGGAAACAGGAAATGCCAGAAATTACATAAGCTCTCTAGATATTAATAAATCCATGTAAGCATCTGCTTCTCTTCTTAATTGTTTGGCAGTACCTTGCACAGATACTTATCAGAGCATAAGGCTCTAATTCTGAGTGGTAATCAATGGGGACTGCCTGGTTATAAATGACATTAAATGATAATCTGAAGTGCTGGCATTTATTGTGTATCCATAGCCAGGGCTGTAGTTCCCCATCTCCCTGGCATTTTTCTCGTAGTATGGGAATAGGGGGGGAGACTCTTTCTCTGGACATTGTGTTTGTTATTTCCTTATGTTATCCTCCAAGGAAAAATAAATATAATCCAGAACAAGTACACATTTTCTATCAAGGGAGAGCATCAAAAGGCAGCAGCAAAATGAGCATTTTGCTGTAGTTCTCACAACAAAGGAAAGGATATGCTGATGTTTGTCTGATGATGGGGCATTGTCACAGGGAGAAGCATTAAAACAAATGTCATACAGAAACTGTAGGAATTGGTCAATGTTTGCCAGGATGGGATGAAGTTTACCAGGGAGTTCTTACAGAACCAAGAAATAAAATAGCTATACTGGTAACAAAATGTATGGTCTTTATGGTTCAGAAGAGCTGCTTGGCTGGAGAGTCGCTCATGTTATATTGCTTTTCTGAGAAAAACTGTCTGAAGGAAATACTCTGAATCAAATCATTAGAGGTAGAATTACATAACATTGTGATGTGAACAGTATAATAGGGGTTGAAATAGCCCCATCTTTTTAAATCCTATTTCTGAAATTAAATTCTTAGGCGAACTAGTGGAGCAGATTCTTTGCTGCTAGCTTCCCAACCAGTATAAAAGAGCACAGTCCCCTGACTTCTGTGGTGTGAGGCCAAGCTACATAGGCTAGGCAATGAAACAAACCATTCATGAAAGTGAAGAAAAGTTTTTAAAATTTCAAAATTTTTAAGGGCCTTGTTAGAAGCTATTAAGAAAGCATGAAATGCACAGGTGGAAGAAGTTTTGAGAAAGATTCAAAATTGGTTATTTGTTAGAAAATAAAAGCCCCTTCCTCATTCAAGCAGCAAAACCTGTTAAAAACACAGATTTAAGGTAACTTGTACTAGGAGAGACTAGGAAAATTCTAGGAAAGCTAGATATGATGTGACATGATGTGACACGATGTGATATGATGTGATATGATACATATGATATATACGGTATGTATCATATATATGATATTGCTTCCCCTTCCTACTGTTGACTGCACACTCCTGCACTTTTCTCTTGTGCTGACACAAGCATTGACACAGCCTTTATTAACTGACTTGGCTCATTTTAAAAAAAGAAAGCTACTCCAGCAGCACATCCCAAATATAGATGGAGCAGACAAGCTCTGACTAAGGCTAGGAGGAAAGTGACCACAAGCAGCAGTAAAGGTAACTTATACATTACCACTGACTTTAAGAAGAAATGGGATGGTTCTCAGAAGAAACCTTCTGTGAAGACATCTTTTGTTGGTGCAAGGTGAGAGAGGAGTGATGTGGGGAATTTTCTTCAACAGTCACATCTGCAGACGTGAATGACTTCACAAGATACCTGGCTGAGATCTACCAACTTGTAAGACACAAGTTAAGCTGTGCATGAGTACTAGAGGTGCCAATGGCCTCCAACCTTCTCTGTTTTGAAAGAGCCTAGATTTCCCTGTTGGTTTGTATGTCCAACCTGCTTCATGTTTGCAGTTTATTACGTGTTTATGGCTTGTAGTATTAGCAACAATCAGAATACAGCCACAGCCAATACCAACCAGCCCTATTTGACCATGGTAAGCAGGAATCATCGCAGGTACACTGCTCTGACCACACAAATCCCAAGGCTCATGCACAAATGGGGAAAGCCCCACTTGTATTTTAAGCAAAGCTTTCACAACATATAGGTCCTGTAAGTCGACACAGAGCCCTTGACACTGATTTCTGAATGTAAATCATCCAATGACAAATGGATGCTTATGTTCAAAAAGAGGCTGACCCAGACCTGCTTATTGATCAGCAGGCAGGCAAGAAACAAATATCACTGCTGGTCATTTTATTTGTGAGATGAGAATTTTGCAAGAGCTGAAACAGTTACAGACAGTGCTGTCATTCTCCAAGTACAACATTGGTAAAACCAGCAAATGTCACAGGTTGAAAGCTCCATCCTTTCCTGGGCACTGAAGGATTGGCCCAGTAGCCAACAGGGACATCGCACTGTCAGCTTCTATTGTGGCTCATACACTGAGTCATACTGCTTACAGCAAAATAATTAACCGACAGAAGAGATGCTTTCTTTCTGGTGGTTTCCTACCCTTTCAGGATCACAAATCCCTTCATCATAATAAATATGTTGTTCAAAATCTCAGTTCTCTCACTTTAAGTTCTTCCTGAGAATAATAGGCACCTAACTTTTTGTGTTTTCCTGGAAAATTAAAAGTTGACAACATTACTGAAGCCGAACAAAAGGAAATGGATTCCATGACCAATTAGACATTATTTTAAAATTTAAATTAGTTTTAAAAAAGCCCTGCAGTGATAACTTGACACTTAGATTTTTTTTCCCCATTCTTAGCTTTACCACTCGGTGTTCATGATATGAACAATGAGTAAAACTCTAGTGCCCAGGACCTGAAGCTGAAAGAATGAACAAAAGCAGTTTGATTTCCTGATTTGAGTATGCACATTTCCAAAGGAGGCTAGGGACAGCTACATGCAATCATCAGGTCTGGAAACCTGTCCCACATTCAGAGTCTTTAAAAAGGACTTTATATTTTCCATGTGTTTATGTCTTGATATTTAAACACACAAATCAGATATGTTTATGCAACCTTCAGTGTCTTTAAGTACAGTTTTTGGGTCACTAGCTCCTCTCTGATAATAAAGCGCTGTCCAAATTTGCCAAGTTAGAAATATGAACTACTTGTTCAAAAATGTTTCCTGGTTAAAATATCTTACATTTAAAAGTTATAATAGTAGTTTAAAGACCTCCCCAAAACCCAAGCATTCAAAGACATTTAAAAGGTTTGAAAATTTGGTGAGTCATCTCATAACTGATGTACAAGAAAGAGGACGAAAACATGACAGCTGGGTTTGCTCACCTTTTGCTTCCGCATTTTGTAAATTCAATGTGAATGGTATCAGCCACATCCTGGATTAAACAAGGAGTACAGGAGATTAAACTGATCTTTTCTTCCAACATTTGCATAGCCCAAGGACAGGTGAGTGTCTCTGCTGTTGTAGATAGTGTTTCTCCTGTCAAAAGACAGAATGTTGGAAGTTTGAAACTGAGTTACTGATCTGGTAAGTGTTTGGTTTTTTTAAGTGTTTTGGCCTTCTTGTTAGAAGTTTCATTGTAATGAAATGGAGTCAACATCAGAGATTATTAAGGCAGCGTTTATATCAAAGTGCAGTGATAATTTCCTCCCAATTTAGCTGAGAAGATGACAGCTGTCTTATGTTGGAATAAGGCTGGGGGAGAGGAAGTGTTCACAGCAAAGAGCTGTAGATACAGATCAGTAGCTTCCAACAACCCACAGGACAATACTCTCTCCGTTCATTTCATATGTTTCTCAAAACATGGATCACAAGGCAGCATTGTGTTGTGAGTTGTTTTGAAAACAAGAACAAGCAGACAAGGCCCAGCTTTTAAACATTATCAGCAAAATGGGTGATGCCTTTATTTGTAAAGGTGTGTCAAGCACCAGGTCTGGTTTTACATGGGATTATAGCAGTGTAAGCCCTTCTCTGTTTTGTTAACTAAGGTGCCATGAAAAGGTTAAAAATTAAAAAAGATTTAAAAGCACAGCACAGGATAAATAAAAAAGCTTATGAAAAATGAGGGAATAACCAGACCTTCAAGAACCAAGAGCCATGACCCGAGAAGTAAGAAAAAGAGGACACTAGAAATCAAACTTCAAAGCCACAGAAGGGAACTTTGTGTTAGCCTTAGTCACTAAATAACATAATACCCACCATATGATTGCCTCTTCCTCGCCTAAGCCTCTTCCTTACAGAGCATATGCGGTCAAATAATGTGCAGTGTACCTTTCAGCAGGGATGAGAGAATGAAAGGTCAGTGACTACGGTTTCAGGTTGTTACGTGTATGGGAAATGCCAATGTTTCACTGTTTAAGGTGTATAAGATAGAAGGTGGGCCAGCTTTGTTGATTTATCACCCAGCACTCACCTCTGCACAGAGATGAAATAAGCATTTTGACTCTGGATCAGCTTCTAGCGTGCCACGTGAAAGAACCCATAGTTGGGGCAACAATATGAAGATTTGGCAGTGCAGAGTGTGCACATGTCACATGATGGTCACGCTGCATCACCCCTAAGTGCTGACAGCAATTTGTTTAAATTTCATTAGATGAGTTAATGGAAAGCCATCATGGACTGTTAAAGACAAAGATGAGGATACAGGTTATTCTTAAACCTCAAACCACTGAGAGACAGTATTATAACAGTGAAAATATTTCCATGAATGTCCTGGTTTTGAATTTTTTTACTAAACCCATGTCTTTGGCTAGTGTCTGAGACAAGATACTGAATTAATGGACATTGCCTGATGTATCTCATATCTGTAACTGTTCCTAGAAGTTAGTATATGACACAGTTGGATTGTTGTTGATAGCTCACATCTTTTGTAGAGATACTGTTTTCATTATGGTTTCTGTAAATAAATTCTTTTAAAGCATTGTGCTCCTCTGGCACATTTCTAATTCTTCTGCTCTTTCCAGAAAAGTTGCACTTACGGAAGAACTAGTCCACTCTCTCTTTGTACCAAAGTATTTTAATATCTAGCAATTTTTACTGATTGTCCTTAGAAAGAGGCAGAAGTTCATATTTCTCCTTTAGCATTTGTGTCTGTGATGTTATACTTGTACTGTGTTGGGGATATTTGTGAACAAGTAATGCTCTAAACTGGAACTCACACCTAGTACTGGCAAAAATAATTACGGTCATCGTAGAAAATGGAAAAGAGTTCCAAATCTGGGTTGAGTTTGAGGAAATGTTTTGGCTAGAAAAACAGCAGCGAATGTTGCGACTTATACTTTGCATTTCAACATGAATTTGCTAACTTATCAACGTGTCTTTTGGTTTGGATTGAACCAGTGTGATTATTTCCTCAGTTTTTGGTGTGATCATTAAATAAAAAGCTCACTACTTATTTTCCCTGACTTAGAAGAGAGACATCTAGTTTCTATCTCTACCAGTTCTTTCAGTGTGACCTTGAACACTTCCTTCCATAGTCAAGCCTCCTGCTATAAAATGAAGGCAATATTTACAGTCTCTTTTTAAAACACTTTGAGATAAGTGGATGAAGAACACAGTAGGAGGCCTAGATTACATGTAGTCATCAAAGGGAGAATAGAATTCTTGTGAGTGGCAGTCAGTTTTCACTCTTACTTTTTTCTGAAGATATTTACAGCTCTTTTTATAGAGAAAGCTTTAGAGACCCATGAACCAAATAGAACAGAAAATCACAGAAACCAAAAACACTTATAAAGTGCACATCATTAGCTACAGTCCTGCTGGGTATCTCTCTGCTGGTATTGTTAATCACTACTTCATTAATCATCCTTTAGAAAAGTAAAAATAAATCACAGAGAGATTGCAATTACATTTTTTTCTTTGATGTTTTGATGGAAATCGATCTGATGTAGAGTGAATAGTATGTTCTCCTTTTCTCAGGGAATAACCCTGCACCTCAGAGGAGGATCTATCTCTCCAGACTGACTCTTTCATTCAGACCTACTTCACACACCTTACTGCAGAGCAACACATGAACTTGAGTCCTGGAAGGCAGCCATAAATTAACCATCCTCACACTCTGCAAACAAGTTATCAGAGAGCTGATAAAGACTTTTTAATACAGTTCAGGTTTTTATTTCAAACCAGACCTGACATACTCTTTCATCTTCATGTAAATATGGTTTTTTTAACATTTTCTGTAACTCCACTCCATGGCCAGCATATTCTCCTTGATGTTACAGGTTTAGTCCATAAATCCCCACAAAAAACACTTCCTCTTTGTAGGAGCCATATATTGGTAGGAATTATTACTGCAGTGTGTGCTGACAGTAGTACAGGCCTAGGCAGATTTCAAATTCAGTCATCAAGCCAATGAGAATCTTCTAGTTTTAGAATATTACCTTAAAACCTTCTTTTCTCTTTATTTTTTCCCCCCTAATCTTCTGGAGGTTTCCTGACATCTTTGAGTTTTAGGTCACTGGAGTATGAGAGCTCACCCCAGGGAAGTACCACTGCATGCTTGCCCTCATTTTACATTTGACCTTGGGCCTGCTGCTGCCCTCCAGCCGCTGAGTGAGATGGAGCTCTGATCTTATGGGTGCCACCATCCTTCTGTGCTTCTGTTAACACACAGACTTGGAGGTCTTCGAAGTTCTGATCTGAACTGACTGGCACAATGGCAAACTGAGAGTTACATTTTATTTACTTGTCACTAGAATAAACCATATTCTGACCAGACCAATACACTAGGTCATTCCACACTAAAGCTAAAGTTCAGGAGGCTACAGACATCAAAACCTTTATAAGTAGCAGCTGCAGTTTCATCTCAGTATGTACCATCTCAGTGAGTGCAGAAATACAGTATCAAAAGAAAACTACTAACAAGAAATGTGCTTTGAGTTTTACTGCTTCCACTTTGCTGCAGCACACACACCCCAGAGTAAAATGGGAGACAATGTTCCCTTTTTTTCCTGCATGGGATTGGGGTAAGACCTGATATTGTCTTATCCAGGACACAGTTTAAGCTCTGAGACTTCCATTTCCTCTTCAAACAGATTCTATAGCACAACACATAGCTCACTGTTCCGCTGACTTTATTACAAAAGCATTTGAGGTTACTGGTAAAGTTCAGTGCTAAGATAAGCTTGATGAAGTGTCGGGTCAGCTGATAAAGGGAAGAGTTATTGGCTGTACATCCCTGCTAGCTGCATCCAACTCCCGGCCTTCAGCTAAGTGATGTGGAGTTGTGCTCACAGTTGCTGAGGATTCTAGACCAAGAGGGTTATATCCACACTGCACTGGTGGCACTGGTGCCCTGTGGGCATAAGGCAGATATTGCTTTCTATGGCAATCAGTTGTTTTTCCAGCCTGGCAGCATAGTATTTTCTTATGTGCCACTGAAATGGTGTGTTGCATGCCTTGGGCAGCATAAGTGCATGTACAGCTGTATTGAACATGCAAAACCTTCTTGGACATGACTAAAATAGTACATATGGCAGACCTGATGCTGTTTTACCCAGACTGACTTTTGAACAGAATGAGCTACCTCCAAAATCACACTTATGTCTTATATTAGAGGGAATTAGTTTTCTACCTCAGGGGAAAAAAAAGCCCCAGAAATAAAATCCCAACAACAAAACCTACCAATCAAAGCAAAAAACATTGCATAAGACCAAAACAAAACAAATCCAAATCCCAAAGGATTACATAAATTGACATTTATTTAACAGAGATATCAAGGAATCAAGAAAAGGAACTGGCTAGGGATCTGAGCAACTCAGTCTAGATCACTACAAGCAGAGAGTTATCCTAGATATTTTTCCAGAAAGAGGAAATAAGGCAACAGTTACTAGATGAATAGACTTTTACAGGGGATGATTTGTAAATACCGCAATTTTTCACATCAATATAAGCTGAAAGCAGGGGGTACCCAGTCTCTTGGCAACATGAAACGCATAACAGTTTTCATGTGGTGGAGAAACAGAAAGAGCACAGAACCAGCCATGGAGGATCAAGGGGGCAGAGTTTTCCAGGGTTGCTCACAGGCAGAGGATAATACCAATCACCAGCAGCTGATTAGGCTGTTCTAGGTGGAGTTAGGATGGGTTAGCCTATGGACCTCAAGGCAATTCAAAGCTCACTGAAACACTTCTTGGTTCATTTCATGCGTTGTGTGTGGGCCTGGATACCCAGCAGTCTCCACCTGTGCAATGTATTACTGTCTGTTGTGCAAGAAATGCACTTAAAATGCACAGTCTGTTCAAGGACCTCAGGGTACGCCAACCCTTGCTTAAAGACTTTGTGGGTAGAGGGGACCCAGGTTCTTTCCTTCTAATCAAGTAACCACAGTAAAATCAACTCACCTTTTAAAATAGCATGTATAGAAATTATTAAAATTACAGGCTGTACCAAAATGACCCTCTCAAGACAGACTCATCACTGAAATTTTGAGACAGGGCAAAAACTTGGATTTAATTGTAAAAGAGTAAGAAGATCCAAGGATAGTATGTCTTCAGAGGGAAGATTATTATTTTATTTTTTAATTCAGTAACCACCATTATCTCATGGACGACTTGCAGAATGATTTATCTTTGACATGTAGATATAAAGTGAATATTCCTCTGATTTTACTATTCTCAGACAAATTAATAAATAGGGTGGTTAAAAATAATTGTTTTTTCCCATTATTATATAATTGTCTTTTAATAGAGCTGGTCAAATAATATAATGATGAACTCCATGGTGAAAAAATAGAATCAAACCAAGAAATTTCTCTCCCAGTATATTAGCTTCTGTACTGTATTTTGTTACTAAAAATCTCCAGGTTTTTGTGGATAAATTCTTTATTCTCTCTACATAATATTATTTTTATAAAACTGTGAGTTTAATATTTTTTACAATTTTATTCATACCAGTTTTCAGTTTGGAGTTATAAAAGCAGTTTGAATATGCCGTACTTCTAAAACTGAAGAAGTGAAATAGTTGATAGGCAGTATTAAATGCAAAGAATAAGACAGTGTTTGCACTGATCTATATCAAACAGAAGATGGGTGTTAAAATTTTGGCATATGTTCAGGCTAAATGTTTGCTTTTTAGAGACAGACCAAAATCTCCTTAGATCATAACTTAAAGAATAAAATCATTATAGGAATATTAATGACTAACAGGTAAAAGACAAGGCTTAAAAGGAGAAAAATTTCCTAACTAATCTTTGTCTCTATTTGTAACATGTTGTCCTCACATGATTCCATTTTATGAATCAAAAGAACCACCTCCAGTTTAGAACGTCATATAATACATCATGCCAAAAACGAAAATGTCTTAATCCTAAACATTCTGTTTATTAATATTTCATAAACTTTTACACACAATTAGAAGAAGACTGAGTACCACTGTTTCTTTCATTATTTAGGGTTACTAGTAATACAGAGGGGCTTTTAATTCTTGTCTGTCTTAATGGCATCTGTTTCTGTGGAACATCTAGATGAAGTTAGTCTCTATTTCTGTCTGACACTGATCAAAACCAATAATAAAACTATTTCTACAGGACTTGTAAATAGATTTCTGTATGATTATATATATACTCTGCATATAGGCTCATTAAAAATGGCCTGTATAGAGAGGCTCATTAAATAAAACCCTCGTGGTGCTAGCTGCTATATGGAATGATAAGACAGAGCCAGCCCTGTTAGAGGAGATGGGTTGGATAGCAAACACATGTGTGAGAAACAAGCCTTTGAGTTCTCAAGACATGCAGTTCTGTGCTCCATATTTTGACTTACCTTAGAGAGTCCCCACGTTCCTAAATCTTTTCTCCTGAAACACCAGAGGTGAATTAATAGCCAGGATAAAGAAGAACTCCAGAAATGTATCTCCAGAGTCTAAGAAAAACTAATTTTTAACACATTTGCATCCCTTTTTTTAACATTTCCCAGAAACAGTCTCACAGTTAGATTTTCATTGCATAAGTACTTGCAAAACCTATGATTTGTTTATTTCTCACAATGGAAAATTAAAAGCTTGATGATACATGTAGTCTAAACTGCTCTCAAAGAATATTAGTGGGCCTGCTTACTCCTGATAGGCACAGATGAGCTTACTTTAATGTCCTACATATGTATGAAATCAGGAAACTCTTTTAATATCTGTTATAAAAAGCACAAATCTGTGCTAGCCAAAAATCAGGTTTTCAAGTAGTTTAAGATCTGAGGCACATGTTCTTGTTGCTTAATTGCAGAAGTTCTCTAGTAGAACTTGTGACTCCAACAAATATGCAAATTTAAATTATTTGTAAAACTAATCTATGGCATTTATGCCATCTGCTCCCTCACCCTCACCCCCCTCACCCCCAACCCCACCTATTCTGGAGACTATGAATAAAACTTAGGAAGATGACAATTACTTCTGAGGGTTAAGGACAGAAAACGTGCAGAAGCTGAGTTCACGAGCCTGTTATTTTTCACAGAAGCAACACTGTTGGACTGCCAAAAACATCACAAGTTGTTCTCTAGTGCTCCTTCTGGCTGATGCTGCGAACTCTGACTTTAGGGAAAGCGCGCTTGCAGCAGGAAGGGGAGGGATGAATGAAACTTAGATGAAGTGAAGGGTAAAATGTGAAAGATAATGAAACTTCCTGAAAAGCCTAAGGTGTTACTTTCCTCTGGAAATAAATGATCCTAACGGGAGGTGACATTCAAACCCGCTGAGGTAGAACCTGCTCCAGGACTAAACTTGACCGCACCCACATGTCTTCAATGTGTGATTAATGAGCCATGATAGACATTCATCAGGTCAATGAGGCTGACACTAATAGATGGAACCTTTTTTAACAAAACTCCCTAAATAATGATGTGCACATGGTACGTGCTGCAGATATTATATTTAGATAAATGGAACCAGACAGGAAGAGTAATAGGAATTTGCTTTAGGGGACTGACTCATTTATTCAGGAGAAGGAAATGATTACAATCTATTCTTTTTATTTAGCATTCAAACACATTGCAGGAGTTATATCTGTGAGTTGGACAAACCTATTTATGTGCTTGTGACTCGTGAAATAAGCCAAGCACATGGTGGGGCAGAAGAGGGGAAAAAGCACAAATCCATGGGAACTTGTTGCTCAAGGCAGCTCTGGAGTTTATGGTTAAGTGGCTCTTTCTCTGCCCACCTTGATATGTAGCTAGAGGCTCTGGCCCTGTTTTGGCATGCTTCTATGCTGGCAGCTGTGAAGGATTATGTTGGAGAAAGGAAGGTTATAGTGCATGCTATAATCCCATAATGCACATACCTGAAATAGAAAAGTATCAAGGGACTGCAGCAAGGGCCAAACCTTCCTTTATCTTTGCTAGCAGTTACCTGGGTTTTGAATAAATTTGCTTTGTTTGGAATAAAGAGACTAACTACTCATCTCAGCACCATAAGAGGTGTTTGCACCGTTCTCCCTGATCCATTCTCCTGATTCTCTACCAGTGATTCAAATGCTTACTTAATTATAAAACCCAGCAGCAACAGCCAGATGCACCAATGCAGCTCAGGCTGAAGGGTACAGGGGAGTTCTTCATAGCCAAATTGCAACAGCATGCCATCAACCTACTCTTGGTTGATAGGCAAAGCTTTATGGCTCTTCCCTTTCCACCATTCACCAGTGTGTAAAGGCACTCAGGGAAGCACTCAGATGTTTGGACTACTGGGTTGCACTACTTAAAGCAAGGGGGTTTGGAACTTGAAGGAGAGTGTTTGGCTGAGGTGAGGGCAAGGATATAGGTCAAATGACTGTGGGATGCCACATATGAGTCTAGCAGGTAAAACCAGTCTCAACCTCTTCTGGAGACAGTGTACCATGGTTGTTTGAATTCAGCTTCTCTTTGCACTGTGAGTTTAGAGTCTTTGAACTGAAGTTTAGCCTCAATCTCAAAATAATTAAGGCAATGCCTGTGACTGTTGCACTCTTGAACTTGAAGAAAACAGCTTCTAGCTCCTAAACAAGGATCAGGAAGCTGGCTGCAGGGTGCCTTCAGTCTTTGGAATCACTCTTCCCAGCAAAGCAACTGAGCTTTCTCTAAACAGTTCTCTCCACAAATCCTGTTTAGTTTTCAAAAGGCTGTCCTTCTAGTTTGTTTGCAAAATCACACAGTGAGAAAAAAACTCCAAAGGAAACAGCTGTTACTTTGATTTGGTAGGTCTCTGCCTTCCTCAGGATTGCTATTAGAAAATGCAGTCAGTAAATTTAGGGCTAAAATTCTGCCTCAGGTGAGATTATGTGAACATTCATATTTAAAAGCCCTTCTGTTTCTCTACCTGGTTTGTTGCTATTGCAAAGGAGGTGCTTCAAAAGCCTTTAGCTCCTAAACTAGTTTTGGATTTCATTGTAGAGGAGAGCCTTTAAGACACTCACAGCCTTTACAGGCAGATGAAAACCTACAAGTTGTGTCAGTGAAGTCCTGTTGGTTCACTCACAGCAAAATTCTTGTCAAAATTTGCTGAAAGCACTCTTAAGATGAGCATCATGAGATGATACTGCTAGTACACTAGAGAGAAGTACAGGAACACATTTGCCAGAGTATCTCCATATCCAAGCTGAAGAACCATATGTGCCTCTGAGAGGAAGCACAGAGTGCTTAGGAGTCTGAAGAGGCCGATAAGCTCTTAGGGAGATTTTCCATAACACTGAAATAGCTTTTAAAATTTGGCTCTTCCATCCCTGGAAAATTCCTTACATTTGCATCTAACAAGTAGAACGTTAGCTCCAAAATGATGCCAGTGTGTTTCAGAACCCAGCTGTCTCTTGCCCCCTCTAGGATGTATTACCTTGCAAATCAGATGCCTTTTTTTGGCTGCTTAATGCTGAAAACAGGATTTTGCATTTCCCCTTTTTTTTTGTGACTCAGGGTGGGAAGATCTGGTTCTGCTGTGTGGTCTCTTCCAGCACTCACGATAATGAAAGAGTTCTCTATTGGGGTTACTTCAGTTCAGAGATATTACACAAATGCTGCATGCTGCTTGATTGCCCAGCAGAATGCAGCCACTTCTAGGCTTAAATGGAGGAAGTTCTTTAACAGCAGAACACAGAAGATACATAAGAACAGAAGACTGAGTTAAGAAAGAGAAATACCCTAAGTGTGCACAAGAGCAGTGTGTGCACTGTACCACAACAGGCTGCCAACAGTGGCTACAGCTAGAACCAATAGAAGCTCAATGTCAATCTATTTAAAAGCAGCTGGTACCTGGGGGCTTTGCTAAGGAAGGATGAGAAAAGGCTAAGTCCATTCAGTAAAAGCAAGCACTCTCAGTGCAAATGAGATCTCACAGTCTTTGGGGAAGAACTTGGAAACATCAGACATGTAAAATACAAGGAGTGGCTGCAGCAGAGTGGATACTTGCATGCTAGATCAATGAGAAGCATGAAAGTACAGCTGCTTCTAGTGCAGCAGGTATGTGAAGGTCAGAGAACTGGAGAATTCTCAGTGTGCAGTGATCCTTTATAGAACACATTTTGTGACTGTCTGACAGGACATTCTGGCATAAACTGAAGATAATCCAACAGAGCAGCTGCAATTATGGTACAAATACTTCAGGGAAAAGGTAGAGACATGCTTCCTTGACCTGTTTCCTGAGTAATGCTAAAGTGAGTAGGCACCTGGAAGAAGCAAAGTCAGACATTTTACTTAACACTGTCGTCTCCTTTAGTTTGGTCACTTGCATTCCAGTCTCTTTCCTGTCTAAAGTGACACAGTAAATGCCCATATAGCTGCAGTACTAGGAACACTGTACATTAAAAAAAAATAAAAGCAAAAAGCAGACACCTCCAGGAGATATTTAGCCAATAGGTGTCATAATCTCCTTCTACACTGAACTCACTTGAGATGGGATGATTATCTCAGCAAGCACAGACTGGGGGGGTAGACTGAAGAATACGAACTGCATGTGCTCACCAGACTCCACCTATTTGTATCAGTCAGACTTCATCTATTCATGACAAACAACAAAATGACAGTTTTGCATCTCTCCAGAATGGAGCTACCTCTACCTATCTTTCTTCTTTCATCAGCAGTTCACTAGGGGTAAGGGTTGAATCTGTCCAGTAATGCAGGTGAATCTGCTCCCCTAGGCTGACCAGGGTGTGGTTTTGGAATCTGGTTCTCATTTTTTGGAACTATAAAAGATAAGGAATCCATGTAAGTTAGGGGACATGACGGATGACCATTAAAGAAAAGTGCAGGCCTGCTGAGCCACTACAGATTTGCCATGATTTTGGAGACACAGCTCTCTCTGTCTCTGTGAGAAAGCAGCAGTAGAGGGGAAAGTTATAGCTCCCCTAAGGTAAGAGAAATGTTCAATTTCATCTGCTAGTTCAATGGGGAGAAATGTTTGAAAGTAGATACTGCTACAGTAGTATTGTTATACACAAGCATGGTGTGAAAGCTTAGCCCCTTTCCTCATGTTTTAATATGTACAAGAGATACAGATCCGCAGGAATTTAACCAAAGCACATGTAGCAGATGCATGACTCACCCCTCTTTTGCTACAGAATTAGTTCTGTGCCTGTCATGTGTCAGCCTGTTCTGTGAAACCACTTCCTTAATTTACTTTGTCTCGATGTCATGGCTTAATCACTTGGTGTTGAAACCAATCTGGGGTTACAATAAGTCATTCACCTTATGTTTGAAAGCAGGCGGTATACTCAGAGCAAATTAGAGGCAAATTTTCAGCCTAGCATCCATATGACTTCATCAAGAATAATGTGCTGTGTTGCGGAATACATTTACATTATGTAGGACAGATTTTTTAACAGCTCAGCACTAAAAAGCTCCAGAGAAATGAAATTGCCAGATTTCCCATCTCAATCCCCACTGAGCAGTAGGCAGCTCCATGGTTGGGGGGCTATGAAAAGAGCTGCACCCTCTCTTCTCATAATGCAGTGAGCAGAGCTCAACAGGGCATGAGGATCTAGGCCTAAAATCTAGCACTTTTAAGTTGCCAGATGTGAACTGAGGCCTGTATTTAATTTCCATTCTGTGACTCTCTTGTATGCTTACCTTTCTTTCTCATGCTTTTCCAGATATTCTTCTGTGTCTGCCTGACTCAGTTGTCAACATAAAGGACAGGCATGTGAGCAGATCTTCCTTATGTTCCAGGGGCCTTCCAAAAGTCAAAACACTGGGAAAAGCCATAGCAGGAAAAAGTAAGTTTGACAGAAGGCAAAATCAGCAGCACAACACTTAAGTAGCTGCAATGAGGCATGTTCCATCTTAAGGTCATGAAAACAAAGCTGTGCTTTAACTAAACATCCTTAATAGAGGGTCTAATTTTAATGGGAGAGGTCAGGCCAAGCTTTTGCTGTGTAACAGGGATAACAGGTCCTAACATTAAAGTTAGATTGCAACTTTACTGGTAACCAACTGGTAAACTTCAATTCCTAATAACTGAGATTTTCAGGAGTAAATTGGGTGAGATCAATTCCTTTCTTACTGGCTTTGGTAAAAATTTAACCATGCATTCAGTGAGCAAAGCAAGGTGAACACTTGGAGAAGTTTTCTGTAAACCCAATTCTGAAATAGCATTCCGAAATGAAATGCTAAAATGTCTTCCATTTACCACTTTGGACTGAATTTAACATCACCTGCTTCAGTGTTAGGAAAATGGATTGTAAACACTTCAAGCCAGAACTTACTTTCAGATTGTTCTGTGAGGTATCTAGCACTTCTGAGGGTGCTGGAAGACAGAAATGACATGCTTTTAGGTATGCCATTGTCCAAATGCCTGAACAAACATGAAAGGTTTTGAAATAATGCATTCTTTCCTGAACAATTTGAAGGTTCATACCAGCTTTATTTTTCCTCCTCTACCGAAATATACGTGCAGCCCCCCTGTGCTGTCTTCTGGGGTAGCTGTGTTTTGTTTCAGCAAGTTCAGGTTGTGGGAGAGCCCTTTGTTGTGTGAGGTTAAACACATTTCTCTTCCTTAGGACTGGCATAGTACCTGGAACAATTGTTTCTGAGGCATCTGCAAAGAAGACTAGTAGACCCAGGAATGAAAAAAGCCAAGTGTGCAATGAATTTTCATTATAGAAGAAACATGGTCATAGAAGTCTTTGAAAAAAGTAGACAATCTCTCTACACGGAAAACAGAAGATGTAATTGACACAAAGGTTTAGAAACCTACTGTATTGAGTAATGGCATGATGTTTTCTACATGTTGTTACTGTCACCACGCCTACTCAGTTTAAGACAGATAGTTAAATCCGGCAAAGGCCTAATATGCAGTCAAATGCATGTTTCAAGGTGAAATCTGCACAACCATCTCTTATACATTGTGTTTACAAAGGGCGGAAATGGTGGTGTAGGGTACACCAACCAAGGTTTTCACTCATATAGCTTTATGTACAGCTGTAAAGCACCTGCAGAATCCCCGGCACTGTATTTTTGTTTGGTTATAATAATCACTATCTCCTATCTATTGATATACTCAAAGCTCAAAATATATTAAACACCAGTGCTCTCTGTGCTCTGTTAACTTTAGTACCATTTGAAGCTTGAAATAACTACAGTAAGTTATTCACAGTTAGTAGGAATTAAATTCCAGAGGAGGGAGAGGAGATAAAGACAGACTGTGCGATGCTGCAAGCCTGTCTCTATTACAGCACCTGTGCCATGACATTATTGACAGTAGCCACTCTCCTCCTAATGTTTTACAAAACAAATACCCCCTACAGCGCTGCCTGAAGGAAGAAAGCGAAAAAAAAGGCTGGAGATTTATTAGCGTCCCTGTGGGATTTTAAGTTCCTTGTGTGGCTGTTTACAGAACAGGCAGCTGCCCAGCTGGAGCGCTTCGGTCCTGCCCCGGGCACGATGCTGCGTCGCCCCAGTCACACCTCTGCTGGCTGACTCCGCGACAGCACGGCAGCCGGCCCGGGGCACCCCTCTCCTTAGAATGGTTTTCGATCCCGAACCGCAGTCCACAGGGAAGATGCTTAGGACTATGAAGTCTAGCACCTAAGATGCTGATTATATACATAATCATACATATACATACTATTATATGTATATTATATTATATGTATATGAGAGCTGATGACTCTCTTTCACTTGCTGGAAACGAATATGGAGGGCAGAGCCTGTCTGCGTTAGGAGCAGCATGAATTACCCACAGCTCCTTAAGGGAGATCCTAAACAATTAAAAAAGTAAGTCTAAAGAGACGCCGTTTGTCTTGTCTCTGTCGCCTTAGAGGTAAAAATCTGTTCAAATACCGATAATTTATTAAAGTTACTAAACACAGCCTTACTGCTAGTAATAAAGGTCTGCACAGAGTGGCTCATAAAGGAAAGGCGGCTGCAGCTGGTGCCAGGATCGGTGCGCGGCCGCCCGGAGGCTGGGGCTGGGTCTGAGCGGCAGCAGCACATGTGACCGGAGCACGACTCGTGTCCGAGAGGGACGTGGTAGCCCGACCCTTGTGCAGCCCGGGCTGGCCGCAGGTCTCCCGGGAGGGGGGCGCTGGTGGGAAGGTGGTGGAAGCAGAGCACTGTTCCCCGTTGTCCCGGGGCTCTCTTTGCACCCCTCGCCCCCATCCCAGGAGCTACGGGACGGCTGGGGGCAGAAAGGGCAGGCACGGGGCTCCGGTCCACCCATCTCCTTCGCCCCACCAAACGCATCTACCAATCACTTTTCTTCCCATGGACGCGGCGTTTCGTGAGAGGAGAGGGATCGGCAGAAGGAGGGGGCGCTGACTCCTTTGTGCTACGATACCAGCACCCCCTGTTCCGTTGTCATCCCATCCCCCGCCTGTAGCTCTGTTCTGTCCCCCCGCATTTCCTGCCCCCACGCCGGCAGCCCCCCCGTCCCCGCGGGCCAGGCGGGGCGGGGAAGCGCTTCCCGCGGGCGATGACTCCGAGTTACTTTTCACCTACTTGGCGGCGGCGCTGCTGCGGGGTTACTGCCGGTCAGGCTGCCCGAGCGCCGCCGAGCTGCCGCAGCCTGCTCCTCCGGCCAGACACCCCGAGCCCAGCTGCTGCCCCAGTGCCCCCCAGGCCGTCAGCCTCTCCCTCGGGAAGCCATGCAGTTGGCGGTGTCACTTAAAGTAGGGGCGCGGACTCTCCCGTGCAGCAGGAGCCGCTGCGTGTTATGTTCGTCAGCTGGGCTCCCGCTCTGCTCCCACGACCACCAGCTATTTTGCAGCCGAGAGGCTGTGTGTTCGCAGGACTCTCACTGTGGATACCCCGGAGCTTGCTCATCCCAAACGCTGGCAGGGGGAGCGCGTGTTTTCGCTGCTCGCCGAGGGTGGCTGAGAGCGGGGTTACTGCCGGTCACTGCCGCAGGGCGTGCGCCGCCTGCGCCGCTCGCTTTCCACTCCTGCAGAGCGCCTCCGATCCTGTAAACCATACTTCTGCATTTCCTTTAAACGCTGCGAGCAAAATCGTAACGCAAGCCCGTCCTGCACCACAATTACCTTGCAAAGTAGTTTTCAGTAGTCCAGTGGTAACGCTGCCTGAATGAGTCTTCTGTTGGGCACAAAGCTTGCAGCAATACTGTATGGATTTTAGCATGAAAGGATTACTTCTACTGAGAATTTTGATCTTGGATCAACCATAAATGCTCAAAAGAGACTTACAAAACCTCCAGACCAACACCAAACCATTCTTTTCTCAGCTTGCAGTATAAGATGGGAAAAACAGTAAAAAGAATACTTTTATGAGGTCTTTTCTAGGAGTGAACTGAAATGTTTTCTCACCCTGTAAGAGCTGGATATCTCTGCAGTGTTAAAACCACAGTGGTGAGGCATGCACAGCAATTTTTAAAAGAGCTAAAATAAGTACATTGTAATGTGTTTACTGAGACCAGACGTGAATCTTGCAGCTGGGTTGAATTTTGTGCTTGAGGAGGCTTAAATACATGCTTCCTCTAGGTAAAATTTACCCAGTCTCAATTTGGCATTTTGTATTAATTCCATAAATTTACCCCGTGGTCATTAGCCAGGAAGATCAGGTGAGAAGTTTGTACTTTTGTATTGTATGTAGTCACAACATGGTGGTTCCTACCTAGGTTTCAAGGACAATGCTATCATGAACGGTAAAGGTGCCCCTAAGTGACCTGTGAACCGAAGATACAGATTATCCGTGGGGACCTCTATCTCAGTTTCAGGAATGTTTGTAGGTATTTCTGACACTGTAACTACTTTTTAAACTGTCATAACAGAAGGATAAGCTCTCAAAGCACAACACAACAATCCTCCTTTGGTCTAGAAGAGGCCAAATTGAAGGAAATTTAATGCAAGCATTTGTAACATAACACAGGTTCATGGTTTTTGTGTGCCACTCCATGAAGGAAATGTAAGTACCGTTTGTCATTAAACACTTGCAAAAGAAATGAATGAATTTTTTTATTCGTTCATGAGGTACAGATTGCTCCTATTAAGCTATTTAAGCTGGGACATACACTTGCAGAAACCATGATACTGGAAAGCAATGTAAAATTAAGCAGTAAAGAGGAAGAACGTCTCGTCACTCTTAGAAGCAGCTTTGCAATTTGCTATAAATTCTTATGTTATGGTTTTTTTGGGGGGGATGTTTTTTGCTGGAACCCCACCCATTGTCCCCTTACAGGCTTTCTTCTCTTTACTTCTAAAGCACTGATTGGCTTTTCTCTCCCTTTCTCTCTCTCTCTCTCAGTACTCTGTTGTTACCAGTTTGCTGGATGAAGATGTTTACTGGTCATCCCTATGTTGCAAAAATGCATAAAGACAACGAGGAGAAATACTTTGATTTGCTATAGGAAATGAAGGGAGGCTGTAGGAATGTAACCATTCTATCAGCTTTACAGTCTTTGATGTTATTTTCCCCTCCCCCTCCCCTTGCATTGCCCACAGCTGTTGATGTAGATTTTCCACCTGCATTTGTTTTCTTTCACTTCAGGGATATTTAAAAGGAACTGCACAATTGCTGTTTACTAAGTACTGAACTGTCTGGGGGGCCATTAAACATAAAAGTGAATCTTCTGACTTCCTTATGAACACAGAGTTTACCAAAACAGTAATTTCTGTGTCCCTAGTGGGATAATGAGATTATCTGAATTACAATTATTCACACAATTTTATTGTCTCCTGAATTTTGTAGTAGCTGTGGACTTGCATGCATACCAGTGAAGAAACAGTTTTCATACTTTAAAAGAAGTGTCAGCATGCTTGGGAAGACAGAATTACTAGCTAAAATTGGTGTAGATAAAACAATCTTCTGAAGAGTAGCATACCAGAGCTAGTATTGCAGTCTCTTTCAAAAGACCCTGCCTGTCATGGATCGTCTTCTGGGTCTGTGCTTGTGAGTGTTTGTATTTTTTGTGCTTCCTTTCCATTCATCTGCCCTTACTCTTTGTCTCTCCACATCTTTGTCCGTTCCTGTGTCACTTCAGTGTTGACTCAGACTTGTAGCTAGAAATCCCAGACTGCAGCAGTGGAGAATGTTGTGCTTCAGGCCAGTGCCCTCCTAACCTGTCTTTCAGTGATTGTGTTAAAAATCAGGTAGACACACAGCACTTTCAAACATCTTTCCTGTCCTAGTGTATTTTAAGATGGTTTTACGTTTCTAATTTGGACAGCTTAAACTGTAAGAGAGCTGTTCTTGAGAAGGATATTTTATACCGGATGGTAGAAAGCTCATGCCCCTCTGATGTTTCTGACAAGATTGGACATGTCTCGTCAGCTTGGAAACTAAGCCAGTTGAGCTGGAATTTTATTGTAAAATGCATTGTCTTTAAAAATAGCACAGATTCCAATTCAGCTTCCTTGCAAGTGTAATTGGAGCCCTGTTTAATGGAATATTCATTATCTGGCCTACAAAGGCAAAAACTCCAATTATACCTCATGTAGAAGTCCTGTGCAGTAAACACAGCAGTTAGGATTCTTTAATGTTTGTTTTCAGCTTCCCTTTGAGAATTAGGAATTTAGCATTAGGAACTAGAATGACACATTCTTCTCTCAAATGTGGGATTTTTTTGGTCAGATTTTTTTTCCCCATTAGCAGGAATATCCCCATTAACCCCTCCAGGCGGAAATTAAGACTTTCAGTCATGTAACTGGGATTTTATAAATAGATTTCTGAAATGATTTCATGAAATATATGAGGCTGGGTATGGAGCTAAAGTGACTTAATTTTTTATAAAAGCTCACAGTCTGCAAATACAGTGCTTCAGGTATGCAAAAAATTCTAATATGCTGCAATAGCTGTCTTCATATTTGGTGCTTACACAGTATACGACTACTAACTGGAAGTCTTATGCATTACTATAGTACAAACAATAAAATGCGTTGTGGCAACTATCACATGTAATAAATGAAATGATAATAAATGCTTTTGCATCAGGATGGAGGTAAAATAATAAAGCAAAATCTCATTAAGAGTTTGAAGGCAAAAAGAAGATAAGTGGAAGTTAATTGTTGTAACATAAGCTTTCCCCTCTCACAAAAATTGAGTTCTCTGTTTCTTTGTTTTCATATGGATGTCCAACATATGATTAAACTAAGTGGAGAACATTTCTCTGTACGTGCTAGGAATCTGGGTACTTTTCTCAACTGAGCTCCATTTAAATTTGCTGTAAATGCACAGACTGTCCTGCAGTGCACACACAGATGCTACGGATGGAGAGCCTGCAAGCACACATGCACTTGCATTTGACTGCAAGAGCAAAGCATTCAAAGAATGTCTTTTGGTCATGCCCAGCTACTGTTTGGGGTTTGTCAGCACAATCATTGGCCCTGTACAGGTCTGAAATAACAGTGAACTGCAGAAGCTTGGCTATGGATGTGTCTTACCTTTTAAATGATTCTTCTATTAATACTTTGCAGCTTTTCTTTGTTCATGTCAAAATGGTAACATACACTGATGAGCACAAAGAACAAGCTAATTTCTCTGGCACTAACTGTTCCTTGCAGCTTACAGATCTACACTGTCTTAAACATCCTTGTGCTCCGAACAAAAGCCCTCCTATTGGAGAAGTAACACTTTTTGACTTCAAGAACTGTGCTGAACTCAATAATCTCTTTCCGTTCTGTGGCTGAGGAATTGAGAGGTTTAGTACTGAAAGAAAACAAAACAAAACAAACCTCTGCAGCATAGCAATTTAAAAACACATGGCTAGTTCAGTAGCAAAACGAAAGTGGAGACCAGCCCTGTGCCTAGGGAAGAAAGCACATTCATTTTTATTACAGTAAGAGCAGGATTATTGCTTTACATCATATGTTCGTTATTTAACTTTCCCTTCGGAGCCTGTAGCATGCTCTGGGCACTATGTAAATAACAATTCTTTCTGTGTAAGAAATGCTGTTCTCTTATTTTTTCATATGGTTACCTGTTAGCAATAACGGAAAGCCTCTGCCTGGGTCTGAGACATAGCTTTACAACCCCAGCAGGCTGAGAATTCTAGGTAGTAAACAGACAATAAATGCAGCTATCTAGGAGTTGGAAATGTGTGGGTAATTTTCTTTCTTCTGATTGCCATTAAAAAGTATAAATTGGACATTTTAGTGTTGAACTGAATAAAATTCTGAACCTCTGCTCTTTTAATTTATCCCAGAGCCTTATCAAGCAGTCTCAAGCCTTCTCTTTGTTCCCCTGATTCCAGTCATCTTGACACTGGTGTGAAATCATGACAGCTCATCATACCTTACCAGGAATTGTGTTAGTTCAGCTATTCCTAAGGGAAATACTGGATAGATGAAATGAAGTTAGAGTGCCCATGCCACAGAAACACCATTTGTAGATTTAATGTATGCTCTTCCTTTTTCTATTCAGTTGTCATGGCAGGGGGGATACACATTATTCTTGCCTTTACATTACCACATTATATGACATACGAATCTTAAATGTAGTGCTTGATATAGCTCAGAGTCAGGACATGGGTCTTGGCTAGGAGAATTGTCCTATGTGCTGATGTCAGTGACATTAAAAGAAAGGTGAAGTATATACATTTTTACAGGCCTGATATTAATGACAAACACATGAATGCAAATGAATGCAAGAAGTCTGGGTTTGGCTGCTGAACTGCATAGTGTGGTCCTATTTAATAATCAGTGCAGAGGTTCTTTATTCATGAGTGATTTTTGACGTTCTTCACTTGCTATCTTCTTTTACACACTGTTAATGTATCTGCACTATGCCTAGAGCTCACCTGTACCATGGTTTTCCTGGCAGAAGAAATCAGATTATGTTCATTGTAATTTATATCAGACAGTTTCTTCTGTCTTTTTGCATCTAAATGTACATGCAAATCCCAGAATCACAGGGGCTCTGTGTGGGACTCTTTAAGAATTTGTACTAGTCACAGTCTAGTGTTGGCAAGAGAGCTCAAGCTTTTATCTTTTATTACTTACAGATCATTCAGAAAGGCAGACCCATGTGCAAAGTGTTTATGAAATCTGAGTCTACATACTTTGAAGCTGTCAGACCATTGTCCTCATGATTCCAAACCTGTAACTGATACAACTGGAAGAGGGATATTTTCAGATCATGCTGCCATGTCTTGAAATTATCCACTTCCCACTGAGTAGAGGTCTTATTCTGCAATGTTTTAGGAAGGTTTAACTGCCTGCCTCCGTCCGTGTTAAATCAGAAAGGATGGGACATCAAACTGGACAGAAAAGAGAAGAGATGATGGGTAGGGCAGTTAAGCTGCAAATAGAAGAACCAGACAAGTCAGAAGAGTTTAGTTAACAAAGAAATCTTGATTTTAGGAAAGGTATGGTAGAAGGCCAATGGGTTTTGCAGCCCAGCATGGAAAAGGAAATGAAGCACCAGGAAGGCTTCACTTTCCTTTTGAAAATGTAACAGTTCTGATAACAGGGGCCTGACTAACAGCAGAATGCACCTTGAGTGTGCCTGTGTGTCTGTGATACAGCAAGAGCCTTTGCCTAGGCTGCTTAGGAGTTAACTTTCAAGCAGTTAACCTGCCAGCTGTTTGGCAAGCTGCAGAGGCATATCAAGAATGGATTACTATGGGTGATAAACATAACTTTGAAGGAATGTTATGGTTTTCTTCTAGCTTTTTTCAGCACTTTTTGAAAACTGGGTATTTCAGAGCATTCAGCTGATTAGTCTTCACTAGGTCTCACAAGTCTGATCTACATTGAACTGAATGGTCTTCAGGGGTTGAATACTGAGCAAATATTCACTTAAATCTTGAATGAACAGTAATTTATTTCATGCACACTGAATGTGTCCACAGAAGAATAGTACTCAGCTGCAAATTAACTTTCTTCCTTACTAAGAAGTAGCTTCCTTGTGTTGGCAAACTCTAAGTCAGTTTGTGTTTAAACAAGCAGTATAATGATCTACGGAGATGGAGGAAAGTCTTGCAGTAATTAAGACATATTTGCAGCCTGTCCCAGCAATTCAGTGATTTGCTGACTTTGAAGAGCAAACTCCCCATGTATAGAAGCCAGGTTTTCTGGCTTCTGGAATGGTGTGATGTAGCTGAGGGCACCCTGGTTTATCCTTTCACAGACTCCACCTTTATGTGCTGCTATTTACTGGTGAGGGATGCTTGTACAGACTGGGCATAGACAGAAATTAGGTTCGTTTTGTAGGGAAAAAGGTGGGAGGAAAGTGTAAGGGAGGGTGAGGGCTGAACTAGCATAAACAATAAATCACATGAATTAGTCTCTCTCTTTTCACATGGAAGCTTGTTGATATTTGCTTTGATATTACATTTTTCCTCAGGATAAATATTGATTTGATGGTTTAGAAACCAGTCCTGTCAAAGAGAAAAGACATAAGACAGGGTGCTCCAGGTAATTTGAATAGTTGCAATAACAACAATAGATGAGGAGTCATCCATTTATTTAAAGCTCATTAAACATGTAAGTAATTAATTAAGCTTGTAAAAATTTTAAAAGCACAAGCTTTGCTATGAGAGATTAATTTTTAATCATAACTAATATTGTCCTGCAGCCATAGGTATGCAGGATTTGGATGGCATTTTTATGTGGCAGAAGGAAGCTTTTCACTTAGATTAGTTTGACAGAAAAGTTTGAAAAGGTTTTCCCTTTAATATGTGCATGTGAGGCCCAGGTTCTCTAATGCAGGCCTATATAGAACAGTAGTAGGAGCTGATGAAATTGTTACTTCCAATTAGAAGAAAATACTGCCATTTTGATGCATGAATATATGAAAAGCTGATATGAAGTTTACCAGAAGTTTAGCAACTGAACTTCAACTTGGTTTTGTAGGAAAGATAAAGGCTGGTTTTTGTCCTCTTCTTTACTTTGTGTTTACATAGAGCTGAGCAAAACTTGACTTTGTCTGTAGCTGGTCTCCACTGATACCACACAATCACTTCCCTTATCCAGAGCAGCAGGGAGGAACTTGACTCAGAGGTGAGTGACAGTGATTTGTGAAGTGTCAGAAGTGGGGCCATTTGTGTGTTGCTTTGCAGCCCCTCTCTCCTATACTGGCTGCATTCAGCCTCTGCTTGATGGCCATGCACAGCTCCAAGTCAGTTGGTGCATCTTAAAGGAAGGAGAAGAGCCTGCCATCTGCTCTGTACCACTGCTGCCAAAACTCCACGGAACACAAACAGCAAGGCAGAGCTTAGCTGCCGGCAGCTTCCATCCTCCCAGGAGGTGCCAGGGACTGTAAGTGAAAAGTGAAAAGTGAAAAGAAACTGCATGTCTGCAAATCAGTCCCAGGAACAAAAAAGCTGGAAGAACCAGGGTTGTGAGATTCTCAAGAAAGTATAGGTAAAATAAGTGTATGCAGGATTTGCGCGCAGTTGAGATAACTCAGAGCATGTAAGAGAGCATGTAATTGAGTGCAACATATATTGCTATTGATATCTGAAGACTCAGGTTAAAAACTAGAGTTTACTTCACAGAAGACTCTGAATTGGAGGGGAAGGGACCCACAAGGATCATCAAGTCCAACTCTTCTAAGTAAATGGCCCACATGGGGATTGGCCCCACAAATCTTTTTGTTATTAGCACCATGCCCTAACCAACTGAACTAATCTTAGGGTTTTTCATAAAAGCAGCCTTACATTTTCTTCACCATTCTTCCTCATCAAACAATTTAGGCATCCAAGACTGCACGTTCTCAAATCTTAGACACATGCCAGAAAATTGGTCAGTGAGGATGTTCTCTAGAATTGTAAGTGGCCAAGAAATGTGGAATTGAAGTGACAAAGAGGTATGTTTAACTTCTATTACTTGCTAATACCAAACAGATTAATTCCATACACCAAATTGTTTTTTTGTGCATGGCAGGTCAACTATCAAAACAGGGAGAGCATCTATGTACACCACTGGATCATTGAAGTCTCCAGAATCAGTTCTAGTTGGTGGGGGAGCCTGTAACTCCTGTACTGCTGGAAAATTTTAACCTCAAATGCAGTGGCTTGCATAAAGCTTTGATAGCGGTGACAGCAAGCAGTACATTTACTCTGACATCCCCAAGGCTGTAGATACTGCGCAAAAGGAGGAGGTGACACAAAACTCCTGACTGCTAGTCCCCCTCCAAGCAGTTACAGCATAGTAGGATTTTTTTACCATGTACTTTCCTGCGAGAACAGGGCATCCAGCCATGGTGCCATACTTGGTTTGACACCTCCTCCAGCTCCCTTGTGGCAGTGTGTGCAGCTGAGCATGATTGTGATACAGCAGTGTGCAGGTGTACTTTCACAGTTATGCTCTGTTCCTTTACAGGGATGATAACATGGAAAGACAGGGTGGGAAGATCCCTTAAGAAGCAATTTTTTTTCCACCATGTTTTTCCAAAGTAGGATCAACTAAACATAAACTTTTCCTAATAGAATAGTTAGCCAAATTTCCTCAGAGTACAGGGTGAAAAATTGCCATGGGTTGACACAGTGAGGGAATTAAAGATACACCAAAATAAAGGTAATAGTGTACATCAAGATGGATTCCTGCTTCTTAGTGTCATTTCTCAGTGGCAGTCAGAAGGGCTATAATCCAGCTGTAGTCTTCCAGGACACACCTGCACTGGGGCAAAAGTAACTAACCTGCTCAATGCATAGAGGATGCTCAGCACTCCTTGAAAAATTACTCAAAGAAACCCCTGGAAAAAAAGAATGAATCTTTTTTATTTCCTCTGGAAGGAGTTTTTTATTGTGTAGGCAGGGTCACACTGCATCTACCAATCACTGCTGTGTCTATCTGTCCACATGCAACAAGCTAATGAATAACAGGCTAATTGGACAGAACTGATAGAAAACATTCTCTGAAAGCTCTGATCTGTGGCTGATACAAAAATGAAGAGTTTGTGCTTCTTAATGCATTTCCCATTTGCTGTCCCATGTTCTTTCTAGCTCTTCCTATATTTTCTTATTTGTTTGTTTTAAATGCTATTGAAACCATAGAAGCAAGGGCAGTGGAAGGAAAGAATAAAGAAGGTAGTAGAAAAGATGGAGTCTTTTTATATCTGAGTTTAGGGTAAGATTTTTTTTTAAAATTCTGTAGACAGTAGATTTTAATTCTTCATTTTTGTCATTCTTGCCTTGCTGAAAAACCCATCTTCCATTTTCAGAAGCTAGTTTGGGGGACAGCAAAACCTGTCCCCAGTTATTTCTACAATGTTTGTTCTATCCATGCAGCCTGAAACTCCCAGTTCTGATACCCTACAACTCACACTGTACATAAGATCATCATGTATGATCTTATATATGGGAATCTATGCAGGGCACAGTATTATCTACACAGTGTTACGTGCTTATGTGTCTAAACTGTAATTGCACAGGGAGGAATATTGCATAGGCTTTCTGCTATCAGAGAGTTATTTATAATGCATACTGGAACATAAATAAATGGATCATTAAGATTACTTTTGAACAGCACCCTAATCATTGTGTACATTGTGTAGAAGACTAAAGCAGGTGAGATATTGTGGTTCCAGAGCAGTAAGTCTAGAGTGTCCTGAAGAAATTCTAGTGATTGTTGGTAGCTTCAAAGGTACTCATCTATGAGAGGCTCATAAAATCTTTAACTGGAACTGAAAACATCATAGGGAACTGAAATCCAAATATCCAAACTCAAAAGTTTCCAAAGTGGTCTTGGAGATCAAAAGTGAAATTCTGAACCTGTAATTCTGAATGGATTTTTTTGAAGTGGCAAAAATTCAGACAAGCGCTTAATTGTAGACTAAAATCACTTGGGAGCATTTAAAATCCAGCCTTAGTTTACTTTTCAGAGTCACTGAACTGCTTCACCTTTATGTGCTAAAGGGACTGCAGAACATGCAGGTGAACTGCACAGAATCTTTCTGTCCTGAGAGAAACACATTTAGCCCAATGAGTAGCAGGTTGAATCTGAAGAAGAGTCTGAACTTCTGTAGAAGTTTGTACATGATAAACATTTATTGCAAATGAAAATTCCTCTGTATTTTAACAGGAATTCATGTAGTTTCTTGTCTTTCTATGACCAAAAAAGTGGTAATGTAATGGGGAAAAGAAAATGAATAATAACCAGATGGGCCTGGTTCAACACAAAAGATATTCTGTGAACAAATTTTGTATCTGAAGTTAAAGTACTGAAGTAACACCCATTTAATCAGAAGAGTGTATGTTCAGAGGGAATAGAATCCTTCAGGAATGGAAGAGACATAAAAGTCCAACTAATTCATTTCTAAAAGTGATTGCAACCACGTCTTAAATATGTGTGTGAACACTAAAGTTATATTTACAGCTATACAAAGCTATATTAACTCCATATCTGTCTAAGATTAGCACAACATATGACATATAAAGTACTAAGGGCACTAATGGAAAGAGATGTTTTTACAGAAATGAGATTGTATAGGTTTCATATATAGTTTTCTTGATCATAGCTTCTTATGAGGTAACACTCTTTCTGGCACCTGGATTCCAAAAATTTTTCCTGGTAATATTTCATTGATTTTAATAAAGAAAGTAAAATATGCCAAAACCTAGAATGCATGTTTATCTTATGGCTAATCTTGGGTCTTTATGATACCATAAAATCTTTATGATACCATAAAATAAAACTTGTCTTTCTGGATGGCCTGCATCCCCTCCTTTTAACATTATATACCTAGTTTTCTCATGCCTTCCATTCCTTTATATACCTATTTTGAAAACTAATAGGTTTGGGCTGATTGCTAGGAATCATTTTCACTGCCATTCCTTCCTGGCAGGCTACAATGATTCAGTAGATTACCCACCACTAAAGAGAAGTCCTGGAAATCTTAGTCAAAAAGGTTGTCCCTGATCATAACGGCTTTTAGAAAGATATAAATGTCAATACTGATGAGCAGCTCAGGGAGCAGCCTGGACAGAGATCACAGAATATAGCAATTGTAATAAAATTCTTCCCTGAATGCACAATAAGAAAGTGAACAACTTTTTACAGCTACCAAGAAAAACAAACAAACAGGTATCTCATTGCCCTGAAATTCTGATGGGCATAATGCTGAAGACATTGCTTTTCTCAAGAAAAACAAAATATTTTACTGGCTGCCTGGGAGAGCCCTGATTTAGTGGATCCTGATTTGGGGGAAAAATTAACCAGAGTATTTTTTTCCTTTTAAGGTAGTAAAGATAGCTAAATCCTGTACAATTATGAGTGATACACTGATGCTTAAGAAATGGAGGAAACAGCTAATAGGAGAAATAAGAAGTCCCAGGATTATTATTTTTTGTGGAAGGTCTATCTAGCATGTCCAGGAGCATGTGCAGCAAGAGAATGACTATGTTAAGACATGAGGACAAAGAAATGGAGGTTGATTGTTTTGTCCTTCCCCAAATATGATGGGAAATACGCTGAAGCAGAAGCACCAAAGTGAGAAGAAGGTCTTCTAAAGTAAAGAGAAACAGAAAGAACCTCTTCTGAAGGAGGTGCAGGATCTGGATACTGAAGTCAGTGAGTTTGGATGCTAGACAATCATGAGGCAGCATTTCACTTGGGCATGTCATGGTATGAAAGGGGAAACTGGCCAAGAATGAAAAGGACATAGCTAAGGCACTGGAGCCTCTGTGGAAAAGCATGATAGATTTTGAGTCCATCAAATCCCCTGGAAGTTTGTTGATACCCTGACTGGTGGCTGCACAGACTCTGGCAACAACACTGGGGGGCAGGTTAAAGGCAGCAAGAGCCTTAATCTCTCCAACTATCTCATGAGATACCACAGTGATGGTGGGAGGGGTGAGGGTGCACCAGGGAAGGTTAAATTCAACTTTATCCTTTTGCTGCAGATGCTAGAACGATAATTAACAGACACAGAGAGATAGATACCTGCTCTTCATATAATGACAAAATGAACAGAAGCAGGAACTGGCTCATCCTAAAGCCAAGAACAGGACTGTGTCTCCAGAGCAAGCCGTCTACACCCAAGATCCAGCCCCGGATGCCTGCAAGCAGCTAAAAAATGAAGAGGTCAGACTAACTGCCTTGATTAAAGTGCTGGAAATACTCAGAAAGTGCAGATATTTCAAAGGGTCAAAATGTAACAGCTGGCAGAACTCAAAAGCTGCCTGATTTTTTATGTACAAAAACAGTGCCAAGCAAATCCCAATCTGAGCAATCAAGTTACAGAAAAACAAGTTAGGCTCTACAGAGCAGATTGAAGATCTCTAAGTGTGGAAGCTGACAGCCAGTTCTAAGCAGCTCTGGAAAAATTTGGGTTTTAATAGAGATCCTTCATTCTGCATTATGGGCTTTTCTTGATGTTTGACGAAACTCAGGATTTGAAAAAACACCCCTAAAGCTCACTTTTTGAACGTGTTTCTCCAGGTGTATAAAGATACAGAAACAAACCCTCAATCCTTTCTCTGTAAAAAGAAAAGTGTAAAGGAGGTGTTTCTTGCCTCCTGGAAAGCCAGTCCTTGTTCGTAAGCATGGATGCAGAAAAGCTCAGTAAAGCAGAGCTCGGTAGAGGCCAGGAGATGGGAGGAGGATATGGTTTTTGACAACAGCAAAAAAGGATGACTCCTTCCTTGAGGGCACTGTAGTTTATGCTAGACAAGGGGCCTTTATCCTCCCTTCTTTTAAACACAGGCACAGAGAGGGTGCAGAGTCCTTTTGTGGAGGTATTCAGAAGTCATCTGGAGACACTTCAGAATGACATGCTCAAGGGGACCCTGCTGAGGCAAGGAAGGTTGGGCTAATGACATCCAGCAGTGCCTTCCAACCCAACCCATTCTGCAGTCAAGTGAGATGCTGTCAGAAGGTCTGAGGCACTCTTCAGCCCCACGAGGGATGCAGCATGAGCTGGGGAAGCTGCTGCAGAGCCCAAAAACACAGCTTTGCTTGTGCGGAGGCCACAAGGCTCACTGACCTATGTATTGCAGTAAGGCTGGGTAAACAAAACCTTCCAGGGCCTAGGATGGCTTGCTCTGAGTGTAACTTTTAACCAGAGGTGAGGGGCAGCACTCTTTCCTCCATGGCCTCTGATCATGCTGGAGCTGAAGCAAGCAGTACACTTATGGACTGGTTCTGTCCTGTCTTTCCTTCTGGTTCACAGGCTGGTTTTGAACACATGATGGTGCATTTTCTTCCCTTCTGGAATGTCGTTATCTAGTGAAGGAAAAACATCACTTCCTGAAACTTATCCCCTTGCCACTAAGATTTGCACTGAATGTTGTTGTCTGCAGCTCGAAAGCTGGGGGTAAAAGAAGTTTTGTTAACCAGGGGCTGACTTTATCTCCATTTAAATCTACAGCCAGCACATGCAGTCAAAATCCCAGGTGCATATCTCCACTGACTTAATTGGGCTACTCAAATATATGCTGTTTATATAAAAGGCTGAATTTTTTGTAGTAACAAACTCAGTGTAGGAGTCCTTATTCAGGAAAAAGTTGCATTGAGTTCCATAACAGTTGATTAAGGATCTTAAACAGACAATTTTTTTTTTTTTTTTTTAAGTTTAAGAAACTAAAGTAACACAGCTGATGTGAAATGATATTTGGCTGACCTCAAGGAAGTTTTGGTAATTGACCATTTCAACTTACATCTCAGGGGCTTAATTTGGTGAGGTTTATATCCTGGTTGATCCACGAAGATTCATCCATCTGTACCTAAATTGGGGTTGGATGAAAACATATCGCATCCCTTTATTTGGCTTTCTTTGCATTTGATCAGGTTCTATGTCTACTAGGCTTCATTTCTGTTCTGTGATGAATTTTTGCTTCCTTGTTCCATGCACTGGGGATGGTAATAGCATATAAATTTATAATGGGAGATGAAGTGCCTAATTTTTGAAGCATTTCAGTTTGAACTTTAACATTCTGCACAGCTATCCATCCAGTCCCATGGCTGGCACAGAAACCCTGGCTCACACAGGACAGCCTATCCCTGTATCCCTGTCTGGCAATGCATATGTAATGCACACTGAAATATTTCCACAGGAGTCCTGTTTTGGGCTAATTTTTAGAAGATAGACAATTGCACAGAGGAAGGGTGAAATGTTAAAAATACTTTCATGCTGCATGCCATTAGGAAGTATACATCTGGAGAATCTGAGAAGAGCAAAAACATCTTATCAAATTTAAATTGTTACCTTATATAAACTTCCAGTCTTTTAATTGGCAACTCTACATATTTTCCTTGCTCTTCAAACTATAGGTTAGGTCCATGGTTGGGAAAATCAGTTTATTTCTGTCAAAGTCAAAGAATTTTTACCACCTAAATATTTAGCAGCATGTATATTTTACATCTAAAAAGCAGTAATTTCGTTAACAGTGAGCTTCACAGCACCCTAGTTTATATAGCTACCTGCAGATGTAATTTTACTCATATTAATGCTGTTTGTGACAAATTACAAGGCAATGCTTGTGACGATGATCTCTCTTCTTAAAACAACATCAGTCATCTGGCAACTAACCCACATGAGAAATGGCTTTTAAATCACCTTTCTTAAACACAAGATAACACTAAGAAGTGTTTTTCATAATTGCTTAAACCATGGCTTGCTCACATCTGAGCTACAATATATTTATATTTTATTTAAAGGACTTAGAACCATCTTATTAATGACTGCTGCCAGTTTGAAGCCTGTGTTTAGGAAAGATGGAGAGGATGAGCTCCAAACTCTTTTGTCCCTGTCAGGCATGCAATATTCTTAGATTGGAGGGCAGTAACTTCCCAGATTCACTTCTTGGCATGACACAGATAAGCACTTCAAAGCTTCCCTGCTGCAGGGCATAGTGGAGGATGTATTTAAACCTCCTGTTTCTTTGCAGGTGGAATAACTAAGCAGCAACTCCCTTACCTGTTTTCTTCTGTAAATAGAATGGGAAGAACAGTGTGCGTGGAAGGTTGCAGTAAACAGCATGTTGTGGTCACTTATACTTGCTGGGCCATAAACCAGGCTGGAGTGACTAACACTCCTGTGCTAGGCAATAAAAATCGAAGCTAGGGTGTCCAGTGAGAGCCCAGGTTCCTATAAAGTAATAACAATGCAATTACTTTTTTCTAAAAGCTAGGAAGCTCTTTCCAAGAAGGCCTTACAAAAACTGTCACCATCCTCTGACTCAGATATTTCAAATCGAGGGAAAGTAAACCAAGACAGAACAGAGGCTTGAAATACAGAATAATCTTCAGTGTGTGTCCCAAGATAAAAGTGAGGAATCTCAAAGCTATGTTTCTGCAACAAAAATGCCAAGTAAAAAAAGAGGTGAGCAAAGTCCTTTGAAAAGTAATTTTTTTTTAAAAAATGGAAGTATTGCTGATCTGCTATCTTTCCTACTTCTTGAATTTAGTCCAAATTATATCATCTAGGGCTAAAAAGAGCTTGGATTTACAGATGAAATATCTTAAGACAGCTAAAGGGGTATTAAACCATGGCTTTCTTTATTGCTGAAACCTGCCATAGAAACCTTTGGTTTATACCAAGACATTTCTTGGTGTGCTTGTCTAAGCCCACAGTCCTCTGTAGTATCCTGACATTAGGAAATTTCAGTCTTGCAGAGTTAACAATGGTGTGTTTTGCCTTGTAGAAGTTACTAGTACAAAGAAACAACTTCCTCCTCACTTCCTCCTGTGAGAACACAGCGTGTTTTCCTATTTTCAGTTCCACCCCTTCATTCCACCTTATAATGTCTTTTCCATGAACAGCAATTTACGAGTCCTCTGATCCCTCAGTAACTGCTGCAGCTAACAGTCCCTTTGCAGGTCTGCAGCCCTCCCTTCCGCCCAGCCTTGGACCCTACTGTGGGCTGCTTGTGCAAGGCCTATGTAATGAGGGAATGGATTGAAGGAGAAAACTAGCTCTTGGAAAAGACAAAGGATCAAGTCCTATCTGAAAGTGTGTGCCATGTGAACTGCATATTGGGCATAACTGGCAGGCCTTTGGTAGTGGAAGCTGCAAGCAAAGAGGCCATGAACTCCTTGGTGCCAGTTGCAGCTGCTGTCAGCTGGTTTGAAAGGGATGAAAACAACGTGCTGCGTACCAAAACCTCAGCTAGGTGAAAGCAGCACGTGGCACTTCTGCTCAAACATATTTAAAAAAAAGAGCCGCCACCTAGGATGTATGTGAGGATATCTCATATATGAGATGTGGAAGTGGAGGAGACACATGGAAGGAAGAGATAGTCTTGGAAGGAGCCACTCCATGCCAAAGAAGGGACACCCTGTAGGGAACTGTGGCACACATGGGACTCACTGGGAAACAATGGAATAGTAAGGCAAGAAGCAGGAGAGAAAAATTAGTAAGAAGCAAGGAACAGCAGAAAGAACCATTACACACTGACCCCAACTGTCCACATTGCCCAGTGCCTCACAGAAAGAACTGGGGCAAAGGGATTGATTGTAACACCTATTGAAAGCAGGGGATCTCGAGACCAGAAGGGGTAGGAGAGGTGCTTAACTGGAGCTTGGGAAGGAAGGAGAAAGGTCCTTCCCTAAGTGTTTGTTTATGTCTGCCTTTTCCCTCTCTGTATCCGAATCAGTAGTTGAAATTTTGTATTAGCCATCAACAAATTAAATTAAGCAGGAAGTCCCATGTGAGACTGCTGTATCTGCAACGACCTGTCATACCTTCCACAGGACACAGAAGCCAGAATATTTGCTGTGCATGAAAGAGCTGAGAGGTGCAAACGTCTTCAAGAAACATATAGGAATCACATGTGCTCGTCTGTCCTGAAATCTCAAACTACCCAAAAGTAAGAATAGTTATCCTTAGAAACCACTTGCAGTGTGGCTATTGACTTTGTTTGTACAGCCCACACGTTGGATCCAACTGTGCCCGCTTTCCCTGTTGTCCTTCTTGTATCATTTGCCAATGCTTGTCCCTCAGTGACCTCACGTCGCTGTCATGTCACAAGGAGAAGCAAAACTGGAGAGATTATATGCAGTGGTGCATAAAGATTTCCCACCATCCTACAGGTATTTCAGCAGAACAAACTAAATCAAACGCTCCATTCACTTCTCATTAACAGCTGTCTTGTTGGAAAATGTTGTTCAAAGGTTTTAAAAATTGGCACCAACTGCCAGAATTTAAAAAATCCAGCGTTCTGATGATGTTGCAAAAACTCACACTTTCCTTAGAGGAACCTAGGTTTAAATAGACATCAGTAGCAGAGCAACTGTCAGCTCTTCAGTATTGACAGACCTCTGTTTCCACTGGAGTTAAACCACGAATTCGTCTAAAAATTCCATCCAATGTAACTTCTCTTTCAAACTCCATTTTATGTGGGATGAGGCATAACGCTTTGTTGAGTGTAAACTAAATGTGCTCTTTCTCCCTGTGGTCTGACTAACTATGCAGAAATTCTTTGTTTCAGAATTTAAAATTACAATCCAGCAATGTCTGGAAAAGTGTAAAATGCAAAGCTCTAGCATATGGTGAAAAACACACAGCTGCATTTATACACTAAATAAAGACCTTGTTTTTATTTCAGTTTTACCACCAGATGAAGGTACAAACAGAATGAATCTGTTGAAGTCAGTGACATTATGCAGCAGTTACACTGGGGAAACCATGGTCAGAATCTTTTTTATTTTGTCCAGCCCTTAGCCCATTTGTGAGATGTTGACACACAGGGACTAAGGGAAGGAGCTAGGGTCACTGTGAAAATGAATGTGTCATCTTTTATTCAGTGTAGAAGGGTCTGCATTATTAATTTGAATATTCACTGCTATCTATGATACTCCAGAGCATTATGCCACAACACAATCTGCCTGAGCTCTCTGGAATTTGCTTTCAGGTGTTTGTATTTCTGTGGCACTTGAAAAAATACCATGGTAGTAGTCTGAGCATGGAAATAAAAGCCAGGAAACTCGAAGATATGGTTCCCTCAGTAACCATGTATCATCCAGATTGCTCACAATAAGGCAAAGCATTAACAGCATGAATGATAACATCAACCACTTCACTGCAGAAGAGAAATGGCAGTGCATTACGTCTGTAAAGGGAACCATAATTTAGAGTTGCCTGCCTTTTGTGCATTACTTGTTTTTATTCATACAGCATTTTATGCCTTGAAAATGCACTGCTATACTTTCACAAATTGCACTGTGTGATTTTACAGGGCTCCTGACATGTAACAAGCAAAAAATCTGGAACGGTTTGCATGATGGGTGGTTTCTAAGGGAGATTTCGGAGGACACCTTCAGCCATCAGACAATAATTGCTAGGACCAGGCCATTGCTTCGGTAGATAAGACACACTATTATTCATGGATTTTGTATTTGGAGCAAGTCAGCTTGCTCACTGTGAACTGTTAAACTGGGATTTGTTTCTATAAAGTTCGTGAATAGTTGTAAATTTCTCCATAAACCGACACAACTGAATTCATCCTTATTTGTGGCTCTCTATCCAAGTGCTACTTTTCACAGTTCCTTGCCTTTTTACTGCCGTAAGTGACATGAAGTACAGGACGACTGGTCCTGTTGAAGCTGTTTATTACTGATTGATTCCTTTCCGGCCAACACTCTTGGTACACTCAGTACCTCTGCAGCTGTACAGCTGAGGACGGGTCCGTGCCCAGTTTGTACCGGCTCGGCTCGGGAGATGCGGGCAGCGCTGCAGGCCTGGAGACGTGGCCGACTGGAGCACACTCACCTCGCAGATAACTTCGTGCCGGTGTTTCTGCTCTTTCTTCTCACACTCCTCGGGAAGAGACGCCCGGGGCACCGGCGCGGGAGGCAACGCCAGGAGCTGGGATGCTTCTGACCGCACCTGGGAGCGCGGAGTTTCACAAAGAGCAGCGAGTGCAGACAGTCCGCAGAGCGCTGTCCCGCCGCGCGGGGCCGGGGCGGACATGCTCATCCCCGCAGTTTGTTTTTGGCTGCTCTGTGCACGCCCACATGCAAATCGCCGCGCCCTCCCCCAGCCCCCAATAGCAGCCGCTGCCGAGGGAAAATAAAAAAAATAAGGGGGGCGCGGAGGACAGGAGAGGAGAAAAAGAAGAAAGGAAGGAGCGAAGAGAAAAGGCGACGGCGAGAAGACCCCACGGGGAGGGGAGAAGCAGAGCGCTGGGCGGCCCCGGCCGGGNTAGCTTATCCTGAGCGAGGCGACTCTGACTTGGCAGCGCTCACGGAGGGTGGCTCACCTTACCGCTGCCTCTCCCAGCCCCGGTGGGTGCTAGAAGATAACGGGAGGGTTTTCATCCCCTTCACTCCTACGTGAATCCTGTAAAGTCGCGGGAGTGGGATAAGGGGAGGGCCTTGGGAAGGGGGGGAGTGTAAAAATAAAAAATCGATGTGGCTGCGTTTGTGATGGGCAGGAGGCTCAGTTGCATGCAACAAATCATGCTGCTGCGTGCCAGACTGTTGTGAAGTCTAGAGTGCTACACTGCAGCCTATCATCAGGCTGCTGTTACAAAAGACGAGCTGCACAGCAGCCCAGATGCTTAAAACGTGCCTGGAAAGATACTCTGATTCCATATTAAAAGTTGTTATTAAACGCTATTTTTGACTAGTTTTAACCAGAAGTGCCTCCTTTCCCCCAAACTGTTGGCCTGGGAGATTTTAAAGTCTGCACAAAAACATACTTAAAGGATCGAAGTTGATTTCAAGTGTGTTGGAATCGACCTCACTGAAGCCAGAGGAGTGTAAACATTTTCTAAATGAAAGCCTAAAATGAGTTGAACTTTTTTGAAAATTACTCTATGATATGGATTAATGCATTAAAATTTATTTTCACCTTTGAAAATGAGTTGTTGCTTGTACTGCAGAGAACAGCCGTGTCTTGGGGATGTTCCATTAACAACAGATGGTCAAGCCTGCTGTCGAGAGGCTATTGTAATGGAGCAGTCTTGCTCAGTTTTGAAAAGGGGTCATGGTAGTAAACATTCAGTGCACATGCTTTTTGTGCTTGGTGCCTGTGGCACAGCTTGACTCCCTAACAAGAGGGAATGGTAACATATGCTGGCACTTTCCTGTCACTCAAATCAGTGCATGATTCCATGATGACACAATAGGATATTAAGCTAAATAGGCAGTACCTGGGACTCCACAGTGTTTTACTGATGTAACAGATAAAAATGGTGTTGGTCGGCTGTCATTGTGCAAATTTGAATTTTAATTTATATAAGAGTGAGTTGTGTGATACTGTCTATATTTGGTACGGACAGGAGCTTGATGCCTTTACTCGTGACATGAAGCACCTTGTTTCCTGTAATCATAATTTGGTAGGGCTGGTTATGGTAAAAATTAGCAGTCAGCTGTTAACAAAAAAGATGGGGGTATAAGTTTGGTAGCATGGAACACAAGAGTTGCATGGTAGAATTTAAGTTGAACCTATTAAGTTGAGAGTACTTAACATTAAATAATGAAATATCATGGGTTTTTATGCTCATTGTAGGTGTTTTGGGGGGGCTACCAGCTGGCCTCTGGACCGCAAAAGATCACAATTTGATGCAATTTGACATTCTAAGAATCCAGCAGCTAGCCCAAAACTATTCACTGAAAAAAAACTATTCACTCAAAACTTTCCCCTGATGAGCTGCTACTGCAGGACATGTAGCCATATGATAATTATGTGACATAAACATCTTGGGTGCAGCTATATGTAAGATTGTAGTGTTTCCGGGAGTCATGGTAATCTTTTGGATGTTAGTTCCAGATTTCCTTTGAATAGACCTGCATAGCAGTGCAAGCAGCTATGTTTAAAGTTTTTTCATGGTCTCTTCACGCAGTGAGGCTGAGGCACATCTCTAAATCAGTGTGCTGCTAGCAAACCTTTTTTGTAATGTTAAATTTTTTTCAAACCTGAACATCACACAGAGCTGTATTGGTGTGATCAGAGACTTGGTCTGGCACCAGATTTGGTATATACCATCATTGTGTGTATAAAGAGTATACACAACTGGTCAGGTGCTGATATACTCCTGGTCAGGTGCTGAACTACTGAAGATGAAACTCTATTAGCTTAAAAAAAGGCCAGTAAACTTATTTTGGCCTTTGTCCCAGGAGCAGCCTTTTCTCTAGTACACCTTAGGCTGGACTTCTCCCTCTCTGTACGAGGGTAAACTAGTCTTCTGTGGTTCAGGAATAAGCCTTAGTGACTTAAACAAAGTGACAGCAGATCTTGTATGTGGATTCTGAATGCTGAAGCATTCTCACCTGTTAATCAAGTGTAATACACACATTTCAGAAAGCAAGTCTCCCCTTGCCTACATCTCTGCAAGGCTGTTTGCTCACCTGGCAGAGTTAGACTCACAAAGACAGAGCAGAAGGAGGATTGGTACTGAACTCATCCATCTGTGACCAAATGTGATCAGCTCTGCTAGTGTTTATTATGTGCATTGCACCATGCAGGAACAGTATTTCTTAGGGTGTGGTTTCTCCAGAACTTTAATCCAGAGTAATTGAAGATTGCTAGTGAGCTAGTAATGGACCTGCTTCATTTTCCGTGGTCTGCCTATACTTTTCTCTCCCTGTCTGTTTCATCCTTTGTGCAGGCACCGGAGCTCACCAATCCAGGGTGAGTAATTGAGAGCAAACTCTCTTCTTTCTGCTTGGTGTTGTTTTTTTGATTTCGGTTTTTTTTTTTTTCACCCCAGCATCCTGTGTTTAAAGTGTTCTCATGGTTTTGTGAGCACTGATGCTAGCACAAAGATGAGGACAGAAGGGAGCAGAGAGTACTTTGTTTGAGTAACCTTGAAGCAGGCACCCTCAGTGTTCATATAGGTCTTCTAGGCTGGGCAACACACCAAATCCTGAAATAAGTCCAGAGGCCATGGCTGACCAAATTATCATCATGTTTCTCTTAGGCTGGTTATTCTTGATGACTCCTGTGAGAGGAGCTAGAGTCAGGGTTTACTATGTTTAGTAAGACACGTTTTATGCATAAGATATTTTCCTTGATCATCTGAGGCTGCCAGGGTCTCTGCCCACTTTCTTCAGGTGTGGCATGGCAGAAATTCACTCTCTCTAAGATTATTTCGTATTTATGCCAGCCAAGGATTTGAATTCTGAATGCTTGAAACTTTTTTTGAGTAGCTGATGGCCATGCACATCTGCAGTTACTGATACTAAGAGTATAGATAAAAATACCATGGTAAGACTCTGCTTATAGTGTTTAAAAGATGATCACCACATAAACCCCAAAAGTTAAAATGTCTCATTCTGTAGCAACATGTCTTGCTTATATTGACTGCAGAAAAGTCATACAGATAATTCAGAAGAAATATCATGACTAAAACTACTGAATGGCCTACCTGAAGTACCCTGTTCTCTTTCTTTGAAATACATGTCAGCAAAACTAGTCTTTTTTAGCATTTTTGATGGGGATAAAAAATTCTTTTTCTTGCTTCAAGGACTGAGAGACAGAGTAGGATGGAAAACTGTTGATGCAGCTTTCCTGACACAACAGGCTAACATTGTAGGAAAAATAGGAGCATTCAGATCTTTATTTGTTGGGTTATTAGCAGAAAAGCTTGATCATAGGTAATAAAAGTGCATGTCAGTTTGAATGGCATAAGTATCCACATACCAGCTGACCTTTTTCCTCTTCTGTTTTGTTTTTTTTTTTTCTGGAGGAGTGTTGCTTAGCAGAGCTCTGTCTCATGCAATGAGATTGGTTTGTGTTATGCTGACTTTGTTAGAGAACAATTGGAGTTGGGCAGAAAAAGGAGAGCAAAGAGCCTTTCTAAGACTGTTCTGGCTTGGGCTAGATAGCAGGGTTTTTCTCTGAAAGAACAAAGTCCTTTTACCACACAATTCAGAGATCGTTCTGGAGATCTGGTTTCCTTTTTAGCAAATAGCAGGCAGGGTTGTGTGGAAGACAGAGGTGGCCAAAACCTGTTGGCACTCTACTTGCTTGACTCTCTGAAGCAGCTTGCAGTTTTACTAGCCTGTTTCTGAATGAGTGGTTGTTCCTGGGTGCAAACAAGCAAGCCATGCAGCTAATATTCATTAGCACAGTACTTGTTAGCTTAGTAAATGTCAAAATTAAGCCATGTGGAAGGTTTCAGAGCAGCAGTTTTGGTGAGGTAGGTGACAAGGGCAAGGGGCCAGGAAAGCCTGGGTCCCAGCACCTCTGCCCTTCTTGTGATGACTTCTTGACTGTTTCCTCTTAATGTGCTCTCACCATTGTTCTAGAAGTGGCATGATCAAGGTTTATATTCTTTATGGTAGAAGTCAAAGTGTGTTTTTTCTCACATTCAGCATGTCACACATCTTTTTTTAAAGACTTCAGGCTATGTTGCTAGTGCCAGCAACCTGGATTTAAAGTCCAATGCTTTTAGAGACATGCCTGTTCTTACAGGTGAATTTTTGTGCCTTGAAAAGAATCAAGCGAGTTATCATAAGTGTTCTTGGAGAGCTGTATTCATGAGGAGTATATTGATATTCTGGTGTTCTATTGGTGGCTTTTTTTCTCCTCCTGTTACTTTAATTATGCTCCTGCAACAGGAGTTTGGCTGTAACTGCCAATAAAAACAGTTAGGACCAAACTCTGGGTTTAAAAAACCCCAGAACCCTCCGCATGCAAACAATAAAGCAGCACTGAGCTTTTCTGAGTGTAGATGCATGGATATTTCTTTCTGGTACTAGTACAGGAGCCAAAGTTCAAAATCTACTTTCTCTGAATGCAGTGTTCTTATTTAAAAAACTGAATGAATGGATCCTGAATTTCTATTTTTATTCTGCCAATGGGAAAAGTGCTTTTTATTTAATTTATTTGTTTTAAGGTATTTTAGGTGTTTTAGTTTTTCTTTACCTTATTAAATCAGAGTAGCAGTTCTTACTGCTTTGTTTCTCATCCCTCTCAAGCCTATATTTACATATTCATACTAAAGTAAGCAATAAGAGTTTTTCTACTGTGTTTGGAGAGATCTGGAATTGCTTCTTTCTTTTAGCAAACTAATGCAATCGTCTGTCCACCATCAGTTTTCAGATTTCTACAGATTGTATTTTTCTCAGATAATATTTTTTATTCTCCTGATTGCCAGCCATGTCTCCCAGAGCTGCATTCCCTGTTCTTGTGACATACTCTTAATATTCGCATCTCTACATCTCTTCTCCTGACTATGTTCATATATAAAACCAGACATAATTGCAAAATGGGGTTGCAGTGTGCTTTGGCTCCAGTGGAACTTTCTCAACACCATTAAGGATATTCTAAACTTAATGTAAGAAATGTACGTTTGGGATCCTATATCCATAAAAAACTGGAAAAATTTCTTATTGCTCACCTTGCTCTTTTGTAAGCTTATTGCTTTTCCAACTTCATTCTACTTGCTGTTTGGAGTCATTTGGTTGAAGTTTGTTTGACCACAGCTCTTTGAGCTCTGTGCTTAGTCCCTTGAAGCTTTAGGAGCAAACTAATGGAGCTCTGTCCTGAAAATACTTCTGCATTGTGAGATGTAGCTTAGGACTTGAACAAATTCTGTCGTACTTCGTTCCAGTATATGTCTGTGCATGATGTTGAATCAGGCATACATGAGCCGGCTTTGCATGGCTTTAATTGCCATGCCCACCCTAAGGACTGAAGCTTCAGTGGCGGGGGTACAGCTGGAGCTGAAGAATAGAAGGTGTGAGTAACAGCTGTTTGCTCCGTGGATCAGGCAACACGGGAAGATTGGCACGCGCTTTCTGGCGGTGCTCCGAGCTAACTGCCCTGTGCCACACCTGACTCAGCAGGTGTGTGGGCTGCCTTATCATGTGTGCCAGCTATTTTCATATTCTCCTATGAATAACTTTAGAGATAAGTGGTTATTGAAATCTGTATGGGTTGCCAAGATTGATCAGAAATTCATTCCCCTTCATAGCTGACACTCACTGGTTTCAAAAGTACTTGGGCATCTCTTTATCGCTTTAGTGGATTACCATCTTCCATATCAGCACAGTTGGATGGTAGCCATGTGGGAGCCAAGGTCTTGTTGTAGCCCTGTCTGCTGTAGGCTTTACAGACTCCAGCTCTGCTCAAGCTGACAATGGCTGCTGAATACTGACTTTGCCAGTTTATTGCTTTCTTTCGTCAATGTCATTTCCTTTCATTGTGGTAGAGGCTTTTTCTTGCCTGATGTTTTTCTGCATATTTCAGGGATAGTTTTGTTTCATTTGCTGTTACTAATAGCTGTGTCACTGATACTGATGCAGTTGTGTAGATATCAAGCTTAATAGACAGTTTATTCTTTATGCCTCGGAATCTCAAAGGCACCACTGTGATGTTCTCTACACTATAAGCCACGTTGTGTTCTGCTCTGTACTGAAAACATGCACTGGTTTATGGCATGATGTTCCCAAATGGCAAAGATGGAGACAAAAATAACACTACAGTTACTTCTGATGGTACAGGGCAGATATACACTCAAACTGCAGTTTAATCTTGTATTGGACACCATTGGTGTCCTCAGCTTGTCTCAAGATAAACAGCAAGTTACAAAAGCAAGATGTAGGAGAAGTCACTCCTTTCCAAAAAAGTCCTGATGAATGTGATGACAAAGCTCCAAGGCTTCATAACTTTGCTCAGTAGAAGACAGAAATATGCCAGTGATGCTTCAGTGACACTGCAGAAGGGTCATGGGGCACCTGTCAGTAATGCACTTTTGAAAAACAGGTATCTGACTGATTAGTGTAAATGATTCAGTGACCAGGATGTCCTGTGGAAGGGGTGGTGGTTGAAAGTGTTTCTGTCCTAACATTGTCTGAGCTTGTGGGTTTCTTTTGGGGAAAGCTGCTTTTTTGGGGAGGCTGTGTCTTCCTTCTCCCTTTGTGGTTGCTGCCAAGCAGAAAGATAACTTTTGCAATGTGAAATTCTTTACCCTTTTTCCGAGTTGCAGATATGTTGTCCTTAAACAGGATATGTCAAAATCTGGGAAAAGTGACTGGGGCTGTGCAGCACAGCTTTTTGCAAACTGTGTGCTGACGATACTATACTTGCTCAGAGATCAAAGCTTAATGGCATAAATTGAGCTCAAATGTCGCAATTATAGTTTTAGCAGGATGTTCTATTATTTCTACATTCCACTAGAAAAGAGCCATTCTTTGGGAGCCAAAAAAAAAAAATCATCTGCTAATATGGACTATGGATTTTTGGACATTGGCCGTGATAAAGCAAATCACATTTTCTGTTTGTTTTTGCCAGAGAATGGACTAGATTTTTGCCTTTTTTTTCTTCCATGGGGAAAGTAGGGGACATTCAGTGTAATGTTGAAAGTTGAAATGCTTCGCGTATTTCACAACCTTCTAGTGGAAGCTATTTTTTTGTAAAATAGATGACTGAATTTAATCTTGCGCATTATACTTGACACTTAGGCAATCCTCTTGCCTAAGTGCATGCCGCAGTCTCTTGCCACGTGCATTCCTTTGGGTCAGTCCAGCTACAGTGCAGGCAAACTTGACATCTTCCATTGCGTTGGAGTTGTGCTTGTTTTCATCAGTGAGCCCTCTAAGCATGCTAGGAGTAATGAGAAACAGTTGTTGTGGTCATTCTGGTAGGCAGATATTGCTGACCTGTGTCAGGTTTTGCAAAATTACTTGGCGTGTTGTGTCACAAGAGAAGGTTGTAAAGCAGCAGCCGTTTTTGAAAATGTGCGTCTGTGTAAATGTTATAAGGAGGCATGGAGGACTCTGAAAAATGTAGTCTGGTCTTAATTATGGAGCAGTTTGTAAGCTAATGCTTTCTTCTGTGAGGAACTCTCCCATGGGGTTCATTTGTGATTGGTAAGGATAGGCCCACCAGTGTCTCAGAAATACATCCTAGGAGTTTGGCTTTGACAGGGAAGGCAAGTTAGATTCTCTCAACAGTTTAGGGCCAGGAATGTCAGTGCTCATGATATTAATTTTGGGCCAGGTCTTTCAAAATTATTGTCTGCTCATCTGTTCATAGTGGAGCATTCAGAAGAACTCAGCATATAATACACTGACTTATGAAATGCACATTTGCTCAGTTCTCATGCCAAGGCTAAATAACTTTAGAAGCCCCTTGCCATTTTGCCTAAAGAGTTGGGAAGCCAGATTTCTGCTCCTAACATGACATTATGTTGAGCCTGAGCTGTGTCAGAGCAAGATCCAGGCTTGCTTCTATGCATAGTACCTAGTGCAGTAAGTAGAACCTAATATTGGGCTTGGGTTCTGTCACTAGTTTTCATAGCAACAGTTCAAACGGGTTGTGAATAAGTAGTTTGTTGTTGGCCTGTGCTGGAAGGAGTCTTTTTCCATTGGTTTGGTCAATCTCCAATCTTCTGTGAGGTTAGAGCCTCCTTAAATAGCAATGTGAAATGATTTATTCAGTGTTTTGTAGCTGTGTACACGCTGCCTTAAGGGTGCTGTGGATGAGTAAGTGGCTATGTGTCTTCGACCAGAGGTGGCAGGTTGCTAGAGGTATTCCATCAGACTGTTTCATCAGCTTACTGATATTTTGGCATTATCCCTTAATTGTTGGGTTTGCCAAATTTCACATGCTCCTCAAGGAGGGAAAATCAGTTAAACTGGATGGCCATGTTGAAAGCCATGTACTAGTTCTTCTCCAGCACCAGAGAGCAAGACCACAATCTGTTCACTACCTAACCCAAGGCCAGATAGTCAATGTGGGAAGTAAACCAGTAGAGGATCTTGCCAAGAACTGCCACTAAATTATTGTTGTTTGTCACCCTAATCAAATTCTTGCCTGCTGACCTAGAAGCTCTCCAGTCACATTGCTAGGAACAAGGAGGTGATGTAAACTCTGTGACATGACCTGGGTGATTTTGAAGAGGAGAGCACTTCTCTCTGAAGGACTCTTTAGATGGAATAGAAAACTTTGTGTCCCGTAATTTGTTTGGCAGAAGGGAGAGAAGTGTCCTCTGCGGGGAGGTTATGAAAGACCAGCTTTTAGTGTCTGTGTGCCTCCACTGATAAGGATCCTGTGTCCCAGGCAGGAGCCCGTAGGTCCAAAGCTCACACCTCCACTGCTGATCCTGCACTGGTTGTGACTGCTACAGACTCCAGCAGTGCTTAAGCCAGGAGACGGATGTGTGGGATCTGATGGTGTCATTCTAATCTGTTTTTGGTTGCTTGTGGCCTTAGGTGAGTTGCTTGAACTCTGTGTTGCTAATGCTTTTTATGGCACGTTTTCGTAACTGGATTCAGGCTCTTCGGGTTAAACGATTACTTTAAAAGATCAGTACTGTTATTTGTATAAAATTGTCATTGCTCAGGTGGTAGTTTTCTGTCTTTCCTAGAGCTCCAGTAGATGTCATAAATTTTTTGACTGCTTGGAAGTTTCAGAGATGGGAATGTCAGATTTGTTCCTTTGTATGACTTCAGATCACAGAATGGATATTACTTTTGGTTCTTTATGCACTACCTGTTTCTTCTGGGGATTTTATGTCCAATTAGATCTCTAGCAGCAGGACAAAAATTGCTTGCACTTGCCCACAGCTGTTCTTTATCTAGCCTCATCTAAAAGTAATTAGAATCAATACTGTGTTTTCCTTCTAGTTACAGCTGCTGTGCTGGAAGAAGGGAAATCCTGGTGTTTGGCAGAGAAGTGGCCAAGGCACTTGGCAAGACTTTAATTTGGGAGATGGGGGTTTAGTTCTGGACCCTAGACTTAATCTGCACCTCTGTTACACTAATGCCCATCCAGGCCACTAGTCCTCTGGTGGTTTGTCTTGTGTGGGTCAGAATGTCAGGAGTTCATGAGTCAGGCCTTTCTGTCCTGCCTTCATATGCACAATCCTGTGAGGGATCTGCTCTCTACTGGTGGTGTGTGAATCACTGGGGGACTCTACATCTGGGACTTGCAGAATTCACGTAGCTCATGATACTGTTTCCTTCACAAAATGCAGCTTGACACTACCTAAAAGAAATAAAATATCAAAACATTTATCAGTGTTCATTAAGAGGACTGTATTTCTGCAGAAATCCAATGTTTATGCTTTAGTTGCTTCTTGTCTTCCAAAATGAGTCTCATTTGACTTGATACTTATGTAGACAAGATCTATTGGAATTAAGCAGGTGTACAGATTTTATGTCTGGGGCGGGAAGCAGGAAGTGCTGGATCATGTCTGCTTGTGAGAAAGGAAAGTGTTGGCTCTTGTACCTCCTAAAGGCATCTTGTAGCTGTTAGATTGGTACTCTCCATGGCTACTTGATCTGTGGAGAGTTGTCAGTGGTGGTAACTTCTGAGATTAGGAAAATCTGATTGAGAGGACAGAGGCTGCTAGCCTATTCCATGGAGGCCACTGAGCCTCACATCAACTGGTGAAAGCTTTTTAGCTCTGCTGACAAGGACTTAGTTTAAATTGTCCATAGTGTCTTGCCAGAGCCCTGAAATGTTCTAGTCTCGTAAGGTTTGGTAAGTTCACTTTGTTCCCTCTTGAAATAGTGATTTAATTTTTTTTTCTCTAGGGGAAAGGTTTTTTTGCTTCCCCAAAGAAAGCAAACAGCTACATTGTTTGCAGAAAGCTGCTTTTGAAGGCTATTTTGTGTTTACTTAGTACAGACACCAGGAGTGGGGGTGGGGAACTGATTTTCTGCCACTAGAGCTTTTTACTCTCTAAATCTACAGCTGTAAAAATACATTTATTTAAGAGGGATTAGGTGTGGAGACTGTTGGTATACCAGCTAATGGATTTTTCAACAGCCATTCTACTTTGAAATAGCGGCTAGCACCCTTCTAGAAAGAAAGGGCTGGCCAGAGGATGTGTTTCATTATCATCCTTTTCAAGAGGTTGCCCTGTAGCCTAACTTTCTCTTGAGTAATTTTCTGAATTGCAGAAAATGAGATGAAATTGCAGGCCTGTAGGTCGGGAGGCTGTGCAGGATTTCTGCAGGAGGGCAACATGTCATGTGCAGGGAGTTTTCTGCAAAGGCAGACCATGGGACAAATGCGTGGAATCTGTGCTTTAATTGTGCAGGTGGGTGTTGTACTGGGGTAATTTATATCACAGGAAAACTAATGCTGTGGGGATGAATTCCTGCAGCTTTTTTACTCTAGACAGAAAGCAGTATTTCTGCTTCAGAGAGTTCTGGGTGAGTGTCAGGAGTGATCACTGGTACCTGCTGTTGGCTCAAAATTTTACATGGGTGAGGTGTAAAAGCTTTCATTGGAAAGTAATGAGCTGGAGTTTTGGCATTGCAGTACTAAATGGCAACTTGTGTTTCCCAGCTATGTTGAACTTACCAGACTGGTCTGAAGGGGAGATACAGTGGGACTTCAGCCCTAGCCAAGCTGGAAGTGTTGGGTTGATCAGTTCTTTGCATCTCTGGCTTAGAGTTCTTGACTATTGTGAGCCGGAAAAACATCTGAAAGGATGCTAAGCCATTTCCCTCTGATGTTGGTTTGCTGAGTGCTTTTTGATGGATTAGTACTTCAAGTGAACCTAGTTAACTTGTATCAGCAATGAACCAAGTATGTCAGCCTCTGTGGATGAAAATCAGAGGTGACAACTAACAAACCTGTTCCTTGGTCTGTAACAGATACTGGCTGGGGCGTTCAGTGTCATTGCAGCTGCCACCCAGCATGGCTGAAAGAACTGGATACTCTTCAGGCTCAGGTGTAGTGCTCTTAGTGATTAGCCCACTGTTGGGCTCCATGCCCTACTTTAGTGCAGGGACTTAGCTGGTATGCCTACATCTGGACAGTCCTTAAAAGTAAAGTGTTTTTATGTAATTTGAAACTTTTGTCCAGGCAGAACAGGCCGGATCCTTGCTTTGTTCCCAGTAAAGTTTAGCTAAACTCCAGAGAGCTGAAGTTCTAGCAGGTGGCACTGCTGAATCTTCCTGGCTGTACATGCTTCTGCTGGTCAGCTGAGATGAGTTAAATAATAAAATATGTGCCCTTAGCCCACTACAGTTTGCTAACGTGATGTGAATGTTACAATCTCCATAAAGCAGTATTTCCATGTTCTGGATTCTGTGGGCTGACTGCAGTTGCAAGGGATCAGTGTCTGAATTTTCACTGGTGTGCATTAAACCAGCTACCCTTTGGTCATTCCACAGGCTGGTTGGACTTCTGTTTTGCCTCTGTGCAGGGTATTAAGGTGCAGGAGTAGGGTCAAATACCATTGATGAGAACATCAGAACTCTCTTTAACTCTCCATGGGATACTTTTTGTACTGTTCCTGTGGCACTTTATTCTTATGGGTTTTGGTGTTTAGCTTTAACTGCTGGAAAGCATTGGAAATAAGTTTTCTTGCAGTGATTTAACAATATTGGGGGCCTGAGTGTGAAGTATGGAGCAGGTACTCTGAGCACCCTTCCGAAGATAAAAACCAGCTGTTGCATAACTACCAGTGGCTGTAGAAGGCTGTACAGTCCCTTCCAGTCCTCTGCTTCTGTGTGCCAAACTTGTGCAGTGGCTGCAGGATTAGACTCAGGCAGCAAAGCTTGTTTTGTGGAATGGTGGACAGCACAAAAAATCAAATGGAGGTCTGTGACCTGCAGACCAGTACCAGCATCCTTGTGGAAAAATGCTTGAAATTATCAATTCTCTTAGTGTTCTTTTAAATATTTTTGTACCACATCAGTGGTCAGTCTAAGTGCCTGTCTTTGTGGGTAGTAATCCAGGTTTCTCTTTAGAGTGAGTAAAAGTGTTGCCAAATTCCCCAAATACTATGCAGAAACTTAAGAGTGGAGATGGTACAAAGGAGAGGTAACAATACTCCCTACTTAGTTTTGTTGCCAGGTTGATTGCAGCTTTAGATATGTAACATTGAGATCGAGANCCCCCCCCCCCCCCCCATATCCAAAAGTGTAAGCAGAGGTGTGCTTTGGGTCCATGAGCATGGGTGCAGTCATCAGCCATTGTCCTGTTGGGATACTACAGCGTAATCATCTACAGAATTCAAAGTAATGGGTTTATTTTTGTTAGTCATGTTAGAGAATTTTTTTTTGTAATACCAACCTACATTATTAAGAGACAAGTTTTTAATCTGCAAGTCATTATAGTAATGGAACTTACTTTTGAATGAGACTTAAAGACTTAAAGACCACAATTGTTTCTCATCTCGAAGCTCACATCCAGAATTTTTCATTTAGCCTTACTCCAGTGTTGGACTGGTCAGAGCATTTCCTGAGGAAGTCTTATGTTCCTAGCACATTTATGGATTTTTGGGAATCTTTACAATGCACTTTGCAACCAGAGATGCAACTCTGAGTCATAGGGCTAGGTTACAGTTATGTGGGACACCAGAATCAAAAGCATGTGTGTTCCCAGATTAACAAGCATTGCAAAGAGTGGGTCTCTCGGTGTGTGTTTGAATCAACTGCTAGTCATTATCTTAATGCTGATTCTGTCAACAGAGTATATTCAGGTACTTAAATGAGAATTAATTTAATGTGGATTAATTAAGTTCCTATGTGAACACTTACTCAGGATTAAACTGCACTTAATTTGAAGTGGTCTTAAAATGTGGAACTAAATTAAGAAATGCTGAATTAATTCTGGAAAAAATGACATTTTTGTCAAAGTTTGATGACATTTAACTAATGTAGTGTAAGCTCACCTTAGAGCTTAAAGATTGAGCCTTGCTGTAAGGCTACGTGTGTCAAGCCTATACTTTGCTCTTATTAACCACCACCAAAGAGATTAATGCATTTTTTTAATCCTCTGTGCTCTCATACTATAGCAAGATGCACACTTAACACATCCAATTCACAACAGTGTTGGAGAGCAGGTGGTTGCAAGACCTGAACACTGACCAAACAATTTTCCATTTACTTCATCTAAATGTTAGCAACTATAGGGTCCTTCTTAGTCACTTACCTTCAAGGGAATGGGCATTTCTCCCTTGCCTGTTAAATGCACAGCACTTTCTCCAGCAAGTGATGTTGACTGGACTTCAAAACAAAGACTTCCCTAATTTGGCAACTGACTTTTCACCATTATAAATGCAAATATGGAAAAAGGCTTTAAGGAAAAGGGTTGAATTGTATGGTTCAGTCTTTTTCAGAGGGGTCTTTAAATCAGTTTTCAAAGCTGGTTGCTTTTTCTCTTTCTGGGCTGTCCTTGCTCTTGGAATTTCTGGGGCAGAAAATGAGAGAATTATGTTGCAGACTTCTTTTTGTGCTTTGGAGTGCTGAGGTAAGAAACCGTGAATTTAAATCTGAGCTTACTGAGACCCATGAGACTTGACTGGAGTGGATGGGGTAAGAAAGAAGGCAGTGGGGTGTTCCATGGAGGGGCTGCAAGGTCAGAGTGCAGCCTCTTGTCTTTCCCCGTCTTGTTGCCTTTTCTGTTTTGAATGACAGAACTTTTCACTTTCAACTTTTTTCCTGTTTTTCTTTTCTTTCACTAGTTAATGCCTGGCCACAACATCTGTACTGTGTACTGCTGCTGCTACACAAAGGGAGCTTCTGGGCTTTGCTGAAGGAAGATGGCTTTCTGGACGCAGCTGGGGTTGCTGCTGTGGAAGAACTTTACCTACAGAAGAAGACAGACGGTAAGTATTAGCCCAAAAGTGCTTTGAGATCTTAAGTTATAGTCTTTTAGCTTACTTCTCAAGAAAAACAGGGAAACATCTTGTATCTTACTTAATGTTTGTCCTCTAGTAATCCCTGGCTGAGCAACTGGTCTGGCTTTGGAAAGACTCTGTTCAAACTGGACAGAGTGGTGGGTGGACAGAAACCAGAGGTCTTGAAGGCACTCAAGACTTCTCTCCTGAATTCCAATGTGAGAGAGCACTGGGAGTACTGAAACACTGGTGTCAGATCAGGCAGAGAGGGTGCATGACTGCTGTGTGCAGCAACGAAGATGTGAAATGAAAGCCTGTGCTGAGACCTGTGAGTGAGGCATTGCCAGGCTGCAGGGATGTGCCCCTGAGTCTAAAAGCTTTTGTATGCTGCAAGCTGCAACAATGGCAACAAAATCATGCCACTTCCTAATGCCAGAAGTGGCAGAGGCAATAGCAGACATCTGCAGTCACTTTAATCATTGAGAGAATCCCAAACCTGCCATGTAACTTTACAACAGAAGGTATGGATTCAGTGGCTGGCATGAAGCATGTTCTTGTATCAGCATGAGGATAAACCCAGGCAACTGATGTTTTTCTGCCAGGGTGTGCTCTGAGTGGCTAAAATGCTGTCCTCACCATCTGTTAACAGTGTGGAAATCTACCTGTTAAGAATAGAAAATACATAAGAAGAGTTTCTCCTTGTAATACAAATGGCACAGGAGTGTGGATCCAGTATGGTGTTCTTAAAATTCTTTTGCCTTTAGATAAATAAGACCTCATAGGAGGCTATAACTCTTGCAAACAGCTAAAAGTCTGAGAAAACATACTGTTGGACCTCTAGGGGTTTAGGGAATACCTGTGTTGGATAAGGGCATGATCTGTGCAGCAGGCTTGTTCAGAGGATCTGGCCTGTTAGATCTGACCTTGAGGAGGTATCTGTAGGGAATGTGAAAGGAACACGAGTTACTGAAGTGGTGAGTGGAAAGTGGTCTCTGATAAGCTTTCTGAACCCTGCAAATGTCAGGATGCTTGCCAGCTGGTTGGGTTGGGTTGTTTTAGAAACTCGGTGTCACAAGGGAGGAGAGGCTCTCATATTCACCACTGGTAATGGTGACAGTCCCTGAAGTCTTCACTCAGGTGTCTGAGGCTTGTTTTTATAGGACTTGGGTCCAGTGAATTCAGAGCTGGAATTAGTCCCTTCTTAAATACAACAGACAAAGGCGGCTCACAGCCTCTGTATACCTCTGTGGTTATAGAGCTGCCAGTGATGACAAAGTTCTTATTTGGTGTGTTCTTGCCTTCCATGGATCTTGATCTCCCAGGACAGGATTGCCCACCAGAGAGGTTGTGGACTGTGTCAACTGCAAGGAGTGAGGCTGTTTACTCTCTGGATGTCGCATTCTGGCCTTGTGAACAGCCTCATAGTTTAGAAAAGTGTTTCAAATGAACCTGGGGAAGTAGTCTCAAAACCGGCTGTGGGTCCTTAAGATTGGCTCTTCTCAGCTATTGCCCATGTAACCTAGGCCCGAAGAGCTAAAAACATTCTTCCTACCTTGCTACTAGAGGTCTAACTTTTGCCTACTACCTTTAGAAAGTAGGAGAATGTTGTGTCTAGGATGTTGTGAAATTTTCTGGAGTAATATTTAAACTAGGTAAACCAGGAGGCTGTTTCAGAGGAGCTGAATCTTACACTGAGAATGATGGCTCGGTGTTTTTTTGGCAGGGTCTTCTGAAAATACTAGAATCATAGAGTCATTAAGCTCAGATAAGACCTCCAAGACCATCAAACCCAGCCTTGGTCCAAACACCACCATACCAACTAAACTCTAGCACTATGTGCCATGTCCAGTCACTTTTTGGACACTTCCAGGGACAGCAACTCCACCACCTGCCTGGGCAGCCTGTCCAAACACCTGACCACCCTTGCAGTGAAAAATTTTTTCCTGCTGTCTGGCCTGACCCCTGACACAGCTAGAGCCTGTGTTCTCTGGTCTTGTCACTAGTTTCCTGGGAGAAGAGAACAACCTCCATTTTGCTATAACCTCCTTATTTTTAAGTTTTAAAGAGTGGATGAGGTCTCCCTCGAGCCTCTGCTTCTCCAGGCTGAGCAACCCCAGTATTACCTCAGGTGTGAAGAGGTCTGAATTTAGCATGCATATCATGTCAAGGCAGCTGTAGGCTTACTGGGCATTCATGTTCTTTGGTGGTGCCAGAGAAATGCAGTAGGGTGGCCATTCTGGATCTGCTCAGCTATTTCTTGCTCCCTTCTGGCAGCTGCTGTAGTGGCTTCCCATTGAGTACCCCAGAGGGCATGAAGCTGCTTATAATCTCTATTCCATAGTGATTATTAGTTAATTCATGATGCAGACCTGAGACATGGCTTGTTTTGGTGGGGCTCTTCAGTTTCAGGCGTTTTCTCATCAACAGTTCTCGTATGGGCTTTCCCTGACTGAGGGGAAGGCCGCTTAACAGGAAATGGCAGAGAAGGAGCAGAATATCTCCTCTCACCATGCTGTTATCATGGCTGCACAGTTCTTCATCTCTTTGCTTTCCTGTTAGGAGACCGTTGTCCTTGAGTTGGGTTGTGCTGATGAAGGCTCTCTCCCGTTTGTACTTACTGAAGGTGTAGACTAGAAATAGTTTGATCCTTACCCTTCTTCTCACGAGAAATGTGGGCTAGCCTTGGCTTCCCACTGAACCCCCTCACTGGCTGCTGTGAGTTTGGGCTGCATTGCGAAAGCTGGGTTCAAAGCTCACCCTGACGTGTGCAGTTCGAGTGTTACTTTGTACTGGATAACTTCCAACAACGTGGAGCGGGGGGAAGGAGCTCACACAGGGAGAGAGGAAAGGAAAATCATGTTCAGGGGTCACTGTGTGAAAACGTTTCTCTCCCTGCTTTCTTGCAAATGAGGACACACCTCAAACTCCTTCATGGAGAGACCGGTCAGCTGCTTGTAGCTCCCTGCATTGAAACTGGACCATGGAGGTGGGAAGGGGAGTTGACAGTGGGATGGGGTGATAGTCTGGTTAGTTCTTGCTCAACAGATTTCCTGTTGACACAACGTAGAGTTCAGTGTTTAGTGGCATCCTGCATCAGGCAACTAGTATAAATTTGGCATGCTTTAGGGATTAACCTTGGTAAATCTAGGACAAATTTGTTCTTAGCTGAATTCACCTGCTGTGTGCAAGTGGGATGTTACTTCCTCAACTCCAAATGGAGCAGGGATAGCTGAGGGGTTGGGTGCTTGAAGACTCCTTTTATTATTTACCAGGCTGGTAGTTGCAGCACAAAAGTGGCTGAGCAGACTTGATTTTTCAGTATCTACCTAGAATGAATCTCAGTGCAACATATTCTCTTTTAGTATCTTTGTGTCCTTGTCTGGAAAGGCCACAGTGGATGAAAAGTGCTGTCACAGCAGGGTCAGGAAGCAGTAGGGGAGGGAACCTGCTGACCTTTAGGAGCAAAGGAAGATAACTCGGTTTTTGTTGAGCAGCACAAGAGGCTTGCTGAGGAGTCTCTGCTGAGGTGCTGCTGGCACTCTGATCTTCTCCCTGTGCAAGCCTCTGGTGCAGCAGTTGCCAGCTGTCTCTCATAGTGTAGCGTTGTGGTGCCTGCCTTCAGCTGTAAAGGTGCAAACTGATCAGTCCGAGCCGTATCCCTCCTTTCTGTATCCTCCCTGAGCCTGCTGATGTGCCGAGTTAGGTGTGTTGTGCATGCAGCCCACATGTGGCTACATTTGTGACTGTAGTTACTGTAACTGGGTGTGCAGACGAGGAGCTGTGTGTGCAGGTGGCCTGTTCCCCCTTCAGCAGCAGGACTGCTTGGGCACTGATGTCCACACCAGTGTGGTGTGACTGATATTTCTCTGAGCAAGCCAGGGCTTGAGCTCAAGGGCAGCATTTTCTCATTGGTTCTGTGGTAGTTGCAGGGCTGTGAGAGGCCATCTGTCCACACTGGTCACCCCAGGAAGCCTCCACAAGCCCAGCTCTTCCCCAGACAGTGTAGCAGCAGTTGCTTGCTGCTTGCCTACAGCCAGGGTGTCAGGGGTCTGTGAAGTGTGCTAGAGCATGACCATTGATGCTAAAAGACAGAATGGACTTGTCCTGGCTTCATAGCCACTTTTTCTGTTGAGTGGAGAAGTCATGCTATGCCATCCTGGCATCTGTTGTAAGAGTATCCTGAAAACAGGAGTAGGCAAGCTGTCAGTGTCCTAGGTCTAAATATCTTTGATTTTTGGGATCCAGAGCACTGTTTAATGCAGATGGAAGCAGACTGTCTATGTTAATGGCTGAGTGTGTGCTGTCACTACATCATTTATTGTAATAAGAGACCAAAGATACTGAGGCATCTTCCTGGCATTTGTTAGTGTGGTCTCAGTGGAGTTTCTTACCCAGTAGTGGTACAGTGTGTCCCTGACAATCATAGATTATTCTGAATTGAGAAGGACCCACAAGGATCAAGCCCAGCTCCTAAGCGTGTATGGGAATTGATTTGGGAACCTTGGCATTATTAGCACCGTGCTCTAACCAACTGAACTAATCTCAGGATCCAGTTGCTAACAATATCCCAAAATCATCAATGTGCAGAGACTAGCAGTTACCAGAAGTGTCTGGGAGACACTCAATTTTTGTGCCTTTTGGGTAGGGGCGCTGTTTGATGTCAGCTATGAAGGGTATCTGTGAAAAGCCATCCTACATTGTTTCCTCTGCTGGATCAAGTGGCCTTTTTTTTAATGTCCTGTTTTTACAGTGTTAGCTTATTTTGAGGTACAGTAGTCACCTAGAAGTCTCTCACCTCGAAGTTTGCATGGAATGCCTTGTGCTAAATGTTAAGAGTCCAATTTTAGCTGTTAATGATAGAACATGGGAAAACATATTTATAGGGGGGGAATTCTGTCTCCCACTGGGTTGCAGGTCTTACACTCTTGGCTTTTAAAGAGAATGATGTAGATCTCTTATAAAAAAGACGGAGTTTTTCAGGAAAGAAGTGGGAAAGGTTTTTCTTCACTTGACCAAGAAAACATTCTATTCTCCTACTAGTAATAGATAAAAATATATGAAGTAGAAGCATAAAAAGTTTTCAGGTTTTCCTTTTCTCATAGCTTACTGAAAATACATGTTTGGGCAGTCTTTCTGGAGTGGGAAGGTAGGGGTGTGGCTAGTGAAGCTCAAGTCTGGGAAACTTCAGCTTGTGTCTCAGAAGCTCTGGGCTGGAGAGTTGCTTTGTCCACATCCTTCTGTGGGATGTGACATGTCTCAGTGAATTTTTCTGCACTTCAATTCTCTAAGAAACGTTGTATATTTAATAGCAGGCCTTTCTTCTTCTTGCCTCGTCCCTCTAAATTACTGAGTTCTTTATTTATTTACCTGATACTCACTGCCTTTCTGTAGATGACCTGTACCAGTGGGTGCTGCCTACCTTCAGGAAGAAAACATAGATTAGAACGAAACAGAAACTAGATATGAGCCTAACCTTAGTGGCTCTGCTTGCTATATACCAATATACTTCTGCAGCACTGAAAGAGTTGGCATAGCATGCATCAGCACAGTTTCCGTGCCTGACATGTTAGGGTAGAAGCTTAATGGTCTACTGTGAGAGTGAGACATAACTACTCCACTACCTCATAAAATGGAATAAAAAATTCAGCTGTTTGCTAGAAAGATTCATTGGAAGGTTTCTTTCAGTCAGGGACAGAAAACTATAAAAAGAAGCCAAAAGTAGCCCTTAAGCACAATCACTTTAGTTGAATAACTGGCACATATCAATGAGAAAAGATTGTAATTCTCTGCAGATTATCCTCTGAAGCTGGAGGAACAAACTTCTTGATCCTGGAATGCCTAGGCAAAGCAAAGTGAGACAGCACTTACAAAACTATTCTGGCTTACAAGTGGATTGTCCTAGAACTTCTGCTCTGACCTTTATTTTGAATATGATGTCTTAATACTTTGTCTTTATTGTTTCCAGTTCCAGCTGCTGATCGAAGTTGCCTGGCCTCTGTTTATCTTCTTCATCCTGATCTCTGTAAGACTTTCATATCCGCCCTATGAGCAGCATGAATGTAAGTACCAAACACAGCTGCACCCAGAATGCTTGTTGTTTCATGGTTAGAACGTAATAATACAGCTGGCAAGATGCAAAGAGCAGTAGTTCCATACTTCAGTCAGAAATCTGCAGGAGGACCTAATAACTCCTTTGCCTCCACCTCGGGAACTGCAGTTTAGCTGATGATGTTGCTCTAGCACTGTATGTTGTTACTCTTTTTCTTGCTGTTTCTCATTTTGCATTTATATTACCTGAGAATTTGCTGTATGACTGTGGCATATCTGTAAAACCTACACAGAACCCAGATCTTATTTTTCATTTTTGATCTGCGTGTGACTTGGCATAAAAGAACGCAGTGTTCTGATCTCGAAGAAAGCAATCTTGTTTCCAGGTAGTAAAGTGCATTAATGTATCACATTAAAGAGCACAAAAGCGATTCCATTCCTTCAGACCATTACTGTGTCAGCTCTGCATTTAGTGGTTTCAGCAGTTATACACTGCTGACAAAAAACAATTCCACTTTTTTCTGTGCACCCTAAATGGGCACATTTCTGCTTTTCTTTCAAAGGAAGCTTGTTCTTTATAAATGACTATCTATAGGCCTCTTTGGTTGCCGTTTGATTTAGGAAGCATGACTTGTTTATTAGCAACATGCTGTTGTTTTACTATGTTTGGTGACAGCTTTATACTGCAATTAACTGATTGTGGAAGAGCTCTTTATCTTTCCTTAGCTTGATTACTGCAAGGTAAGGTTTAAGGGTCAGCAAAACATGTTTCTGAAGGGCCCTCTGAAGTATTTCTTTCTCGGAATGAGGAAAGAACTCCATTTTATAGCACTGACCCTGTCTTTGCAATGGCTGGGGCATTTTGTGCTGTTTGCTGGGTGTTCAAGCTGGTATCTTTTAAAGCTGAGGTGTTAGTGTTTGCAGTTTCCCATTACACTTTGGACTCTGCTGGACCCATGTACTACCTAACTCTGTTTTTTCAGCACTTGACAGCATAGTTGAAGCTTCCCTAAGTTAAATCTCATGCTTTTCATGGAATTTGAACTGCCTCTTCTGACTGAATGCTACAGTGACATTTGGATAGATACCTGTAATATAGACATGAAGCTGAAGAGAGGCAATAAGCACTCTACTCAGCTTTTATAAATAACTAGCAGCCTCAGTGGTAATTCATTTCAAGTATGGCAGGGCTGTATATAAACTCAAACCTAGCAAGAGCTGTGATTTCTTAGAGCTACTTGGATTAAACTTGCTAGTCAGTAGCCTTCTTGTAAAATGTTTGTTCTGGCACCATGGTGTCATCAGCAGAGTTTTGAGTCTTACACCTGCAATCCTTTTTCCTTCCAATTTATGTTGACTGTTATTGCTTTGTCTGCCTTTCTTACATTGTCCTCAGTAGTTATAGAGCATAGGGCTTGTGGTAACTTTTAATTCACTTCTATGGCTAATTCCTCTTAGTTTTTTTGAAGAGCTTCTATGAATGGGTTTCTAAACTGTGTTGTCTGGGTTGGTTTCACTGAACATCCACTCATGCTGACAGATGTGGATGTGTTGTGAAGTGAAACAGTTTTTGCTGAAGTGTGAGCAGAGATAGAAAGAAAGAAGGCTTCTGGGTTGATGGTAAACTCTTTGGCAACCCTGTGGATGCCTTAAGGGAAGTAGGATTGTTATCTGTAGTGGCAGTGTTGTGTGCTGTTATGAAATCACCTGTAGGTAATGCCTGGTGATAGCAGCAACAGAGTTGTGTGCAAGTTCTTTGTAGCCTCCACGTAGCCTCAGTATTTTAATGGTAGTCTTTTTCAACGAACAAGTAAAATGTTCAGTTTTCTTTCCCTGTTTGGGAAGAACCAAGGATCGGACTGTTGTCAAGGGTTTCTTGTTTCTAATGGATTGGCTTAGTGTGAGGAAATTTTCTCTAAAAAAATGGAGGAACAGTTAACTTTGAAGTGATAGTTATGTGGTTTTCACCAGACCAGTCAGAAAAGACATCTTAGATTGCTATTGAGCCAGAGTGCTGTCTTGTGTCTTGTAGAACTTTTCTTTTCTGTTCCTGTGACCCTTCAAGGTATTCAAAATGCACTTTTTTGGGGGTGGGATGGAGAGAATCTGACAAGAAGTGACTATTCTCTTCTGAAAAGTTAGATGGTTGCAGCAATGTAATTGAAAATGATGTGCTATTGCAGTGTTTTCTGTGTATCTCACGTGATTTAAAGCCAACAGATTCCTGCTGTACTCTTGGAGAAACTGCTGTTACATGCATTGCTGTGTGTAAAAAGTTACCATAAACTCTTGTGTGCCATTCCTCTTTCTACATTGCTCTGAACATTTTCTTGGAGTTATTAAGAACGTAAAATGAAAGGCATGGAGGACAGAGAAGGTGATTCTCTGGGAAACTTTACAAGAAGAATCTGAAAGTCTGAGCATTTTTTGTCTTCTGCCCTCCCCACCTTCCCCCCCAAGCACCTCAGCCAAGAAGAACAAAAAAGCAAAATGAAACAAAAGTCAGACAGGATAGGTAAATAGCTCTTCTAGTTTAGGCAGAGATCTAGGAACAAGCGTTTCCTGGGTACTGGAAACAATAAACCTTCATTTCCTTCACCGTTCTCCTGCACAGAGTCCTTGGCATTCCCCAGGGAGGGCTGATGAGATTACCATCTTCCTTCAGCCCCCCACATTAATCAGCCTTGCTGTAATTTATCAGCTTTGATACTACTTCTTTCTTGGGCTTTGGTACTTCCATTGGGGCTGTGGAGGAAGGGAGCCAGCCCCCTGGGTGCTCACAGGCATGCTGGGACGATGAGGTGGGCCCCTGATCCTCAAAGTCTTGAGCTTTGAGATACTGAGGAAGGGGCATAACCTTCCTCCAGGATTCCTTCCCTAGTGTCAGGGTGAGGAGGCAAGCTCATTGCAAAAAGCAGCCTGACAGCTTATCTAAGGTGCAGGATTATGAAAGGGAGGCCTTCCTTCCCCTGTCATTGAAGGGTATGGGATTTACAAGTATACAGGTGGCACACCTGTGGAGATTTGCCACGAGTAGTTTGTTACTGTTTTGTTCTTAAACAGGATGTAAATTCTGGCCTACAACTTCACTAGTTCTTTAGCTAGAAAGATTTAGACTTCATCAAAAAGATTTGAAAGAGCAATGTGGAGAGTCTTAACACAAGCTCAGTCCTTCTTAGTGTTGGCTATTCTGCTCTTTCACGAGCACTTTGGGGCAATCAGCAGGGCAGGGTTAGCACTGCTCTTCAAATACAATGCTGTGTAGTAGAGGCTTGTATCGTGTGTTTGTCTCCTAACTCCTGTGTTTCTGTTCCAGGTCACTTTCCAAATAAAGCTCTGCCTTCAGCAGGAACGTTGCCATGGATACAGGGGATCATCTGCAATGCCAACAACCCATGTTTCCGCTACCCAACCCCTGGGGAATCCCCTGGTATTGTTGGAAACTTCAATGCCTCCATGTGAGTCTGTCTGCTTTTGTCTCATCTCCATTCTTGGGGAAACATGGGGAAAGAGATATTTGGAAGTCACCTACTAGTTGTGAAATCTTACACTGAGAGTTTTGTGGTTTCTACCACCTCTGAAGTACCAGATTCTTTAGTTATCAAGTTCATAGGGGCTAGCAGACAGCTGGTAGGTGTGCAGAATTCCCAAGTCCAAGCACCTGAAACTCTTGGTGAATGAAAAGCTTTACATGGGTAAGGATTGAGTCCATTTTCTTACTTGGTCTCAGAACTTGACCCATAACAAGGTAAGGCTTTTTAAGATGCTCTTTTTTCAGGGCATCTTTTTCCCTGGTTAATGAGCCTCTGAACAGCGTAGAGTGAGAGGCAGTTGACCAGGTTTAGGGAATACTAGCTGACATTTATCATTTATTACTGGTTAATGTGATGCAGAAAGCACAGTTTATGGCCAGCTTTCCTATACCTTGCCTTGCTTGCTACATTCATGCTGTCAAGAAAAATAGGCTTAATGCAGAGTATAATGCGTCTGCAACCTGGAGAAGCATTTGAAAGGAGCAAGGACATTCTTAAGTTATTGTGCTTCTAAGAAGCAGCAGCTTATGGACAACAGGAAGCCCTCTCCATCCCAGTCCTAAAAATGCTTTCAAATGCATGATGTTCCCAATGTAACTTAGATTGAGCTTGCATTAGCAGACATCTTTTATTATGCTCCTTGGAATGTCACAGGGTGGTCATTGAGGAAGGAGTTTTTTGTGCTGGAGTGACATAACCAAAGGGGATTAAAGTTTAGAATTGGTATGTAGTTCTGTGTCTGTGGATGGTGGCTCATGGAGCTGATCACTGCTGGTTGTTTTTCTGTTTTCCCGCAGTGTTTCCCGCCTGTTCTCAGATGCCAGGAGGTTACTGTTGTACAGCCAACAGGACACGAGTATAAAGGATGTCCAGAAGGTCCTGGGAAAACTACGCAAGTTGGGAAATTCCTCTGGCTTAGGTAACAGCCTGATAGAAAGAGTCAATATCTGGTTTTTCTGGCCTAGTTAATTCCGTGTGTGTGTATATTTCAGGAATGTGCCATAATGTGAATATGCATGATTATCACTTAGAGCTTATCAAACCTTTTCCAATCCTGCAGAAGTACCTTAAGCCTCTCCTGTGTCAGAGCTTTGTGTGCTCTTTTTTATTTGGTGGAAGAAAAAAGGGAGGTGTGTAATGCCAAGAACAGCAGCTGTTTTGGATGGGAAACTATAATCCTGAGCACACTGAAGTTAGTCAAAGTGCTCGTTTTCTCAAAGGAGTCAAACTAGTGTGTCTTTTTGGAAAGCACTAGTTATTTTGATATTTTGTGAAGCAGTGAACAAAATGTAGCTACAATTTAGTGTTCTACCCCCTGAGCTCCAGAGGGAAGCGTGCTGGAAGAACACAGATGGGGAAAAGCTGATGTTGGCCTCCAATACAAACTCAAAGCTGGTTATTATCTGACAACAAAGTATCCATTTCCCTTCTTGTGTTTGGTTTTGGTGGGTTTTTTTGTTCCTGTATGACTGTTTGGTGTAGTGTACTCTCTGATACTGTCTGGCAGGATTTTGGATGGCAGGGTACAAAATAAAACTGTCTGGGGGAGCTTGCACAGCCTTATTTCCCATGAAAAATTAGAATCCTCCAATTTTTAACTGGTGTGAGAAGATGATGTGCCATCCTGTGCAGATGAATGACTGACCAGTGTGAGATCACATGGGAAGCTTGCAGCAGAGCTGTGATGTGAAAGAGCTCTGTCCAGTCTCTGGAAATGTGGCAAATCTCTTGCTTTTGCCAGGTCTCTCTGACATGGCACCTTGTAACAGTTTTTTGGGGTGTTCTTCCCTGAAAGACTGTCTATCTTGTCTGGTGTGTTAGTGTGGCATGTGTCTAGTGGAAGTGATGGAAAGTAATGGTTTAGAAAGACTACAGCAGGGAAATAGAAAGGGGAGCACAGCCATTGAGAGTCTTTCCTACAGCCTTTATGCAACATGTGGAGCTCTTTGGACACAGATGGTATTTTAGTGTCTTGTGAAAATGGTCCTTGGTTTCACAGTTATAGTTCATCTTAACTCTCTTCACTTGAGGATGGCTCATGCAGGCTGCAGTAAGAAAAATATCTGACCTGGTATGATGTGGATAGTGTCATGTAGTCTGATGTGTACTGAGCACACTTAAAGCAGAGATGGTGTTTTCACGTTCTTTTCTGTGTTGCTCAGTATGTTGCAGGTCACCTTGGAATAATCTGTACGGTTAGTGATAGGTTGGCAGGTATGTGCTGAATGTATGTGCAGACATGAGCTGGGCAAGATATTTGTTTTGGATATTTAACCCTCCTCTCTCCCCTTCAGGGCTGTGCAAAATTCTGATGTGAGCACATCTGCACATAATGCTGTGGTCTGCTGACTCTGAGCATTAGCTGATACTTGTGTATGAAGGACACTCCTCCTTTCTGAGGAGCTCAGTATCCATACCACCAGGCCTTCTCTCTTTTTGCTCAGAGTTCTGGTGAGTGGCATCCTCATGCTTTTACCTAAATCTGCAGCAGCTTCAGAGGGGAGAGGATGCAGAGTGAACCCTTTGTGCAGAGATGGACACATAATGAACACAGCCAAAATGAGTTAAGATGGCTATTTCCCAAGGAAAAGTTTAATGTTGTTTTCATGGATATTTGATTTGCTGGGAACAAGCTCTCTCCATCAGAATGACAGATACTGTTGTTACTGGTTTTACACTTTTAGTAGCAGTGTTTTACACTTTGGTAGTACTACTTTCTACAGTTGTATTGGCAAGTTAACTCTTGCAAAGAGAGTAGATCCTGGTGCAGTATTTTGTATCGAGACATGCAGTGAATGTCAGATATGGACTTTAACAAGAACACTGTCAAAGCCATAAGCTGAAGCTCCTGCTGCTGGGAAGGTCTGAGGGGGGGAGGAGTGATTCCAAGAAGAGTTTTGCATATGGAGTACTGTACAAGTTGGAAGTCAGCAGGCTCATGTTTCTCTCTACTGTAAAGACTAGTGGACTGAGTGTAAAAACAAGCCTCAGACCCAGTCATCACAGATTATATTTCTCCAATAAAATATTTCAAATGTGTAATCAAAAAATCAAGCCTCTGTGTCATTAGAATGACAGAATGTCCATTGTTGGTAAGGTTTTGGACAACAAAGCCTGTTTGTCCTTCTCATGCTCATTTACAAAGCCTTCCAGCTTGGTGAACCCTGCTGCCCACTCCTTGGCCATGTGATTCATTCTCTGACAGCATGCATGAAAGAGCATCCTCTAATCTTAGAAGCACTCATGTATTTGTACTTAGCAATTCTTAGATTCCTGCACAAGGAAGGTCAGCTCTGAGTTGCTGTTGACGATGTGTGAGAGATGCAAATCTGCTTCACTCTGGGGCATTTCCTGTGGTGACCCTGGGTACCTAAGGAGGCAGTAGGAGTGGATGTCAGATGTAAGTGCACCACCCATCCTGAAAGCATTGTCTTTATCCATGTGTTTCCCCCAGTAACAGGAGTGCTAATTATCAATAAGCTAATATTTGAAAGTGTTGTAATAGCCTGTATGTTTTAACTCTGGCCTGGACCTGAAGCCGTGTGAATTCGTGGTGCAGGCAGGTGCAATTCTGCAGCTTCCCCAGTGGGACGGACTGTATGCTCCTTGGTGTGTGACATGAACCCTGTTGGAGTGTCTGCACCTCCCTTCTCACCTCATACACTCTTCCCACTACTGCCTGATGATTTTGAAACGGGCTTCCAGGAGCTGATCTCTCATTGCTAGCATGCAAATTGCAGCTAATGCTAGTCATGAAGAGCATTCATATCTGAATCTACCTTCTGATGTCTGCATCTGTTTAGAGAGCATTTGCAAAAGTCCTTTCACTTGAGCCCTCTTGAAAACAACCCTCACAAACTAGTGTTCAAGGTGTGACTCTTAGTCATCTGAACTGAAGTTAGACATGAGCTGAACTTTGGGGATGAGAGACCTACTTAAGATTGCTGAGGTTGCTTGCACAGGTATGTGCAAGTCAGTGTCTTCATTGAAGACTTGGTAGGACGTGAAGGTTTTGTTTAGGCCACGTTATGCAGTCATTCCAACAGGCTTTCTATCTTAGGCACTTCTTGATGAGGTGGAAGATAATTCCTCATAACAGGGCTGTTTGTGCAGGAGTTTGAGGAGGATCGGCAGAGAAGAGCTCTCTGTTGAAGAGGAAGGTGTTATCAGTAGGGAAGAGCCCAGTGTTGCTTCACATAGCACCTTTTTTGGCCAGGATAGAGTGCTAACTGGTGGGGTGAGGGAGCTCAGCACACGCAGCTGTGGGTGCTGCTGTTGTGTGGCTGCTTCCAACAAGCCCCGAGCAGTGCAATCTACGTGCAGGCACACACATACCATAACATGATCAATTTTGCAGGTAGGTGCCAGGTGCCCTCTCTGTTCCACTTGTTACATCTCTGTCCAGCAATATCACCAAGGTCTTTAGCACTCGTGATAAGGCAGAGTGCAAATCAGTACAGAGAGTCAAAGACCTTGGTGACGGCACTTTCAAGAGCATAACAAGGCTGCTGGGATTGCCAGCTGCAGTAGGTTTGGATCACTGCTTGCAAGCACTGAATTTGCAGCTGCCATTTTATCAGGTTAAGAGTTTGCAAGAAATAAGCTTTTCTTCTTTTCTTAAAGATGGAAATACAGCTTGCTTTTGACTCTGAAGCACACTTCCTTTATTTCTTCCTTCTGTCTACAAGACTCCAAAATACTTTGCTCTGCAGTGCCACAGGGTAATAAATTAACAGGTATAATTAAAGCCATCTTCTTTGGTTGTTGCTAAAAGTTGCAGATATAAGCCAGCCTGCCTAGTATTTACTGCATTGCTCTTAGTTTTCAGTGGTCCCAAAGGGCATGTTTCTGTTTTTCTTGAAGCCAACCCAACTAAACAAAAATGGAGCAATGAAACAGGCAGAGGGAAACAAATCGCCTAAGAAGTTGCATCAGATCTGGGGCTATTATTCCACATGTTCCCTGTCTGTCCTAGCTGTTTGCTGGATTAGTATTGCTCTTGGTAGAAGAGAGAGATCATCTGGGTGGCATTCTTTGCTGTACGGAGAGATGCTGTGACTGAAGCAGTTTGCAGCCTGTCTGGTCAGTGCTATTAGTGCTTCTGTTATTTAACAGGTAAAGGATGGTAGAGGGCTTGGGCTAAAGAACAGCCTTTGTAGAGGTTTTCTGGTGGCTTGTGTATTACTATATGATTACAGGGTGCTCAGGGAAACAGGATGTCATACATTGTCTGCTAGGTGACATTAAGATGATGGCTAACTCCCTCCTCAGTGTCTTGTCCCTAACAAAATTGAACCCACGCCCTCAAGCTAAACATTCAGATTGATTCCTGCCTACGCCTCCCTAATTAAACTGGTTTCCTCCCTGACTTTCTTTGGGAAGAATCCTAGCAAAAACCAGCCAGGCTAGAATCAAGACTAGCAAACTATATGTCCAGGTGGCATTCGCCCCCCAGAAACACCAGCAAACACCAACTGTGGCAGGGTGGCATTCCTGTTGCTGCTCATAAGTGCACACCTGGGTTCTCTGATAGTGTGCTCCACAGTGGCATTCAGATCCTTGCCTTTCCTTTAGGTCAGGGGGAAAGTGTTGCCAAAAATGCTGCCCTGTGGTATCAGTAGAAAGGTTTTGATTTATTGGGGTAGGTAGGAAGGCTAATTCACTTATGTGTTTTCAGTACCAGTTACCTTGCACTAGCTCTCAGCAGAACTCCCTAGGGCATTCCTGACTGCTGCTGCCTCCCAGCCCAAAGCATCCCTCTAGGAAGGGGAGTCTGGGACTCTGTGGGAATCACTATGATTGTTGCTGTGGTCAGATGCAACCTCTCACAATGAGCAAGTGGAAGAAGTGGCCAACACTGGGTACTTGGATTGCACAAAGATTGTGGTGTGCCATGGCAGGAGATTCAAGTACACATGGCAGTTTTCCCACGTTTACCTAATTAATTTTTTTCTTCAAGTCTCTGTGTTGCTGAAAAGACACAGACATGAATGTTATTAGAGTTTGTATTTGAGTAAATGGAAATTGTTTAGGCACTGGAGATCTTCTGGAAAAACATCTCCAAAAGATTTTTGGAAGAGCACTTTGTCGCTTACTACAGGTAGTGGACAAAGTCTCTCTGTGAATCCAGTGGGTCTGTTATTTTTTCTGTCCTCAGCTGAAACTGGGAGGCTCACAGTCAAGAGATAGGCAAAGGCAGAAAATACTACTTCTGGCAGCATTGGCCCCAGAATTTTTATTGGGCAGTTAGGTATGTAGCTTTAATTAGATGGCATGATATTTGCATAATTCAGAAAATAGCATCCTGTAACTACAATGTAACTGCATATGGAATTACCACTTTCAATATAGCCTGCTTCTGCTTTCCTTATTATTTGGAAGCCAAGGATGTGATTAAAGTAATAAAATTGTCTAGATAGAGATAGAGGTACAAAGGTCTGCTGTACTATTAAATCTGTTCCCAGGAGAGTCATACTTGTTTTCCAGGGGACTGGTCATGAACAGTTGTTACTATGTGACTTTGCTTAGAGGTTGAGATGGGTAAACACTTACAGCATAATGTGTATTGCTGTATTCTGATTCTGTAGAGCTGGGCTTTAGTGCCTGCTTTTGGTCTAACCTTCCTTTGTACAGAGATGCTTTTGAAGAGAAGTTTAGAATTATGTTGGCTTGGATTCTAGGTAGATGTGTATGGATGTGATAGAGCAAGACTGAGAACTCTTTGAATGGGGAATTGGAAAAACATATGCAGTGTTACGTTAAATCTGGCCTTGCTGAAGTTTCTGAACTATACCAGGTGACAGGAGCTTCAGAACATTTCTGGGGATCCTGTTGCAGGAGTTTTTGTGAAACCTGCTAAAAAAGCACAAGGAGAACTGCAAGGTTGTCAGCATGAGGCTGCTCTGGCGATATGGTTACCTTAGAACCAGCTAACCCAACAGTTCCCCCAGCTGCGTGTCGGGGAACCAACAGTGCTCATAATTAAAATTAGCAACAGAGCTATTCCAGTAGATACTGAACTGCAATTTCTTAAGGGCACCACCTTGATCTTTCTTAACTTGTCTAGATAAAGACACAATGATAAAGAAAACAAGAACTGCTTACTGTGCTTGTCAGTAATTAATATTAGTGTGTGCTGCAGAAGTAGGACAGTCTTTAAAAGCTCTTGGTGTTTTCTTTAGTCGTTAGCCTTGCGTCTTAACACTGACTTTTATTTTAAACCAGCAAATAAAGTGGAGAGTGTTAAGTGAACAGTTAAACCTCACACTTTGCTATTATCTCCCTCTTTGTATGTGCCCTGTCAGTGCAGCTTGCTAATGTCAGGATTGTGTTGCCAAAACTTAGGCTGTTTTAGGTTCAATTTGCATTTATTTTCTATGTTTTCCACTCTGGCAAATTCTGCATTTGTTTTCATTGACTTCTAATCTCAGAATCTTAATAAATTGCCTGCTTTGTGGAAGATTGCAGTGGGTTTATTTAACCTGCAATCTGAGGTTGGTTGAGACAGCAGGATAGAGACTTTTCACATTAAGCTTAGTGTTAGTGGTCCCCTAGGAAATTTGTAACACTGTTATCTGATGAAAAGTTCAGCTTTCTCGGGGGATTTCCATGGGCCTGGAGCTCTCATGAGAGCAGAGATTATGAAACTGCCCCATTTGGAAAAAGCCCTGTACACTTCTGTGTTTGATTGGTACTGAGGCCAGAGTGCCTAATTTGGGCCTGACCTCCCATATCTCTCAAGTTAATATTCAGCTTTGGAGCCATCTCTAGTAATAATACATTTTATCTTCAGCATGCATTGCAAACACTTATTACCTAATTTTTACAGCATTCCTGTGAGCTAAATAAATAAACAGCTGCCCTCATTCTGAAACGCAGCAGGATGTGGCAGTTCTCAATGCAGTCAGGATGCAATAAAAGCTGATGGCTTTTAAAAGACGTTGATGGTGAATCAACCTTTTTTACACAGGCAAGAGGACAGAGCACGGCTTGCCCAGTTTTTTTGAAAATCTGTGTCAGTTCAATTTTTGGGCAGTCTTTCATGTTCTATTTAAATATTTTTGGTCATAAAATAAGTGAGTGTTAATACCAGAGTCCTGACTAAAATAAAGCAAAATAGTCTACCACCTGTTGCTGAATTTCTTTGCAGCTTCATTAAAATGTGACATTCCCCACTTCCAACCCTAGAGGTTTTTTGCTGTTGCTGTGTTTTATTGAGTAGTAATTGTGAATTGTTTGAAATATGTCTTAAATTCACTTTATGGGTTTTATACTTAGCCTTTCATATGTTTTGTTTTCAAAATTCTGGGAAAATCCATTGAATTAAATGCAGCAGCTGCAGAATTAAAAAAATAGGCAGGTGCTTATGTATTTACTGAGTGTCAATAATTAACTGAGTTTGTTAAGACTGCATATTGCTTAGGCCTTTGTATCAGGAATCCTCAGCTGATAAAAATTGGTGTAGCTCTGAAAATTTAGTGGAATATAGCTCATCTATTAGCTGAAGATCTTGCCCTAGCTTTTTTTTTATGCTGACCTGGCAGCACTCTGTGTGCTGTATGTGGGGGAGATTCATGCTGTTCTGTGACACACATCCTCTGTAAACAGCCAGAGTTTCCTTCCCTTTCTAATTTAGCTTTAGTTTTAAGAATGGTGCATTAAAAGACCCTTTAAAAGGATTTAAAATAAGACCCTTTCCTAGAGGTTTGGGTGTTTTGTGGTGGGTTTTTTTTCCCCCTCCCTGAACCTTTCTGTTCTTCTAAACTTATTTTTAGAGGAACATTACTACTTGAGGTAGTATTTAGATGTGTTTTTCTTGACATTGTCAGAAGGTTTACATAACCACAGACGGTCAGAATTTAATAAGCATAAACTACTGTATCTTTGGAGGTCTTTTCCTTATAGTTCTCTATCTATTCTGACAAGTGCAGCTGAAACATAACTGGGCCATATCTGAAGCTGTCTGAGCACAGATATGTGCCAGAAAGAGATTTGCTGATGGGACAAAGACAGATTAGTGCAAAGATAGCAATATCTGAAGTCTGAGTGCCTGTTCTGGATTGTGCCAACCACTTCCTTAGGGGAAAGCAGCATTGCTGCTTGCCCAACAAAATACTACTTCAGAACAGTAGGGAGAAGTAAAAGGTGGTTTTGACACTTGAGAGATGATGTGGACATGGAAGTCCATTGTCTCAACAATTTTCATTGTAGCAAAGGCATGACTGTGTGACAACGTGGTCAGCAGCCATCACCTCTGGTTTTAGCCATGGTTTTTCTGTTCATATGCTTCCTGCCTAGCAGGTGGGGCACAGTGTGCTGTAAAGCCAGAGAACACAAGGCAATGAAGTAGCTCTTTAAAATCACAAGTGTCTTCACCTACCTGGTCTTTTTCCTTCTTTTTCATGTTATCTCTGCTGCTACCTTAGGAAGGTGCAAGGAATTTTATCAATGTATCCATAGAAATAATGCATAAGACCTCTCCAGCAGTACACACTCCATTTTCTTCAGGTAATTGCAGTGCTTTGTGGCTCTGGTACCTGGAATCAAGTTCCTAAAGTACCAGGAGGCACTGCTCTTCTCTGTGCCTAGAAGTAGTCCAGTCCTCTGTGTAAAACAGAGTGGTGTAGATGCTCCAGGGTGTGTTTTCAGCCAGCAAGTTATGTCAGTATCAAAGGAAAGGACTGGTTAGTATATTGACAGTCCAATAGAAAACCAGCTGGAAGGAAGGATGAGCTCCTGAAACTACCAAGGCAGGGTCTGTTGGGACCATCCTGATGTAGTGCAGTATAGTGTCAGTCTTGGAAAATGAGAGACATGACTTGCAGCCAAAGCTTTATGTGAATTTGGGCAATCATTATCTACTAAGCATCTATTTTTCAGTCTTTCCCAAAGATTGAGAAAGTTGTTCAATTATTTTGAAGTGCTGTTGCTCAACAGTCTGATTTATAGTAGTGAAGGGCCTGAATGGTTGCAAAGGTTGCCTTCAACTAGGCACAGAAAACATAAGAAAAGCCTCTTTTCTTTAGTGCTGAAGTTGGAGGGTGTTATTCCCTTCCATTGGACTTGAGACTCAAAAGCAAACCCAAACAACTATATCCATAAGGGTAACTTTGCAGTGACCAATGAAGTTGAAAAAATGTAGGGAGCAATTATGGGAGGTTGAGATAATACAGATGTAGATATATTTTCAGTGGAAGTAGACAGTGTTTCTGTTTAAATTAAGTGCAGTATAATGATTGGCTTATTGTTGTTAATCTTTAGCATTTTTTTGATTGGTTTTACTCTTTGTTCTGAAGGTGGCTTGTGCTGCAGTGTGCTAGATAAGGAGTATTAGGACTTGGCACTCAACTCAGAAGTGTCAAGTCTTCCTGAACATAGAAAAAGTAAGAGCTACTATGATCTGCTGACTGCAGACTTGGTATCTTGCTGAACTTTGGAATAAGTCAGATGTCAGTCGGGTTCCCCGAATTTGTGACAAGTAAGAGGAACAGATATGTGGCAGGATGAGTCTTCACACCCAAGGGAGGGGTAGCTTTTTCTTTTCTCATCAGCTTTTCTGTGTAAGGAAGAACAAATAGAAGTGCAGGACAGTCGGGTGCTTTGATCCGGGATCAAACAGCAGGAAAGCTCTGCCCGCTGTTTTGCTTAATGTTCATCATTACCCTTGCCACTTCCATGGGAGAAGCTCTTCAAACTGGATAGGTGGAGCTATGATAATTTTCAAGTAGGAAGATACTGCTGGATTCTTTCTACCTGCTTGTTTTGGGGATTCAGGATAATTCTCATATAATGGTCTTCTGGTTGCATTTGAACCATCAGTTTCACAGATGCATGCTTACATAGCCAGCTTATGAAAAGACTTCTGCTATTGGTGATGGTCATTTGATTAAAATGTTCAGCCCTGCTTTTTCCTGAGATTTGAATTTCCACTAAAGTTAAGGTCACTTTCTCAAGTACAAGAAATTCTGAAGAGGGTCCTCCTTGATCACAGCTTACTCTTTCAACTTCTGCTTAGCTCCATGCATTTTTAATAGCATAATACCATTCCTTGTATGCTTATGTTTGCCATTAGAACCGTGGTCTGTGACTGGATGCGACTGTGGCATTTGGTTTTCAGTCTCTCTATTGTTTGGATTTTTTTAGTGTATTTTACTTTCTGAGTTGATGTTTTGAAACATCTAAAACCTGCATATTACCTAGGGCATAATATTCCTCGGGCAGTGAAAATCCAATCCTAACAGCAAAGCCTTATCTTCTGCCTCTGTAGAAGGACCCATCTTGCCCTGAGCTGGGTTTGACATTTGGAGGACCTTCTCTGTAGTCTGTACCATGCCTGAATGTGTTCCATTTACCGCTCCTGAAAACAATTTCATTGTAACAGTGAAGTATTTTATATAGTCACATCTGTGATCTGTTCTATCTGTGACTGACAAGCCAGTTCAGAGGCTAAGCAATTTGCAATTTGTCCTTATTTTGTGAACATGAGCAAGAGAATTTTCAACCAGTTATAATGCCGTGCAATTTGGGGCTCTGCTCAGGACTTGCTTCTTAAAGCAATAAAGTGTTTCCTTTAAGCCTGCCTAATTTTTTTGCACTGTTAGAAGTCTGCATAATTTCAGCCTGTTTTTTTCACTGGCAAGCTCTATTTCGCGGTTGTCTGTGCAGATAACAGAATTTGCCTTGCATCAGGGAAAGTCACGAGAATATCTGTTCTGTGGCATAATGTGGGGCTGAGGGAGGCGGTTGGGTGTGCCCTGCCTTAGGCAGGAGCTCTGCAGGCTGTGTTTGCTGGCAGGGCTGTGGTGGCCAGCCTGAGGCTTTTGCCTCTGTGCCTTGTGTCTTGGCTTTCTGACGCAGAGCCTTTCTCTTGTCACGTGTGTCATACAGGAAGAGGGCCTGATTGCTTTTGCACAAAAACAACTGCACAAAGGGATGTATTAGCCTTGTGTGTGCTGCTGGCTTCCCACGCAGGGCAGAGGTGGGATCTCAGCTGGATCAATGGGCTCTGCATGCCTGAAGTCAGTGTACCCCCAGTGAAGGCTAGCTGAGGACTGGTTTGTGTATATTTGTGTATGTGTATATTAGTACATGCTGAGAGCTGTGCTTTCTGCCAGAGTAATTGTGCTGGACTGTATTTAAAGCTCTTCTAAGCAAAAGTAGTGAATTAGAGAGGAATGGAGGTGATCCCAGTGTCACAGTCTCAAGATGAGAGGGAAGACCTGGGCCTGTTGCACATTTCCCTTTCTCTTAGGGGAGATGCTAGCTGCTGGAGATGGATGGCAGGCTGCCTCCTCTTTACTCACATCACCATTTGGCATGGCAGATACACAAAGATGATGGGCCCGGGTTAATAGGGTGTTCACTTCAGTATTATCTAGTGTCTGCAGAGGCAGCACTGTTTGATGTGTGATGGCCTCGGAGCACAGAGCTGTAAAAACAGGTCAGGCCATGGCTGGAGAAGGAACAGCACTTGGACTGGGAGCAAATTAGGCTTGTATTTTCACACTAGTCGATCCTGCACAACAGGCCTGCTGAGCTGCTTGATTTCTTGTAAGCAAATCAGGGTATGGCTGTCCAACTTTTTCAGAGGACAGTTTTAGCTCTTGCCAGCATTAATAGGTACATGGCAGCTCTGAAAGCTATTCTCACCTCACAGGGGGAAAGCTGCCCTAGAGGAAAAGAATAATTAAAACATAGTAACTGCTTTAAAAACCAAGACCAAAAACCTTAAAAAATACTACTTTATCATGCTTATTGAATGTGTTGTCCAAGGTGAGGAGTATAATGAAGGCAGGTGGAAACTTGTTGCTTTGCCCAGTGCTGAGAAAAGTTTGCTTTCACATTGTCAGGGTCATTGGCTCAGTAGGGTACAGTGCAGTAGCATGGTTCACCATGAAGAGATTGCTGTTTCCTCTGGATGGCTGTCAGTTTGCTCTGGATGGTCGTCAAATTACAAGTCATCCTCTCTTTGGTTCTGCTGTTCAAAGTATTTGAGAGCCTGCTTTTATTTTTATGGGAAGTAGCTTCAGACATCTTTTGTCAATAAATCACAGTGATAGGTAGTGAGTGTGAAAATCAGTCCAGGTGTTCCAGTGCACGTGTCACTTATTCAAGAGGAATACTTCCCAGATAATGAAAAATTAATTCAAAGTTCCAATGCACAAGGTAATTCTGCGGCAGCATTTGATTTGCCTGTCCTGGTTGTCTCACCATGTGAGGGCTTCCTGAAAGACAGATTTCTGACCAGAATCTTCATAGTGGTCATTTGTGCTACCAGTAAATGCTGTCAGCTGCTGGGGCTGGAGCTTCTGCTCTTCGTCTCAGCTTTGGCATCTCCATGGACTAGTGTTGTCCAAATCTCCTCCAGTGTTGCTGGAAGGATGATCAGTGAAGAAGCAGTGCCCTGGATGACGCAGGCCTGTGTGACCAGGGTGCCTTGTGTCCTTGCTCTCCAGTCATTCCTGGGCACACTTTTGCACAGATGTGACAGCCAGCTGTGCCATCAGGCTGGGCCTTCCCTTCCTATGGAAGTGCAGCTTTACCTGAGTGGGGAATGGTGAATGTGAAGTCTTTGAACAGGGAGAAGAAAATGCCTTGTTTGCTCACCTGACATTCTTCCTTGCCTGGCTCCTTCTGTTAAGTGGTGGAGACAGGTGCTGAGCTGGGAACCCACATCTCTTTTTTTTTTTTGTCTCCTTTGTGCACTCGTGGAACCTTGCTGATTCTAAAGAATGAAGCTGAAGTGTCTCATGCCTCATCCTATCTCACTGTTTCGTCTTGCTGTGATGCCTTAGTTGCTGTTACAAAAATGATTGGGTTGCCCTATGAGCAGTCTCTGTGGTAAGAAATGAGGGTCAGAATTTAATAACAGCTTCTGTGTTGCATTGATATTTGGCTATGATGAATACAGGCTTAGCCAAAGGCTAGCAAGTCTCCCCATTATAAAGAAAATAATGTAATTGTTTTCAGTCTTGCATGTTTAGTCAGTAGAGAGTGAAATCTCCTGATGACAAAGAGCTGTGTCTGTAGATCAGACATATTGCCCTGCTTTCCTCTTAGCTGCTGAATTAACTTAAGGCAATGAAGCTCCTTCTCCCCTTTCCTTCATTTGTTTTTTATAAGGAGTTAAGAACTGTGAAGCTGGGAAGTAGCTCTGACTGTCACAGATCAGTGTTTTCATTGAGCTTGTTAGCTTTAAAGTGGCTGAAAACCTGTTATATTGTAGATTATGGTCACAAAGCCTTTGGGCAGAAACCCCACAAATTAACATTAGATCTGGTGAGCTCTGTACTCTACAGTGGGTTGAGATAATGTTGAATACCATTTGCATGCCTTTTATTTTTAGAATGCAGTATTCAGGATATGAAGAACATAGCCACAATTTCTGTGGGGTTCTGTTTTCCCACCCTGCTGTTTAATTTTAAAAGACACTGCACCATTAAGTTTCTGGAGAAAGGTATGAGACATTTGTGCTTCTCAGTGAAGGAAGAAAGAATGGGAGAAAAGTTTGAGAGGAGTCTTGTTCTATAACCTGCCCCTAGAAGCTTTTCTTTTTTTCACTTGTCTGTGGATCTTCCCAGTACTGTTGGAAATTGTTACTGCCTACTATGGGACCTATTATGATCATACCTGCAATAAGATCAGCGATTTAAAACTGATTCCCAGACATGACTTCTCTTGTACTTTCACCCACCTTTTGAGCTTGTGGAAGTAGCTGGGGATGTGGTTCTAGAATGAGGAAACTAAAAATCTGTGGCTTTTGGACCACAGATACTTTCTTCACTGCACAATCAGTATTCATTTCTGGTCTGCATGGAACAGAGACCCCCACATAGCACTGTTTTGCTGTTTTTTTACGATGCATATTTTTATTTTGATGTTCATCTTACTCAGCAATATAGCAAGCATAGAAGTTGTTTTTCTTCACTCATTTGTGTGACTGTCTTGAGCTCCTTGAGTACATTTTGGATTTTGGAGTTTTTTTCTATTATCAGAAAGATTTGATTCTTTAGCAAGGACTGACTGGCCTACCACCGTGCCCAGGCATGAAGGTTCTGGAAAAGGTTAGGTTGCCAATAAAATGTAAATCTTAGGGTGTAATGCAGTGTTACAGCCCTGTAGGAGATGCTCTGTGATATGAAAGTCCAAGAGTTTCTGGTTTTGATGCCCAGAATGCAGCCCCCAAGGTTTGTTTGAGCTGTGTGGAAATTAAAGACAGCTGTGCCTTTTGTGAAAACAATATCCATGAAATGCTGCCATGTGTGATTGTCTAATCCTGACTGGTGACTTCAGAGAGGAAGGGAAGTTTTGTAGTTAAGGCACAAGACCTCTAGGTCTAGGAGTTCTCAGTTGTGCTGGAAGCTTCTTTATGTGACCATATGAAGGATCTTTATCCCTGTCACGCATGGGATATGGGCATCTCTTCTGCTTGTTTCATGTGGCTGGAGATAGTCTCCTGTCACCTTGCCATACTGTGCCCAAACTGGAGCTAATTACAACAAAGGCGGTTCAGCCCTGCTGGACCTGTTGGTTTTGGGGGTTATTTGCATGGTTTATAAGCAAAGTCTCTGTTCTCTGCTGTTGCTCCCTTGATGTCAGGACTGAAATGGCAAAAGTAGTCTGCCACGGGGAAAAGCAGTATTATTTCTGCTGACTATCCCACCACTGAATCAGCAAGATGGTTCACATCAGATTTGACAGTCTTTGAGTGTGTTTGCTCAGTCTGACCTTAAGTTTATCTCCCCATTTGTGCCTAGGGCTTGGCTTGCTTGCTGGGACCTATGATTTCAGCCAGGAGGCTGAACCCTGTGCTGGGGGTGAGGGAGCCTGTGGGGCTGCAGCTCCCTTGGTTTTTTTGGTCAAGGGGAGGGGCAAGGAGAGGCTGCTGGTTGAAGTCCTTGGGGAGCTTGGTCTCCAGTGTGCTGCCTGGCGTTGGTCTGTGCCCACCAGCTTGCAGTGGCTGACTGCAACAATGCTCTTGACCACTCTCAGGCAAGAGAGGAGGCATGCAAGTTATATCATATTTGAGCTGACATTTTGTCCCATGTATTTGAGTAACTTGATAGTGTGTCTAAATTTTTATGGCAGGAAAATATTGCAGTAGTAGGCCTGTGGTGGTAAAATGTGTTCTTCCATGCCACGTGTTTGCATTATTAAGTAAGCTTGGTATTAGCCTTCAAAAGACTTGCCTGTTTCTTTTGTTTTTTGTCTTTGGAGGGGTTTTTCCAAGTAATGCTCTTTTAATTCCTTAGGCCCTAGTGGGCAAGCAGTTGTCTTTAATGGGAATGGCTGTTTACAAGAGGAAACCTCTGTTAACGCTTGACTTTTTGAGGTATCCAGAGAAATAATTTAGATGCACTACAGTGTTCGGTGCTTTTCTGTGGCTTCCTGTGCCAGCTGTTATGAATGATTGAGAGGGATTGCATAAGGTGCTGACCCACAAGTCCTGGAAGTAGGATCAGATGGGGTGGGGGAGAAAATGCATGGTGCAAAAGGCTGGCTGTGTGCTCAGGGCACTGCAGCCAGGACCACCGTGGTGTCGGGATTTGGTCCCTTGGTCTCACAGAGCTTTCACCTGTGGTCTTGGGTAGTGATCACAGGTTCATGATCAGCTGTCTGGAAGCCAAACACTGCCCCCAGTTCTGGTAACCTTGTTCTATTCCCTTCATGGTTTACTCCAGATGATGATGAAAACTCGTTCAGATGTTTGTAGGAGTTCCTTGGAAGGCAGCACTGATTTTCAACAAATTCTAGTGCTAAGAAAGTCTGAAAATGCTTGGCCTGACTAAAAAGGCAGGGAATGAATACTCTGCTAATGCTGGGCTGGTTAATTACAGCTGTGGAAGATGGTGACTCTCTGTTACTCCCCCTCATGATTACAGGCAGGTCAGCAAGAATCCCAGTGTAGTGCAGGTTGCATTCCTTCAATTGCCTGTAGAACATCTCCCCGACCAAGAAAATCATGCCTCTATATGACAAAAAACGTCCAAGCCAAACCCAGATAAAATAGACTAGCCAAACCCAAAAGCAATGCATCACTGAGGAAACAGAAAAGTGGAAGAAATTATTGCTTGGCTACTTTTTTTTTTTTTTAATAAGGGATGTGGCCCTTTAAGAGAAGCTTGAAAAATATCTGAAATAGGGGCAGATTCAATGAAGAAGCTTGCAAACATCTGATCTCTGCATGCCAGTGTGCCTTCAGTCAGCCACCCCTTTGTCCATCTGACTTTCTGAAGAGTTGATGATCTCACCAAAAAATAAACAAGCTGCAGAAGTGCTTAGGGAGTTTTGGCACATGTAGGAAGTAACCAAGGAATCAGGATGGGAGAAGTTTTTCCTCCAGTGGCGGTGAAGCAGGGTGCTTTAGCCTCTGCTGGAAAGAAAAGGACGGCTTTGTGTTATTGCAGGAGCCAGATCTTTTTCCCAGCCTTTCCCCGGGCAGGGAGTGGGGGGTGTGTGATGGTTGATTTTGGTAGCGGGGTTCAAGTGTGGCGTTTGCACGGCGTGCTCAAAACCAGCGTATTCGTGAGTGGTCCTGCTGCGTGGGAGAGAGGAGGGCGAGGGAGAAACTTTTGCCCCAGAGTAACCTCCGCGTTGTCTCAGCTGAGGCGGGTGATTTACTTTTTCGTGTGGAACAAAAAGGCAACGGGGAATTTGTAACTGGATATGTAGATGAGGGAGCAATGACCGTCAGTAACCCCGTGTACTTCGTGCCGCAAGAGCGGCGCGCGTGGTTC